>JAQFVV010012588.1:1573038-1966487 GCA_028023455.1 Epiperipatus broadwayi
ACATGGTATTCAAACCCAGGCGTATGGGGGTATATTCAACTATAATCAATTGACGAAATAACTGACAGGGACAAAACTTTTATAAAAGCGGTCTTGCTTTAATAATAAGCGAAGAACAGTCGTTTCTAAAAGCCGATCGCAGCTATATAAGAGGACCTGTCAGATTTATTGAAAAAAAGAGTAAAAATTGTTGTTATTTTATTATTTTGTGTGTGTGCGCTAAGAATAAATCTATAATCCGTCGTTGTAGTTTTTTGTTATTTATTTTTGATCAATTAAAGAAGAATGATTGAATGCAAGTTTAACTTTTATAAAATAATTTAAATTAATTAGCAATATGTTCTGAAATTCCGAGCAATCTAAGATTAATTTGTACAAACGTAATTAGTAAATGTAAAAGTAGAAATTGAAACAATAGGCAGGATATGTGCTGGTACGCCGAGATAAAACAAGCCAAAATTAGAAACAGAGGTGTGAGAAAGTGTACACCGCTATTGTACGACTCAGATTTCTGTCCCCAGAGAAACAATACCTAAGAAAAACGGTTAAATTCCAAACTAATGTCAACAATCCCAGAAATCTCGGAGTTGAGCTGACACGCGATGGACTTATCAAATAAAGGGACTCACAGGTGCATGGGATTGATTGGAGGAGAAAAATTCAAGGTGTGAGGGCGTGAAGGCAAAGATCAAAAAGGCCGAACAGCGTTTTCAGAGACAGTTTGTGCTTTTTTTTTGAGAGATTATTAAGAGACTTGATTTTATTAGACGTTATGAATCTAACTGCCATGCGTTGCTGAATATAGAATTCGCGGCTTGACCGCCGGACCTCCGCGTCCAGTCCAGCTGATTGCCATCAAGATGCTCATACCACCGGAGAACCTCATATTAGGACCACGCTCGCTTGGAGACCGCGCAAATCGCCGGAATACATCATTAAAGAATAATCTTCGCTCAGGATCCCATTACAGTCGTTCTACATTTCACAGGTAGCTATCGTAAAATTTGTTATATTCAATTGTGCACTTAAAGAAATAACTTTTATATCCAGAACTATTAGAAAGACATTAATCTAAAACAGTATAATTAATATTAATCATTTATGAACAGTTCGAGAATTTTTTTACCTAATAAATTTGCCGACTGATCAACAGTCTGAAATAATATGTGCAAAGTAATTTGAAGTTTACCGTTAATTGTCTCGGCTTGCCGATCACATACCTGCGTTAATCATTATTAAACAGATTAAATAAATATTTATGTAGCTAATTTTTTTTGTTATTTAATTGCTTGGAATTTCAACATAAATTTATATATGTCGGAATGAATGCTTTAGCGTAAATTTATTTGTATGAAAATGAATGTAGTTGATATTTTGGGGGTGGGATTTTATTGATTTTATGCTTATGTCGTGATGCTTTTTTTTGACTAAAGTTAAGTTGGATTAATTTGTTCTGTGGGATGTAGGGCGGGCCTTTCTATGATTATAATAACGGAGGTAGTGTGAAGGGTAATTGTGGCTGTGTTCGTTTCATGTTTCCGACTGGAGCGAGGCACGGGCATGTTTTGTGATATAATTGAGTGGGCTTATGCACATACGTGGCGGACTCTTCTAAAAGTTCTCCTGGCGCCTATTACTGGGATTCGATTCGAATCTATGTATAAAATAAATAAAGCGTACGTGTATAGGTGTTAGAAATTATCGTCACAGAACATCATGTAATCCCCGGACGGAAGAACACAGCGGGTGCCAACAAAAAAAAGGAATCGTCAAGCAAGGAGTAGCGAAGGTAGTGGTGGTTGACACGGTCGCGGGCGGTTACATTTGGCGCGTCAACGTGCGGCGAAACTGTTGTTTCAAAGGGCAGAACCGACGTGAGTACAGCTGACGTTAATAACAACGAAAGCAAATCTAAAAAGAGGGCGCTCGAAATAACGGAACAAATTGTCTACTAAAGCAGGGGGAAAATTTTCGGAATTATCGTGAAAAAAAAAAAAAACTAGTAAATATTGCTTGAGAGAGTGGGAAGGGGATTTAGTTCTTGTAGTATTAACAAAATAATCAAGCGGCCGGATATAACTGATATTTGTAGAAAGCTGTGGAATAGCGGGATTCCGTGGAGGAAATATCGTGTATCAAAGGAAGCAACTCGTAAATTAATTTCTATACTAATAAGACAACTGCAAATAATTTTAATCGAAAAAAAAAAAAAGGGAAAGGAAAATCATTTTAATATTAGTGTATTCTTGAAAAGGGAACGAACTGTATCTGGGATCTTGTTAGTTTTCGTGTTACTTAAAAAAATAAAAGGGACGTTGCGTATAAACAACACGGATATGTAGATGACCACAGAAAAAAAAAAAGATATATATAAGAGTTAAGTAAAGTATAACCGTGAATATAACCGAGGGCTACCGTATATAAATGAAGGGAACAGTGGGACCTGGGATAATCTGAGCGTGAGGAACCAAATTGAAGGAAGGATAGGAGCTGTGGGAATTTTGAAGGGCAATGAGCATCGAAGGATAGGATAAAACAGTCAGGGGGACCCGCGGAGTAGTAGGTGACGAGTCGTGGATTATTATAGCCAAAGATAAACTAAATATTAATCAATGGAAGACAATACAAATGAAAGCATGTGGGAACAGACGGGAGAGAGTCCCATCCAATTTAAAAAACAGGACACGCAGAAGGAAGGGGATATTAAAATCTTAATAAGAATGATGACGCAAATGATGGCCGAAATGAGGGAAGATAGAGAAGAGCGGAGAAGAGAGAGGGAAGAGTTCAAAGAGGAGATAAGGCAACTACTCGGGGGAAAGGAAAGGAAGCCAGAAGAGAACAAAGGGGAAGAGAGTAGTTTAACCCAAGTTAAGGAAGAGATAAATCAGAATGCGATGGAGACGGATAGGACGAAGGCAGACCTGAGTGAGCTAAAGGAGAAGGTTGAGGTCCTAACGGATGACGTAGGAAAGGGCGAGAGACGTCAAGATGTGATGAAGGAAGCCATCAGGCAGACGGAGGAGGTGTGTCATGAAATTAGACAACACCAGGACGAAGTCCGTGAGACAATGGGAGAGTGGGGACAGAGGATCCAAAGGATTGAAGCAGACCTGGGGCATGGGAATATGAGTAGAAGGATGGAAGAGATGGAGAAGAGATGGGAAAGGCAGATGTCGCCACGGGACACAAGTCATGTATGGGCGGAGAGACAGATGAAGATAGAGATATTCCGGGCCGGGATGAACGAAAACCCGATGGACCACCTCGAAAGCGTCAGGAATCTGTTTCGAGAACCTACGGAGAGAGAACCTGACCGAGTAAATATTGCCAGCGGCTACCTACAGGGCCCAGCGAGAGACTGGTGGAGGACGCTGGAGTTTAAACCCCGGTCATATGAGGAGTACAAGGAAGAAGTCTTACGGTGTTTCTGGAACACGGCACGCCAGGAGGGGACGTATTTTCGAATCACCCGGGAGAAATATGGGGGAAGGCCCAATGAGACGGCCACTCAATTTTATTATAGGCAGGTGGCGAGCCTTCAACAATTGCCTGCGTACCCTATGACAGAGATGCAGATCATCTCCATAATAAGACACAATATGCCGACCACCCTCAGACACATGATGCTGGGAAGCGATTGCAAAGGGATCCATGAAATGGGGGAGATGGTCGCAAAATTTGAACTAGAAGAGGGAACAGGAGGGACGATGGAGGGGTACAAGAATGAACAACCCAGAAAACGAGTACCACCGGACCGATACTAACCCATAGGACGGAGGGAAAATTAGTTTACGACTAGGGATATCAGAAGGACAAATGTTAAAGGGAATTCGAATGGGAAATAGATGCCACGAACCGGGTATGACCTATGACAAGAATCGGAATATGATATTGGAAAGGGAAAAAAAAAACGGAGGGGAAAAGGGGGGATGACCAACCCCAGCCTTGGGTATAACATAGAAAAACAAACAGATCAAACGCTCGCAAAGCAGCCTATAGCCTATAGAGCCAACGTGTTGGTGGGTCGACCTGAGAGTACCTTGTAAGTCCGGGAGACGGCTGGCACATGACGGGCCCAACCTAAGTGCGGAGAATCATGTAAAACATTTCGTTAGAGTTCGTGCTAGCTCACTTCCCAAACGTTGTTATTGCTGGGCGGTCCAGACTTTCCAAAATCGTAGATCGAGATCGATCATGTTCTGTATCGGGGACTTCGGAAAGGTCCATCCCCATACCTCCTGTCAGGGATGCACGGAACCAATTGGCCATTGTCGTCAATCGTGACAGACCCTAGATTACCAAATAGTTTTATTGTCTTTTCTCCGTTAATAGTCGTTGTAAAGGGAAGTCTGACTGCAGAGCACCGGATCCAAATTTTAAGGGAAGGCGGAGCCGCAGACGAACGGACGGGAAAGCCGCCATAATGGGACCCGTATCGCACAAAGGAAAGGAGGACGTGGGGGCGATTCGTTGGACGCTGCACAAAAAAAAAAAAAAAATGATGAGTAAGGGAAGGGAACATTCAATGACAGGGCACTGAAGAGGGCCGAATAACTTCGCTCATTCTCAGAGCTAAAACCCGCAACATCGGATTTTACTCTACACCGGGCGGGGAGATATGTAACGGAATAGCGTTACATGGTATTCAAACCCAGGCGTATGGGGGTATATTCAACTATAATCAATTGACGAAATAACTGACAGGGACAAAACTTTTATAAAAGCGGTCTTGCTTTAATAATAAGCGAAGAACAGTCGTTTCTAAAAGCCGATCGCAGCTATATAAGAGGACCTGTCAGATTTATTGAAAAAAAGAGTAAAAATTGTTGTTATTTTATTATTTTGTGTGTGTGCGCTAAGAATAAATCTATAATCCGTCGTTGTAGTTTTTTGTTATTTATTTTTGATCAATTAAAGAAGAATGATTGAATGCAAGTTTAACTTTTATAAAATAATTTAAATTAATTAGCAATATGTTCTGAAATTCCGAGCAATCTAAGATTAATTTGTACAAACGTAATTAGTAAATGTAAAAGTAGAAATTGAAACAATAGGCAGGATATGTGCTGGTACGCCGAGATAAAACAAGCCAAAATTAGAAACAGAGGTGTGAGAAAGTGTACACCGCTATTGTACGACTCAGATTTCTGTCCCCAGAGAAACAATACCTAAGAAAAACGGTTAAATTCCAAACTAATGTCAACAATCCCAGAAATCTCGGAGTTGAGCTGACACGCGATGGACTTATCAAATAAAGGGACTCACAGGTGCATGGGATTGATTGGAGGAGAAAAATTCAAGGTGTGAGGGCGTGAAGGCAAAGATCAAAAAGGCCGAACAGCGTTTTCAGAGGACAGTTTTGTGCTTTTTTTTTGAGATTATTAAGAGACTTGATTTTATTAGACGTTATGAATCTAACTGCCATGCGTTGCTGAATATAGAATTCGCGGCTTGACCGCCGGACCTCCGCGTCCAGTCCAGCTGATTGCCATCAAGATGCTCATACCACCGGAGAACCTCATATTAGGACCACGCTCGCTTGGAGACCGCGCAAATCGCCGGAATACATCATTAAAGAATAATCTTCGCTCAGGATCCCATTACAGTCGTTCTACATTTCACAGGTAGCTATCGTAAAATTTGTTATATTCAATTGTGCACTTAAAGAAATAACTTTTATATCCAGAACTATTAGAAAGACATTAATCTAAAACAGTATAATTAATATTAATCATTTATGAACAGTTCGAGAATTTTTTTACCTAATAAATTTGCCGACTGATCAACAGTCTGAAATAATATGTGCAAAGTAATTTGAAGTTTACCGTTAATTGTCTCGGCTTGCCGATCACATACCTGCGTTAATCATTATTAAACAGATTAAATAAATATTTATGTAGCTAATTTTTTTTGTTATTTAATTGCTTGGAATTTCAACATAAATTTATATATGTCGGAATGAATGCTTTAGCGTAAATTTATTTGTATGAAAATGAATGTAGTTGATATTTTGGGGGTGGGATTTTATTGATTTTATGCTTATGTCGTGATGTTTTTTTTTGACTAAAGTTAAGTTGGATTAATTTGTTCTGTGGGATGTAGGGCGGGCCTTTCTATGATTATAATAACGGAGGTAGTGTGAAGGGTAATTGTGGCTGTGTTCGTTTCATGTTTCCGACTGGAGCGAGGCACGGGCATGTTTTGTGATATAATTGAGTGGGCTTATGCACATACGTGGCGGACTCTTCTAAAAGTTCTCCTGGCGCCTATTACTGGGATTCGATTCGAATCTATGTATAAAATAAATAAAGCGTACGTGTATAGGTGTTAGAAATTATCGTCACAGAACATCATGTAATCCCCGGACGGAAGAACACAGCGGGTGCCAACAAAAAAAAAGAATCGTCAAGCAAGGAGTAGCGAAGGTAGTGGTGGTTGTCACGACACCGGGCGTTTACAGTATACTATACTTGTATTTAAATATTACAGATAAACTTTTAGTATATAAATTCTATTATATATATATTTATGCTTTGTTGAGTACATTTTAGAAGTTGTATATATTTTATACTAATAAGTTAATAATTCATTTTTTAAAGTTTGAAAGTTTTAAATATTTTAATTTTATTCTAGAGAATAAAAAAAGCTTTGTATGATTTATTTATGCTAGTAAAAAACTAAATTATTTATTAATTAAATTAATAAAATTTATTAAAATTCAAATTAACAAAATTTACAATAATTCTATTTTTTTAATGTCAAAATAATCTTACATAAATTCATAATAAAATAGATGAATGAAGGTGAGAAGAGTTAGCACTTAAGATTGTGAGAAATCACAAATGACCTAAAGTTAAATGATCATTTGCAGTTTATTTTTATATCTTTTAAATGATTAAATGCTTGTTATAACTCTCTGGAATTTCTTTTATAAATAATAATGGTTTTTAAATAATTAAAATGTATAAATTTATCTGTCGTTATTTATGGAGATGTTAAGTTTGAGCTATATGAGTATGTGATATTATTTTTTGTATAGTCAATATTAATGACAAGTGTAAATGTCTTAAATTATTTAAAGTTTGAAATAATAATTCTGTCAGTAATTGTGTTTTACATTGCTCTGTTTTGAATATATATATATATATATATATATTAGATGTGGGATACCTTCTTCCTTTCTAGATAAATATAGATACAGATCTTATATTCCTGTTTCTATGCTAAATAATGATATGCACACTCACTGTTTATAAATATTAATATATTTTATATGTCATAGAAGAAGTCTGGTGTTTGCTGTTTATTGTAGCTTGTGTTAAAACAATGATATTTATGGGCATAAGTATTTATGCATACACCTGAATTACAGACAGATTTATTAAAATATATCTATAATTTTTATGACTTTCTAATGACAAGAATCCATGTCACACTTACCTGCTCATAATTTAAAGAATATAATTTATGTAAATGCATTTTCTCATATAGATCTTGCCTCTACCTTTCTATGGAGAACTAAGTAAGTGAAGGATAATAAGTTATAATATTATTGTTAATAGTAAAATTAATATCATTGCATATAACATGTATAATATTAAAATATATTCTGTATGATTCACCATTCTGTGTGCACAAGGTAATTGATTTCAAACTCTTGTCTAAGGATTTAGCTCTTATTTAAATATATATGAAATAATTCATGAATTAGGTGATATCATGTGTATTCATGTCCATATAATAATTTATGACATTGATGTTCACCAAAATGATAGGTGTGACATCATTATGGCAAAATAGTCAAAGATAGAGTCTTATTAAATTTTATATTTTATATATTCAAATAGAAATTTTGGATATCTAATTTTGTAGTTTGTTAGGATGTATTATAAGTATTAATTCTATTTGCTAATTTATTTTTTTTAACTTTGGGTCTTACCAACATGGGTTCCCCTTTTTGAAATATATTATTTAATTTATGTGCTAATAAATGTATTAAATAATTTACTTGTTTTGTTTTCTGATTCACTTATAATAAATACCATTTCTTTATTAGTATTTGTCTAATATTTGGTGCTATCTACATGAGAGAAGCTTGAGCATTCTTTTTTCTGAAGAGAACCTTGTGTTTTTTTTCCTAATTTATCTGGAATTAAAAGAAATATATCCATAGTGGTGGAAATACTATCAGGGACAAGGATTAGAACATTTTCCAAATAAAATTTATAACTGTCCATTGCTATGTCATAGGTTGACCATTGTATTCAGATGTTATTTCCCCCTAAATATTGTTATATATTTCAAGTGCTAAACATATAATAGTTGTTAGTATTTTTAAAATTGTAAGAATTATTAATTAATTATATTATGGAACAATGAAATGATGTGATTGATATTTTATGTTCATTCCTTTGAGTAATTATTATTGAGTTAATATAAATTCAACAATGTTGAAATTTGATAAGTTATTAGTTTTACTTAAATTCTAAATTAGCATTGACATAAGAGTATATCCTAAAAATTTGTTAAAAAGACTCAAGTTAGTTTAATTTGTGAAGTATTATTATGATATGCACATCTGAGCATTGATTTTATATATATATATATGGAGATGATAATCTGGACCAACTGAGATGAGTGCTGTATTAGCATAAAATATGTATAAAGGTGGTTATTTATCTTCTTGACATGTGTTTGATCAAGTATATCAGCAGTATGAGGTAGCATGGATAGTTGAGGGTTGTGTGAAATTCTGAGTTTGAACCCCCTATATATTACATATTGGAGTGCAGGTATGAAAAAGTTTGTATTATAGAACAAAAAATCATATATTAAAATATAATGCTATAAGGTCTGTCCATCCCTCATATATGTATGTAAATGGATTATGTCCTGTACATGAGGGGTCAGAGAGACTTATGGGCAACATGGGTAAGATGAGAAGGTTGGCAGCAATGTGGGCTTTGAGCATTCCAGCATTAGATTTTTAATGAAATGGATGACTGAAGAGTTGTGGGGTAGAATGGGTTAAAGTCTGTCCATTAAAGTATGAAGATTGGCTATTTTAATATAAGCTGAGCATTGATTGTGTATATATGTGGAGATGATAATCTGGAGCAACTGACAAGTGCTGGTTTAGCACAAAATACTTATATTAGTGATTATTTATATTTTCAACATGCATGTGATCAAGTGTGTTAGCTGTATGAGGGGGTATGTATAGTTGAGGGTTGTGTGAAAGTCTGAGTTCAAACCCCTATATATTAAATATTGGAATGCAGGTATAAAAAAGTTTGTATAGAAAAAAATTCATATATTAAAATATAGTGTAATAAGGTCTATTCATCTCTTATATTTGTATGTAAATGGATTATGTTATATACATGAGGGGTCAGAGTGATTTATGGTCAATATGGGTAAGATGAGAAGGTTGGCACCAATGTGGGCTTTGAGCATTCAATCATCAGATTTGTAATGAAATGGATGACTGAAGAGTTGTGGGATGGAGTGGATTAAAACATGTTCATTAAAGTATGAAGATTGGCTATCTTAATATAAGCTGAGCATTGATTGTATATATGTGTGAAGATGATAATCTGGCCCAACTGACAAGTGCTGGTTTAGCACAAAATACTTATATTGGTGATTATTTATCTTTTTTGACATGTATGTGATCAAGGGTGTTAGCAGTATGATGTGGATGGATAGGTGAGTGTTGTGTGAAAATCTGAGTTCAAACCCCCTATATATTACATATTGGAGTGCAGACATAAAAAAGCCTGTACTGTAGAAAAATAAACCATATATTAAAATTATTTTTTTCATAAATATTATTGTAATTATTAGAATATATTTACATACACTTGTTCTACTTCATGTGATTCAAACTAATGAAAATGCATATGTATAAACCAAACTAAAAAATTATCTATATTTTACAAATTATTTGATTTATTATTCTAATCTCCTTCACTTTAAACATAACAAGTAATTTCATAGTTGAATTTGTACATGGATATTTTATTCTTTTTACTTTTATTGTTTTCATTTTACTTTTGCTTTTTCTTGTTTACTTTATTTAAACTTTATTTTCTAATTTTACATTTGCTTCATTTTTGTTTCCAGTTTCAATCAACTAAAGTAAAATGTTAAATATGAGGTATTACACCTCTTTTATGTGTGTTTTGCCTTACTTAGTATTTGCAACTTATTTACCTGCTGTATGTGATGAAGATAATATATAGAATGGTACTGTAGAGAGAGATATGATTAATTCTTTTTTCTGGGCGAAATCAATTTTTTGACTTACATTAAAAATATTGTATAATAATTTAACTTTAAAGTAATCACTGTTAATGTTATAAACAATTATGCTTACATTTTTCTTTCTTTTTTTGACAATATTGTCATCCTTTAAATAAATCCAAAATAGAAGAACTGAGCTAAATAACTTTAAATCAAATCTTTTTTCTTTCTTAACTGATATCTAGCTCAACTGTATTCAAAAGATTACCACTTTTATAACATCATAGAGCTGAAGATAAAACTTCTTTCAAACACTCAGCCAATTAATACTACAATTTGTACTTAGTTTCACCATTTCCTGCATTTTAGTGCATCTAAAAATATTAAGTGCTTTTTAAAAATATATTTAAATTTATTCAATATTTATTTCTGAATGTAAATATCTGGACTATTATGAAAACAATTACCAAGCTTCCATTTCAATTTACATATAATTTTCTGATAAACATTGTACTTACAGTTACATCAATTTTCCACTTTATCCAATATAACCAATATACATGACCACATACATGTGAAAATATAAATGATCTCCAATTTACATATGTTTTAAGTTGGTGCAGATCATCACCCTGCCAACACGTATATATATATATATATATATATATATATATATATATATATATATATATATATATATATATATATATATATATATATATAATCAAAACTAATGTTTATATATATATATACTAAATGTTTAGTTTATATTAAGATAGAAAAACTACACACTTTAATAAACAGGCTTCAATCCTCATTCTCCAACTCTTCAGCCATCCATATCATTAAAAATCTGATAATGGAATATTCCAAGCCTTTGATGATGCAAATATTATAGTCATACCCATGTTCACCTTAAATCAATCTGATCTCTCATATGTAGGACCTTAATATGTCTTTTTAAATATGCAGAGGAGGGATGTGCAGAATACAATCTAAATATGTAATATTGAAATACAAGTATAGTGTATATATTTATATTTTAATATTACATCAATTTATTAATTAGTCTACCCTTGATTACTATTTAATAATAATACATAAAGTATAGAATGGTTTGCACATTTTATGCTTTTTAAACTTTTATATATTAGAGAATATCAAAATTTATCTCAGACATTGCAGCCTTTTTCTGTTAATTAATATGTTTTTATTATTAAAATATTCCACAGTGTGGATTGATAAATACTTTTTTTCAAATGTATTTTAAAGCTTATTTCAAAGTAACTATGACTGTATTCTACATGAAAATTTACTGCAAAGATTTTTATTTGTTTATTTATACATGTTAAATATGTTTACACAAAAATTTATTCTTCAACCTATTAATCTCTACTTGAGACTTTTATGTAGAAGTGATTCTCATAAACAATTTAAATAATTACAATTTCTTTTATTTTAATATAACACAAAATATGCTAATGATATCAGTATCAATAATACAAAAGAATTATATTTCAGTAAGATATTAGTTGTACATAATAAAAATATTGTACATCAAACTGTATACCTAAAAACTTTTTTTTTTTAATCTACTGTAGATTTTTTTCTTTAAGATACTTTTTAATTTAATGTTTTTTTCTAAAATGTTATAAGTTTTTTAATTTAATAGAAGAATTGATAGAATGTAGTAACCGGATTTTTATTCATATTTCATATTTATGCATAATTTTACAACTATGTATGAATCTGTTTTTCAAAAATATATTCCCAATTGTTTTACATAAAATGTTTTGAAAGTTTTATCAATTTTGTTTCTATAATTGTATATTCAGGAAGTTGATTAAATAATAAGGTATTTTTTATAATCATAAGTTTTTCTTTTTATTAAATTAACCATTCTTTCTTTTTTGTAATAATGTTAGTCTTTTAATACTGGCAAGACCATACATTTTTATTCCATATACTAATAAAAATTCACACAAAAATTTATATATAGTTTGGTTTTGCAAACTTTTATATAAAGTGTCAGCATTTATTGATCATAATGTTAACGTAATGTTTGCAAGACATTTTTTCATCTATTATCATTACCTGTTTTACCTTCATACATTTACTATTGTTACACATTGCTGTATAAATATAAGGTTGTATGAATATTTTTAAGTGAACATATTGACATCTATTTGTTTTTTTTTTCCATTTATATAAATTTTTTTTGTCAATGCTTCCAATAGATAATTTTTTGTCAATTTCTAATTGCAATAATATTTTTACTAGTCACACTCATATTAATGTCATCTTCATATTGAAATATAGATGATTCTTTAATATTAATATTCCATATGTTATTTATAAAAACAAAAAATAGTAGCACACAAAATTACTGATCTTGAGAAATTCCATGTAATTGTTGTTTTTTTTCCTTATTACTTAATTCATTTGACATTTTCCACTGCAATACATATATTATTTAAATAATTTTTAAATAAATTGAGCAGTTTGCTTCATATTCCACAATTATAGTTTTGAAACGGGTGAAACTATTCATACAGTAGTGCCACTTAGTGTAAGCCAGAGTAATCAATGGATGACAAAATGCTTGTGCATAAATCTCCATCCAATATCCCAAGACTAGTTTCAATTTTATTCACATAGTTTTGTAGTTAGGCAGAAATAAAAGGTGACTTCTGGCGTGTTGCATTAGATCCTAAGATCTAGATGCAGTGCTCTCAGATCCAAGGCTCCTCACTGATGAAGGGCACAAGCCAGAAAACAGTCTGGGGATATTGGATGAGTAGGCACTAGATAGGGATTTTATGCACAAGCCTTCTGGAATCCATTGATTATTCTGGCTTCCACTGAGTGGCACTACTGTATGGAGAATGTTGCCTGTTTTAATAACAGTTATGAGCAAGCATAAGAAATAGTGATCATGTGAATTACAGATTTGGTGACATTAAAATCCATATAAAAATCTAATATATATATATATATAACGAGTACACCCGCTACAATATATATATATATATGCTTACATAATTTTTATAATTTAATGCATGGTTAATTTTACTTGCAAAATTCTTCTACGAAACTTATTTAAAATTTTTTTGATCATTTTACACATATATTTTTCTATTATTTTACCAATTTCTATTAGAAGTATAGATATAATGAAAAACTTGTCAAAGCTATTTTCATCACTAAACTTAAAAATTGGTCTTCATAAAACTTACTGGAATAATTTTAAATATAAAATACTTTATTGTTATTGTTGGTATTTGCTTACATTCTTTATAGTATTGTGAGTACACAATTAAGAAAACTCTTGTCAAAAGTTTATGTGATTTGATCTATTGTTCTTACTAAGTCAATTTTAATCTGAACTCATAAATTATCCAATCACATCATTCTAAAAATAGTATATCCTTGGTGACTGGATCTAATACTTCTTGTAATGCTATGACTAATATTTTTGGAACATTTAGATGCTTTTTAAATAGATTTACAAAAATTATTTAACATATTATAGTATATGTGCATAAGTTACATAATATAAAAATGATACATTGTTCATGTTTTTAGTATCATACTTTGTTTGCTTGAATAATTCACATCTTTGTACCACACAATTAATTTATTTACCAGATAAATTGTTTCTTTTTCAGAGCATCATTTTTACTTTTTTATTCATCTTTAGATTTTTTTTCTATACTCACTAATCTTTACTTTTACTGTTAATATAATGTTTGTTTATATTGCAACTCTTGTTTACATTTTATCTTTATATGTTTTGCTTTTTTTATTCCACATACATTGGCATTAATATTAGCATAGTTTTAGTTGTTGTTTTTTTCAGTTACTTGATTAATTTCTACATCTTTTTACTTCTACTTTTTCCTCACCTTTTTAAAATCATGTCTGACTCATCTAGCTAATATTTATTATATGTTTTGAGAATAAAAATTTGTAATATCTTTTTTTTCTTAACCAATTTTACAAAGAAAATGTTGCTGTTTTTTTCTATTTTTACGAAACTGTTATTTTAAGATATATTCTAAACTGATAATTACAACTTTTTTAGTATATATTATTGTATACAAATATTTATTCAAAAGCAAACCAAAAACAAATATATTAATAAAAACTTTCAGCAGTTGAAAACATTTATTTACAAATAAATTTATATTAATAAAATAAAAAGTGTTATGTACTTGAAAAGTTTTAATTGAGTTAACATTAAATCTAGGTCAAATTCTTTCTTCTCTTAATTATTAAAAGATTTTGTTTAAATATGTGATTTATTGCTTGGAAAAATGGCAATTACTTATCAAATGGGTTTAGAGCATTTTACAAACTATCACTTGATTGGGTTAAGATATTTTTTTCTTTTTCTTTTCCATTATTAAGAACAAATATTAATCAAATATGTCTTCACTTAATCACATACTTTAATTAATACTTAAAGAGTATTTGAGCTCATTTAAATTAAGCATTATATATTTTTATTATTATTTTTCAGAAAAAAATTTAAAAAATATATTTACCTTTGAACTCAAATATAGATATTTTTAAAAAACCAACAAATTCTTTGCATATATTAAACTACAAATAACTCATTACTCTTCATCTTGTCAAAGCAGCCTGGTTTATATATAAAAAAATACATATTAATTTTATATTCATAAATAAATAATACTTATAAATTAAAAAATTAAACATGTCGTATAATATTTTAAATAAATCCTCTATTAGTTAAGTCTTAGTTTGGAATTCTTTCTAATGAAAACATAAGTGATATCTTGTTTAATTTCATTCTAAATTATTTGTAAATAAAAATATAATTTTTTTCTAACTTGTATAAGCTGGCTACAATAGCAGTCAAAATAGAGTTTTGCTATAAGAGTATTCTTAAAATCATATTAGTACATAATAAAGTAATTATTAAAATCATAAATCTAAACTAATCAATAAGTAATTTAAATTACCCCAAATTCACAACTCAAACAGACTAGCCAAGAAAATAAATTTTAAAATACTACCAATGGTTTCACTGCTACAAGCAAAATTCTTAGGTGTAAAAAACTACAAACTATATAGGTATTCACAACACTTTCAACTTTTCTGTATTTATATATCTTGAAATTTCTATTTCAAAAGACAATTATAATTCAATATTAAAATACTTATCTACCTAACTTATTTCACTTAAAATATATTGCACAAGTAAACATTATAAGAAGAACAAAAATAAACATCATGAAAAGAGTATTGACAGTCAGTATGTATTTCTTAAACATAGGTAAAAATCAGACCACTTTATGATATTTCAATTTGAATTTAAATTATATTGAGAGTAGAATATTGCTAATGTGTTATCAGTGCACAGGTCACATCACAATTTTAACAATTGAAGTTATATGAAATATATACTGTTGGTATGTTGGTTGAAATATATATGTATGTGCACATTGTAATAAGTATGTCTTTAAAACTTTTTTATAAATATAATTATTGAAATTTTAAAACAATTAAATAGTATGTTTTTGAAGATGTGAAAATCCACTTTTGGATTGAAATCATAAGTATTAGGAATTGAATACAAAATTTAAAACATTCTGAAGTAATAATTTATAACAAAACATAAAATTCAGAAATTTTTACATTTATTTATTGGCAGTATGACATAGAAACATAACAACAAAATAGATATTTACATTGACTTGCAAAGCAACTGTGGATATAAGGTTTTGAGTAAAGTATTTAATAAAGAAATAATACAAAAATCACTTAATGTCATATTAAGCAATCACAAAAACAATAGTTCACTTATGTAAAGTACAGTATAAACAATTTACAAAAGTATGATACATTAGTACTGATAAACATTTAAAGCAAGAGTGCAGTAGTTATATTAATAAAAATAACAAAGAGATTAGTCACTTAAAAGATCATGTGACACATTCAAACAACAGAAGTGAAATATTAAGTTTTGATCCAGAAGCTGTTATCACTCAAAATTATCACTCTAGACAATACTAAAAACATAAGATGGTTATATTATTAAAAAGATTACATATAAATATAGATCATTCATTTTTGATTTTTTAAGATTACATATTTTATATAAAAATAATATAATAACCAAGTTTTTTTTTTAAAAAAAATACTGTCAAATTTAAATCCGACAATAAAATTAGAATAGTAAACTTTTTTTTTTTTTGTTTTTTTTTCTGTTTCTTCCTTTTTCTTTTCTTTCATTATAATCCTCTTTTTTCCTTCCTGATAGATATATGAATTTTAAAAAGATTATTTTTTAATCATATTTTATATTGTGAATCAATTTTTATGTGATTTTCTATAATATTTTAGTTTTTTATTGTGTAATTTCAAACCTGGTGATACTTCTTGTGGAATTGTTTGATTATGAAAAAATAAAGATCAAAAGTAATGGATATATATGGTTAATGGGACTAACTAATATTTTCAAAAAGAGTTAAAAGACAAAATATGAAAAAACAACTTTTCAGACGCTCATTGCTAAGGTTTACAGCCTTGTTAAAACTATAAAATTTATTATAAATTTATATTTTAATCTTATTTATATATAATATTTAAGGTAATACATTAAAAATTTTAGTATGCAGTTATAAATGGTAATTGAGGTTATATCATTATTGTCAGCAACCCCATGTTCTATTGTTATTGATTTATTGCAAAATGAAAGTCTCTCTATATTTCATCCAGTTTCCTTGGCTTCTTGCCACTCTTTTCCACAGCATAGCAGAAAACATTCTTATTTTGTCCACCCATCTCACATGTGGTCTATTTCAAGGTATTTTGGAATTTAATTTAAATCTTCAACTGTCAATCTTTTATCATTGTTTCAGAAATATGTGCAGCACAACTTCATTTTAACCTTTAATGATTTTGAAGATGTCAGCAATATCTGTTTGTTCTTTCACCCAGGTATTTCATTTTCAATCTCTTTTTGTTATACTTAATAATGATGAGTGGTCTGAAGTCTATGTATTCTTCTTCTGTTTTGTCAAAATCCCAAATTCATCAATAAGAACTAGTAAAAGACAACTATTAAAAATCTTTTTTTTTTTCAATCCTTTATGCATCTTTAATTTTAATATTGTTATTCCTACCAAAAGCTCACCTCAAAATTTAATTCTATGATTAATTTTATCCATTATGTTTCCATTTATATTAATATTTATATTTGTAATTATTATATAAGAAGTATATATTATTACATTAAAAAGGTTATTGGGTTTGGATAGTTGCATTTATTTATTTTTTCTATATAGATGGTTACGTTTGGTTTTTTTTTCCCTCCCATTTTCATTTTGTTATATTATTTTTTTTTTTTTAAATTATTGTTTTATAAGTTTATATTTTATCAAGAAATTAGTTCGAATTTAATTCTTAGAGAAAAATGAAAATTAAAAGATTAAATTGTGTTTCTGATGATATATATATATTAAATACTATTTACATATTTGATTTGCGTTGTATTTTAAAGAATGGTTAGCTAAAAGCTACAATCATACCAAGAAAGATTTGCTTAAGTTAAAATCATGAGTTTAATATTGAGATATATTGTTAAATGGTAAGTTTAAGATAATATTTTAAAAAAAATTAAAAATAATGCGCGCACTTGCATACATAAACTAATGATGTTAGTTTGCATAGTAATGTCAATAAAAACTTTTTTATTATTATTATTGTAACATTTTGACACTTATTATGAAAAATACACATATGGTAGGAAATGATTTATCATTGTGTTGACATATCTATCAAAACATATAAAAATTAGGCTTTTTTTTTTTTTGCTTAGTCACATTTTATGATGAAACGTGATAAAAAAATAAATAAGTTTCTCTTCCAGTGATTGTTAAATGATTAGCTAAAGGAGAAATATTGTGATGATGAATTGTGGCATGTTAATTGTATTTTTTCATTTAAAAAAAAGGAAATTAGAAAATAGAAGATTTCAAAAAATTTTGACAAGAAAATATATGCAACAAATTCATCATTAATTTCATAGACCAATAACTTTCATCATTTTTAAGTATCATTTTAATATAAACTAGTTATATTTTTATAGATAAAATGCAACTAAAAATAAATATCTATGCACCTATATTGTTATTAGAAATAAACTGTAAGGAATTTAAAATTTTGTGTGCTTTGGTGAAACAAGTTGAAATGATAAAATTTGGCTTAGTAACTATTTTTGCTCACCTCCTCCTATTCATTTTATCTTTGATAGTGTGTGTAGCATCGTGTTTAGGATATTTTCAAATGTAATAATATTAAATTAACAAGAGGTGTCCTCTTTCCGTCTGGTACTGGAATTTAACTCAATTCTCAGAGCGGTCTTTTGATATTATGACTAAAGACTTGGAATTCAAAAGTGAAACCAATATAGGAATGCAACTGGAAATCTTCTTGTGCTTTATTGCTATCAAGCTAATTGCCTGAGATTAAAATAATCTATGGCTTTGAATTCAATCTAATCTGCTTTGTAATTATGTATATTTGATACAAAGTTAGTAGCTATATATTTTAATAATCTTTTTTATTATCACTCTAGACATTGCTTTATCAATGCTAGAAATATTTATGCAAATACAATATTTTTGGCTATTTTTCAGCTGAAATAATTTATTAGAATTAATTTAGAAATTTAGTAAGTATTTTGCACCTTAGTAAGTAAAATCTTTCTTTTGACAAATTGTATAATCATGGATAACAATCTTCCACTGCTGATTATTTTAAGACATTTAGAATACTGTTTAAAACTGCTCCAAAGTTATAAAATCTTTTAAATTTTAAACTAAATAAGATACATGTTCAAGAATTCAATATTATTTTTTTTATTTTGGAAGGCAAAAATCGAAGAAGTGCGGAAATTAGAATAACTAAAAAAAATAATCAAAGGTTAGTTAAAAAATCAAAATATATAAACAAGAATATCTAATATTTAAATACAAATGTAGTATGTATACTTAAGGTAGATGTAATTAGATGGAATTTAAACCCAGACTTTCAAGACTCCACTTATCCACTCCATCTTATACAATAGCTGAATAGGAATGTTTTTTTTTTAAAAAAAAAATAAGATTAGTTGTCCAATTAAGCAATACACTCCATAAAGTATTTAAAAAAAAAAATTAGAGAAAGGACATAAAAAGTGGACTCTTGATTATTATGTAACACCAAAGGTTTTACTAGATAATAAGTAAATCCATAGATATTGCAGTCATTATCTGAACTATTAAATTGACTAATACTAGTTTTATAACATATAAATATTTGTTAGTTATTGAGGTATTGAGAATTCAACAATAAAAAAAAATAGTTCATGAGAATTATCTTGGTTAAAGATCTGAATGTGTTCACTATCTCAAAATACAATTAATTTATATATATATATATATATTGTAACAAATGAAAGATCTTTGATTCGCATATACTGACCACAGGGGCGCCACTGGTCCGAAAATCGGAACTAGACATTTATTTTAAGGGTGGTCAGGATATGTGAACCGAAATGCGCCGGACTAAACTCAGGGAGAAACAAGATATCTTAAATATTGTTTAGACAATTGAGGAAGCAAAGCAAAAAGACAAACGTCATCCAAATTAAGTTTAAACAAATTTTAAACTTTTATTTAAGAGCAAAATAACTTGCAAGAAAAAGTTTACATGAAAATCAATCGGGTTATCTCAGGCATGTATCAGAAAGACTAAACACAATGCTCTGGCAGACTTACCCACTCTCTAATAACGAATTTGACAGGGAGGAAGCAATTTCATTCAGCAGAAAATTCATCCAAACATTGGTTTTCACTTTCAGATACTTAAACAATACATTCTAGAAACAAATCAATGAAACCAGTGCCGGCGAGCTTTCCGAGGTCCAAAAAAGGTGTCAGACCACGAATGCCATCTGTCGGTAGAAGCTGCACCTATTATTACGTTTAAAATAAAGGTGATTGATTCACCTCAAGAACAACTGAAAAGTATGATTGAAAATGAAAGGAAAACAAACAATTAAGACTGGTGAATCCCCAACCAAACAATTGGTGAAAACTAATCTAAGAATTAAAGGTCTCAATAGGAGACAAGTACATCATTAGAAAATCAGTTATGTCTGCCCCAGCATTTAAAGAAAATGAATTACCAATAATTATTATTAAAAAATAAATTTTCGATACAAGTTCTGAGTACACACTCTGATAAATTTTAAGCTATACAAGCAAATACAAAATAAATCTATTGGAGAGTGCACATGAGTACAAAAATGTGAAAGCTATAAATGCTTTAGCAGTGAAAGTCTCTCTCACCGGTAATTTACAAAAGGAATAAATATTGTCTTCCTGCTGGTGACTTATAAAATTACAAAGCAAAAACAATTATCATTTCCACTTTCAAAGATATAAGAAACGAAGACTATGAAAATAAAGTCACCAGCCAAAAGATTTGGTGGTTTGCATAAGCGCAAACACAGTATTTAAAATTAATTTGGGCTACTAAAATAATTACAGGTAAGCATTCAAACTATACATGACTGCCAAAGCATTTAGTAAAAGTAAGGCATAAAAATAGAAAAACTCACACATCACTCTCCAATAAACAAAAATTGAAAGCAAACTTTGAATCTTAAAACTAAGATTCCAAGACACATGGCAGAGTACAATAAAAGAGAATAAATGTAGCTAATAAATATGATGTTAAATATTAATTTAGATTACAGGTTTATTAGATTGAGCGGAGATTTAACTAAAAAAATTTACCCTGGAAAAAATAAAAGAAAATTTCATCTTATGGTAAAGCACAGTTTGCATAGAGTGTGCATGTTTATCTTTGGTCCATTTCCAAGTCCTTTGACAGCAGCAAGGTAGAGGCAGTGTTTATTTTAGAGGCTCATGGCATGACTGAAGGAGAGCTGGAAGGCATGGGTCCATCCTTTGTATAAGTTAGCAAGACATTCTGATGATGACTCATAGTGGTAGATTTTAACATCTTGCACAGTAGTGAAGTCTGTCAATAATTGAAAGTTTTTAGCAGGAATTAAATGTCTGAACTGCTACCCAAAATGTATAACTCTCATCAGGTGATAATCCAAGTGTCCTCTCTGGAATACTGAATCTTTCTATCTTAAAATTGGTGGGCTATCCTTGCCTTGCTACATTTCCCATGAAAAGCTTTCCTTAGTGTCTAATTCTATATCTCAGGCAGGGCAAATATTAATTTCCCACTCAATCTAATTTAAGAATTCCAACCAGGAATTATTGTAACCAAAATAACAATACAAAACTAAATCTCTGCTTTTAGAATTAACTTTAAAAATGATTAAAAATAAAAGCAACAGGAATATATAATTAGCAAGCTTGCCTGTTTTTTAATCAAATTGATTAAAACAGGTGATGAAAGTAAACTATTTTAAAATCAATTTTATAAACAAAGTAGTGAATGCAAACTATTTTAAAATCAATTTTATAAACAAAAATTAAAATGCCCTATTTAAACATGTATGCTTTTTTTAAAAATAATAATAAAAAAAATTTAACGACATTTAATAAAAATTAAGTTGTTTTTCCTTTTTTAAATTTTAGCAATAAAACAACTGAATCGGAAATCAATCCGGTTCAATATATATATATATTATAACGATCCGGAGAATTTTGCCTTAACATCATCTGCACTACAAGGGCGCCATCTAGGCATTTGAACATAGAAAAATTTATAAAATAGGCAGATAAGTAAGTTCAAAAAAAAATATTTATTTTTATATTGGTTGATTCTGGTCGTTAGACCATTGTCACTAACTCAGTGGAACAGCAGAGATTTATATTTGATAATAAATTCTTATCTAAGAATATTTTAAAAAAAGAATAAAATAAGCCACTGCCAGTAATTAACATACAAATGTTTATTTACGCACATATATATATAAAATTTAACATTATTATTTTAGTATGTTTACTTTAACATTTAACATTATTTTAACTTTTATTTTAGATTTTAATTTGATTTTAGAATTTTAATTTACATTTTAATTTTTATAATGTTATAAATTTACATTTTAATTAAGTTCGCACAGATGGATTTATGAAAGTTTGTTTTATAATGTTGAGTATAGATTGGTTACATAGATTACACCATTAAAAAACATTTCAAAATAAACATAAATGATCAAAATACAAAGTCACTGATACCATCAATTGCATAGGGAATACAAGAAACCCAGTGGTATTTATCATAAAATACCGCAGAGACACCTATAACATAAAAGACATCCGAATAAATACATTTTAGATACTCACCATAAGGTATCATTATTTACCGAATGTCTATATATTTTGATCAAATATGAAAACCAAAAACATAATTAACCGATAATGAATCCATGCAACTTCCATACCCAACTTAAATTTAATGCATTTTTATTTAGAGGGTCGAGTATAAATAGACTGCATAGATTTGCATTTGAAAAAAATATTCTATCCTTATTTAACCTTAGGCCAAGAGTTCGCAGTCAAAATAACATCAATTCATCTGATATTTCGATGCATTCAATGTAATATGAAATATGGCAGCACAAAAGATTAAGAGAAGAAATTGCCTCTCATCAGATAGGAATACTACATCTATCTGACAAGAAGAGCAATAAAAAAAAAACTCCATAGGAAAGGACTGCAGTCATTTTGCTGACTTACAAATCACATTCCATAGGCCAAAAAAGAAGTGTGCGGCATATAAAGCAATTCTGCCCGTAGCAAATCTCATACTACATCTACTAATTAGAACAAGATATCCATCCATTGACCTAATTTAACTACGAAACAAATAACCTAAGATTACCCTCCCCTAATATAACTTTACAAATCTATATAGCCATTCACGCCCGACTTAAGTTTAACATTTATATAATTTAATTTATCGCAAAACAAAAATCATACATAAAACTTAAAGAACAACAAAAAAAAAAAAAAAATGGAAATGATTTTAAAAAAAATACATCAAATAAATTATAACTAATTAATAAATAATTTAGTTTGGTCAGATAGGAAATTCTTCTATTTAAAATATTGAAACGTTTAGCATTTAGAGTTCTTTTGTTTAGAAATGTTCATTAATTATATATTTCTTATTGTTTTGAAAAATGTTCATAGTCTCTGATTTCTTGTAATGGAAGATGTTAATTCCCACAAAGTCATAAGGAGATCGGTGTGCAGTTAACTGTTGGTCCTTTATGGTTGATGGTATTCTTCTGGGCCCTGATGTCCTGTGGTCCACAATATTGGAAAATGATGTTTCATTTTTTTGAACAACTGAAGGAATTGAAAGTGCATCTTTCAATCCTTTCTCCTCCAACCCTCTGCACTTAACACATTTCTGTCATCTTGTAATAACTAACTAATAATTTCCAAACTTTTTCTTTTATATTAATTTTAAAGATTCAATTGACATTACGTCATCGATGTGATGGTCCTTTCGCTGAGGTACGATTCCATTGTTTTTTTCTCCTATCTGACCTTTGCTTATACATTTTAAATGCCCCAGGGTAGTTTATATTTAACTAATTAAAATAATCATTTCCATTTTCTGATTAATTAATGTGTTGTCCAACTTAAAGATATATTTTTATCTTTAAATCTTTACTGACAATTTAGTTTTAAAATACTTTTTTCTTTTTTTTTTAATAACGTTTCTTTTTAATAATTTTTTTTTATCTGTGCGATTTCATATATATATGAGTTTAGTATAGAATTTTAATTTTCAATTTTTAATTCTTTAAAAGGAAGTTTTATTTGCGAACTTTTATTCTTTTCATGTTTACTAATATATTAAATTATTTAATAAAAAAAAAACAATGTACGTCATCTGTGCCCTTTACATATAGTAAACTTGCTTAAAAAAAATGAACAAAAAAAATATTTTATTTAGGGTTAGTAATTATGGTACATGATTAACAAAATTTACAAAACATTCGGTTAGTATAAAGACTATATACAAAAAAAAAATGTTGACTATCATTTTCCTAAGGACCATTTACATTCACCTCCTCCCCACAAGAGTTCTATTTTTTTATACATTTTATTTTTACACATGGCATGACAAGCAAATTTTATAAAATATTTATTTAAGAAGGTTGCATTGAGGTAAATATGTTTTAAGAAATGTTGGGTTTAAACGTGAATATTTGCAGCACAATTATAAATACCATCAACTTATTTATGACTGATTGAAATGCATACATAGGGTTACACTAAAGTAATTCCCAAAGGTACTTATCGTAAGGCACCACATTTCGATCATAAACTTACATGGCTGTGCACGCCTATACACGGTAAAGCATAATATATATTAACAAACAAAAAAAACATATTAATTGCAACCTTTATACTTTTTTTAACAAAATACAATTTAATATTATTAATACTTTCTCATGTTTAATATATGTGCAATTTCTTTCTGGCAGCACTTTTATAAGATTTAAAGTATACGACTTTATGTAAACAGATAAAAATATCTCACTTTGACAAAAGAAATTTACTCAGGGTATACGTGGTTTATTAAACATCGGCCCCAGTTGGGAGACCAATTATAATGATACGGAGAATTTTGCCTTAACATCATCTTCACTACATGGACGCCATCTAGGCATTTGAACCTAGAACAATTTATAAAGTAGGCAGATACATAAGTTCAAAAAAAATTATTCATTTTTATATTGGTTGATTCCGGTCATTATCCCATTGTCACTAACTCAGTGGAATAGCAGAGATTTATATTTGATAATAAATTCTTATCTAAGAATATTTAAAAAAAAAAAAAATAAGCCACTGCCAGTAATTAACATACAAACGTTTATTTACGCACATATATATAAAATTTAACATTATTTTAGTATGTTTACTTTAACATTTAACATTATTTTAACTTTTATTTTAGATTTTAATTTGATTTTAGAATTTAAATTTACATTTTAATTTTTATAATATTAGAAGTTTACATTTTAATTAAGTTCGCACAGATGGATTTATGAAAGTTTGTTTTATAATGTTGAGTATAGTTCAATTACATAGATTACACAATTAAAAAACATTTCAAAATACAAAGTCATTGATACCATCAATTGCATAGGGAATACAAGAAACCCAATGGTATTCATCATAAGATACTGCAGAGACACCAATAACTTAAAAGACATCCGAATAAATACATTTTAGATACCATAAGGTACCATTATTTATCAAAGGTCTATATATTTTGATCAAATATGAAAACCAAAAACATAATTAACCGATAACGAATCCATGCAACTTCCATACCCAACTTAAATTTAATGCATTTTTATTTAGAGTGTCGAGTATGAATAGACTGCATAGATTTGCATTTGAAAAAAAATATTATATCCTTATTTAACCTTAGGCTAAAAGTTCGCACTCAAACTAATGTCAATTCATCTGATATATCGATGCATTCAATGTAATACAAAATACAGCAGCACAAAAGGTTAAATGAAGAAATTGCCTCTCATCAGATAAGAGTACTACATCTATCTGACAAGAAGAGCAATAAAAAAACTCCATAGGAAAGTACTGCGGTCATTTTGCCGACTTATGAATCGCATTCCATAGGCCAAAAAAAAGTGTGCAGCATATAAAGCGATTCTGCCCATAGCGAATCTCATACTACATCTACTAATTACACCAATATATCCAATCCATTGACCTAATTTAACTATGAAACAAATAACCTAAGATTACCCTCCCCTAATATAACTTTACAAATCTATATAGCCATTCACGCCCGACTTAAGTTTAACATTTATATAATTTAATTTATTGCAAAACAAAAATCATACATAAAACTTAAAGAATAAAAAATAAATAAATGGAAATGATTTTAAAAAAATACATCAAATAAAATTATAACTAATTAATAAATAATTTAGTTTGGTCAGATAAGAAATTCTTCTATTTAAAATATTGAAATGTTTAGCATTTAGAGTTCTTTTGTTTAGAAATGTTCATTAATTATATATTTCTTACTGTTTTGAAAATTGTCCATAGTCTCTGATTTCTTGTAATGGAAGATGTTAATTCCCACGAAGTCATAAGGAGATCGGTGTGCAGTTAACCATTGGTCCTTTATGGTTGATGGTATTCTTTCGGGCCTTGATGTCCTGTGGTCCACAATATTGGAAAATGATGTTTCTATTTTTTGAACAACTGAAGGAATTGAAAGTGCATCTTTCAATCACTTCTCCTCCAACCCTCTCCACTTAACACATTTTTGTCATCTTGTAGTAACTAACTAATAATTTCCAAACTTTTCTTTTTATATTAATTTTAAGGATTCAATTGACATTACATCATCGATGTGATGGTCCTTTCGCTGAGGTCCGATTCCATTGTTTTTCTCTTCTATCTGACCTTTGCTTATACATTTTAAATGCCCCAGGGTAGTTTACATTTAACTAATTAAAATAATCATTTCCATTTTCTGATTAATTAATGTGTTTTCCAACTTAAAGATATATTTTTATCTTTAAATCTTTACTGACAATTTAGTTTTAAAATACTTTTTTCTTTTTTTTTAATAACGTTTCTTTTTAATATTTTTTTTTATCTGTGTGATTTTATACATATATGAGTTTAGTATAGAATTTTAATTTTCAATTTTTAATTCTTTAAAAGGAAGTTTTATTTACGAACTTTTATTCTTTTCATGTTTACTAATATATTAAATTAAAAAAAACAATGTACGTCATCTGTGCCCATTACAATATATATATATGTATATATATATATATCTTGGAATAGTAACTTCTTTCAGTTATTATTATTAACCAAATATTCTTATATCTCTAATGAAATGATTTATAAACATAAAATTTATTTGACTATTTATATATATATATATATATATAAAGGTCACATGTATATATATATATATATATATATATATATATACATGTGACCTTTAAATAATACATACCTTAAGCTTTTGAGCAATTTCCAGATTTGAAGTAGAGAAATAAATGATTATATATATATATTTTATTATTAAATCTTAATATATATTGAACAATTAATATTTGAATTAAGCATGAACTTGTAAAAAAACACGAAGAGATTCATTCGTTCTCTTGTTATTAAAAGGGAAGAAAAAGAAAATCATTTCTCTTTAAAATAACTTTTTCTTTTATAAATATTACTGTTCAATGATTGGAATTTAAATATTAACTTTTCCAAATTAAGCTAATCTATGTATTAAAAGTCTGTAAAGAAAATATTGCTAATTTTCTATTAAATCTTAAAGGAATAGCAATATAAAAGAAAAGAACGTCTGTTTAAGTTTTTTGGAAAGTAGGTTATATTAAAACTTTGTTATATTTAAAATAATTACATATATAAAGAATATTCCACTGTGGTTTGAGTAGAACAGCATTATATTGTAAAGGTTTCGAAACCAACCTTGCATGCTATTTTAAAATATTTTGAAATATTGGATATATAGAACATCTAATGATAATAGAAAAATGGAGAATAAGAACATCTACATTCGAAGAATATTTACTTTATTTCATATCAATCAAATCATTGGATATTATTAACAGTTTATCAATTAAGAATAAATAAAATCATAATTATACCAATGGATTAATAATATACTTCGTAAAAGATCTTCATTAGAATTATAAACTACAGACTCAAATATCTACTCTTAACTCTGGAGAATAAGTTTTTTTTTTCTTCATTTATATATATTATAATAATGCTTATATTACTTTAATATGTTTATTATAATTATTATTATTATCTTTATTTCAAATTTGACATCGCATCATTATATCTTAATAGGAAAATTATATTTAATATTAAATATAATTAATTGAAAGCTTGACATAATTTATCAAATTAGATGAGGGATATAAAAAATAGTTATTATTTGACAGATATTTTAAACAAGATTATATTGTATTTACTATGTAATATTGTAAACATTTAATGTATTTTATTTATCAAAAATACATATAATATATAAGTTATACAATTGGAAATAGTACTTATATATTAGTAATTATGAAACATATAAATAAGAATGGTAAATAAATTAATAAGTTACATAAATTATTAATTTTTGAATCCAGATATTGTTTTTATATATCTGTTAATTTAAACTATTTTCTTTAATTTTTGAAAGTTTATTATAGTATTGAATTTTATCATAGGGTATTAAATAAGAATATTATTTATTAATATTTTTAAAATGGTAAAATTCATCTGTATTTATTTATTAATATTTTATTTATCTATTATATTATATTTTTTATTGTTTATTAAATATTGATTTATTAATTTGATCTCTTTGTCTAATCATTATTAAATTATATTATATATGTGCTAGTATTATAAATATCGTATGAATATCAATTATTAGTTAATGCTTATATAAAGGCATATTAAATAACTTGTTTTGAAATTATCCCTGAAAAGAGCTAATTGCAAATTCTCCCCGAGTTTGAATATCGTTGCATAATGGTGACTGAAAGAGGGATGAAATATGGATGAACTAGTCTAAATTGTATTAAAACTTATTTAAAGATTATTGAGCTAGCATAATAAAGATATATATAATCATGGACTTAGTATTTCATCGATTCATTTCTAGCATTCTACCTGAAGACCCAAAGTTCGATTGTAGTGAAATGCATATCCTCTTTCTAGGGAATTTAATCATCCCATTATATTTAACAAGATCAACTTAGACTTTAAATATAATCCATTCCATTATATCTGGTGAACCTAACTGTGAAGCATTAAATTAATAATTTCCAAGCATTAAATATAATCAATTCTGTTATATTTGATGCATCAACTGGGATGATTATATGCCATTCCATTATATTTGGCACTTCAACTAGGGCTATCAAATATATCCATTCTGTTATGTTTGATGCATCAACTGGGATGATTATATATCCAAATTGAACTATTAAACTTTTATATAAAGGACTAGCAGTATTACTGCAATATGCTCTTGTATTTATTTAAATAAAGATAAAATTATTGGTACTGTTCTATTAGTGTGTTGAAACCGCTTGATGGCATTGATCCCATCCAAACATATATAAAGATGCTTTTAAATGGGTTGCAGTCAAACCAAATATCCACAACTCTTTTTTATGTTGTAACTAACAGCTTGCTTTGTCTTGTACAGTTTGTGCAAGTGCACACAATATTATCTTTTAGCAATGCTAACACTTCACTACCATACCATATCAGGGTGGCTACATTTAAATTTTGCAGAACTATTTTAATCTGAATTCAAAAGTAATTATGGTACAACTTACCTAATGTAATATTAAAAAGTAATTATAAACCCATTACCTTGCTTCCAACCTCAACATGTAAGGTGTAATTAGTTAGATAAGGTTACAGGAAACCCAAATTTCACTGTTCTCCCAAAAAAGTCATGGTTTGTGAGAACACCTATGGGAATTAAAATGTCTGACTGTAAACTTTCTCATAGTTATATCCAGAGATAAAAATAAATTGTAAAAAGAATTCAAGTAATTTATTAAGGAAAGTAAATGAATTACACTAACCTATACAATTATTCCTATTATTATTTCACAAATAACATGGTGGGCCAAGTAACATTATATTTATGTGTGTTTTCATAGAAATAATGCCATCAAATGGTTTCAACATGCTAATAGAACAGTATCAAATTATTTATAGCACAGTTTCTTCTGTTATTATATTATTACCATTGTGGTATTAATTTCATATGACAAATGTTTATAAATAGCTTTATTATCAATTGTTGGTGATTTATAAAGAATATTATAAACAAACATTTTACCTAGACCATTCTTACATGTAGCAATACATATTATAAATATAGTCTAATTCTTATTATTATTAATATTATTTTTTAAGCTAAACAAAGTCATGTGTATATATTTAATATTGACTTTTTTGTATATTTTTAAAATGAACTAAACTTATTTTACAATTTAATAATTTTATGCTAAATCTAATCACCTTAATCCTTGATTATTTTCCAACTGACACAAAAATATATAAAATAAAATAACATATTTGGCATCATATATTGAAAAATATGACTCTGGTCATAAAATTAAAATTCAATTGTTTTTGCAATTTATATGTATAGATTATTATTGTTAAGAAATTAACTAAAATAAAATATAAATTATTAAATTGATTAAATAAATTCATAATTTATAACATAAAAAAGTGATAGGGTACTTCATTTTATGTTTAATAAAATCAATAATATAATTGTGAAATATTTTCGAACCTTGTATGTGTATTTCAAAGTCTAAGTTCCTGAAATTGCAGATATTTTAGAAATGTGTTTCAACATGTTATAAAGTATAATTTGAAACCATACTTTTCAAAACTGAAATAAATGATAGAAGAGGAATATAATCTTGATTAAAAGAAGCTCTGCTGAACTCTGTTTTCTCCCAACTATCATAGTATTTACTCTATCTGTAAATATATTTTAATAAAAATAAAATTTAAATATAATCACCTATATTTGTAAATATAATTATTTTATTCATCATTAACACAATGTCTTTTTTTATCCAGGAAAACCATGTCATTCATTAAACAACTACATATTTATTGAAATATATTCATCAACCATAACTATGTTAGTTTGATATTTTTATTATTCTTTTAATTTATGTTTATTATATATATATAATTTTTCTTTGTTTATTTATGAATTGTATTCAGAAAAAAATATTAATTACCATCATTTCTATATTAAGATCATCTTTGGAAAGACAATTCTCACATCTCACAGTTTAATACTTTATTTACTGTTGATTATATCACATCTCAATAATCAGAACACTCTTAAAAATATTTTTATTATGCAATAATTGTTATTTTAAATACTGTTGCTAGTCTTAATGAACATTGATGTAATTATATTTAAATATTTTTGTCATCCCTTTTTTTTTTTCAGATTAGTTCATTACCAATAAAATTTTCACTCACAATTGCATTAATTTACAAATCATACCACAATTATAAGTTTCTTAACCACTAGAGGGAGCAGGTCTACTTGATATGAGAGAAGCAAAAAGTAAAATGAAAATGTTTGGTAGATTGCAGTTTATGGATAATAAAAGAATAGCTAAAATAGTATTTAATTGGGTTATGAGTAAAGGGCAGGCAACAAGATGGGTGAGAAATATAATGCAGTATGCAGAAGATTTAGATAAAGAATTTATATCAGTATATTTGAACAAAAGATGGGATGATTGTGGTAAGAGGATTGTTGAGTGTTGTAGTAGCAAGGAATGGGATAAAAGAATAGATTTATTAATAAAGAATAGGGAGCTAGAGAGATAGAGAAATAGTATGGAGAGTAAAAAGAATTTAAATATATATAGAAATAAACAGAATATTAGGTGTGAGTTAATATATGATAATAGTAAGAAAAGTAGTTTATTATTTAAGGCTTGAACAGGATCTTTAGCTACAAGAATATATACATGTAAATAGAAAAAATGGGTGATTTATTTTGTAAATTATGTAAGGAAGGAATAGAAAATATTAGGCATTTGTTAATTGAATGTAAATGCTTGAAAACAGAAAGGGTACATATAATGAAATTATGGAAGAATAAATGTGAAAAAAGTGATTGTACAGAAAGTGAATTATTGGTTTTTATGCTGGGTTTTGGAAAAGATAAAGGGGATTTAGATATAAAGGTTATAGAGTTGACAAAAATTATGTTGTGGAAATGGGATGGAGCAGAATGAAGGAAAATTTAGAGTGATGAATGGAAAATAAAGTGGCTAACAGGTTTATCTGGGCATAATTGCTGAGATATTCTTGACTTCGTTTAAGGAGAAGCCACAATACATCACATCTCATCCTTTCATGAGTTGATAAAAGTATTAATTTTTTATCAAAATATTTGTTTTCTTTTGTTTAAAACCTCAGGGTTTTGTACCTTAAGCACTGTTCTTCATTTCATGTGAAGGATGAATTTTGTTGACTTAATTATCCAGGGAATTGAAAGAGATTCAAATTCTAATACAGAGAATCTGAATAGAAACATGGAAGCAATTTGTAAATTTAAGAATGCTAAAAAATTCCAAAAAAAGAAACAATTATTTACAAAACAAAAGATTTCCATGAATGAAAGTTTGGATAGATCCATGGATCAAGCTTCTAACAACCTAGTTCCCCAGGCTAGCAGTGATCCTCCAAAAATGTTTGACCCCAGAGAGATCATGAGGGATGGATATATTTGTATAAGTAAGAATTCTAGCATGAATTACATGATAATACCACAAAGGGCTCAAGTTAACATTGAAAATTCAAACAAAAACATTAAAACTTAAAAATAAACATATGTGTAAAAATTCACCACCAATGGACAAATTGTTGTCTGAGGGAGCCTGCTGTCTGGTGCATAAGGAAGAGGGACTGAAGGTAAGGATGCTTTCAGCTTTATGTTCTTACAGTAAAAATAATTCTAATAACTTTTTAACAAAGATATAGACAATTTAATGCTGTTTCTGTTGATAACTTTAGTTGTTCCATGCCCTTTGTCCAACATAGTTTTGTTCAAAATAAAGAATCTTGTAAGGTATCATATGTAAATTTTGCAAAAGTCTAATAATAAAAATACCTCCACTTTTTGTTATGATTCACAAAATATACCTGATTTTCTTGACTTTCTTGAGGATGACTATATGGGGACCTGCTAATAATGGGATGTCTAATATGGACTTACCTTTTACTAAGCTGAATCAAGTGGAATTAAAAAATATTATAGATAGTTTCAATGCTACTATTCCACCCCAATTGCATCAATCATTTCAAAATTATGTGAATGATAAAACCCTAATTTTTGCTGTCACCAATCAAAATAAAAACTTATTTACATTTCCAAACGATCAATTTTGTAGACAAATTATGGAAAAAAAATATGGATTCATGTGTATAAGATATTAAATCATCCAAACAACCATTATGTAATTGTGATCCTATCCAGAACCAAATTTTCCAAGGGGTGATCAAATTAATCGATAACAAAATTTTATGTACAATTGACATAAATAGGCAGGTGGTATGGTCTGGCAATATTCAAAATTGTTACATTAGTTTTAATAAATCAGCACTTCAGAAGATCCTTAAACCCTATGGAATAATAACAAATTTTAAATATATGTTTAAGAAGAGGGTGAACATCCCTGTACTCACAAATTCTGCTTTAATTTTAATCACCCTCAATAAAGAGGTCTCACTGTTCACTGTGTGGAGTTAGGGCCCCTAATATCTTTTTGGGGCATTCTGCCACAGTGTTTTCATCTTGTCAGGGACATTGTCTCTCAAGGATGTTCCTGAATTGTAAGCTTAGGAAGACTAGTATACATAATTGTACAACTGTGTCTGGACAAAAGGGGCAAGCTGTTATATCAAATGAAGAGGGAATAATACTGTCATTACCAATTAATCCTATGTTATCACAACCTTCAGAACAAATGAGCCTGTCCATTCTACAGCCATTTGAAAAAACTCCTTGGTTGTCTACCAATTCTGGCATAGAGTCTGATTCTGTCATGATTTTAACAGAGTCTGTAGTCATTCCTGCTGCAAAATAGTAAAGGAAAGCTGATGAACATAAAACAGATGCCAAAAGTTTCATTCACAGCTCGGGAAGTCAGGAGGCTGGGAGATCGAGTAATAGTTCATCAGATCCTGATTCACTGGACAGGAATATAAAAGGAAAGAATCATAAGGCCAATGATAATAAAGAAGGAGCATCTATGCCCATGCACCTGTCTGTTTCTGACAATATTGAGGAAAAGTCTAATCAGGAATTTGAGTTAATGCATATGGATGTCATGGACCAGACACTGATTCTTGTCAAGGTTCCTGAAGTGAATGATGCACAAAAGATGGGCACCTTCATGATGGGATCTTAGAACATAAGGAGAGTGATCATGACAATTCAGAATTGGTGGAGGATATGGACAGTGAAAGTAACACTTCTGAATTGGTGGAGGATGATCCTCAGTGCTTGAGGAGGTGGATAAACCAAGGTACAAAATATATTTTATCTGATTTCAATATCTAATGTTGGATGATGAGTACAAAGGTAGATAGGGACAGAACAAGTCTGAAGTATGGTTGAGGATTGTCATTACTCTAAATTTAGCAGTAGACAATTTTGAATGTGACTCTCAGCATGACTATTTATGAATCTTGATTGAGGGTAAGGCATTTATTAATTGCATATAAAATGCAAGCTTAGTATTATAAAGTATAAAATTAATTTTATTACTATTGTAGAAGATATGATCATTAGTGATTATATAAAGTGATCTAACACCAATTTAAAATACCAGATATTGCCACTCTATTCAAATATATTATATTTTAAGAATAACACATAAAATAAATAAAGATAGTACAATATTTTCTCAGAATCTTATTATTTTATTTATATTTTATTGCTAAACACTGATCATTAAATAGATTTAATGTTAAAAGCCATTAAATTATCTTAGTTGCTTATTGTTGTAATTGTTGTAAGGGTAGTTAGATATCATGTAAAATCCTTCATCAAATTTAACTACAAGGTCTTAATTAATTGATTTATTTCATTATTACTTTAGAAAGAATTGTAAAATTAGTATTAAAAAATGTTGAGTAAGAATTATCAGCTGATATTTAAATTTTTAATTAGTATTTTTTTTGTAAAGGAGTAGTAATAAATTTATGGTTATTTCCATATTAAATTTGCAAATCATATTTTAGGATTACTATATGTGTGTCTAAAGACATGTGAGTATTATGTGAAAGTTTGTTATGTGAATTTAGTGGAGTAATATTCTTATGCCATTGGGAATGTATCTTTAGGGATGTGTAGTCAATGTTTAAGGCAGTGTACCTTGCTGAATATCTCGTGTGAAAAGTTTTATAATTGTATTTGTTATTTATTTTTAATTGAACAGTATTTATTTATAAGGATGAATTAGTTATAAATTAAATTTATTAGTAAAATAAAGGAGTTGAGTATTCTAATTAGAACCCTAATTATTTATTGTGAACTTAGATATTCTTACATTTTAATTTAATGAGTTTTCTTATAATTAATTATTATAAAATACTAATTTTATTAGATCCTATATGTTAGTAGTATATCTTGAGCTAGCCTTAATCTTAATTGTCTTAATAGTCATTGTTTATGTAATTTGATTATAGTTTAGCATAGTTATATCCTAGTTAACAGATTCTTTAGTTTAGAATTCTTTTGGGAAGGGTGCGATATACAAACAAACAATGCGAATATAGAAAGATAGATAGACTAATGAGTAGATAAATATATTAGAATACAAAATAGAGTGTTTTCATATATGATAATTAGCTCACCTATCATGTCTATATTGTGGCATTTGAATCCAAATTAAACTTAGAAAATTGTCAACAAATATTAGGATATTTCAAATTATCCATCCATTACTACCCTAGCTAGATTATTGATTTACAAATATATTCTTCATTATGTGAACTAAAGAGAAAAACAAAGAAGAAAAATTATATTGCCATATAATACTTAATGAACAAATATTTCTGTTGTGTAATTTTTACTATACCATTCTAATGCAAGGTAGAGAATGATGTTTATCTACATTAACACTTTGTGGAGAGATGTGATCATAAAAGTATGACCATGTAAAATAGATGTATGATCCTCAAGATGCACATTTCATGCTGAACCAGCACCATTATTTGGTTCAGATGACAATCTCTTGCATAAATCTTTATCATTGTTCAGTATATATGTGCAGAGAAAAAGCCAATTACTATGGTTTCATTGACATGTCAAACTTATTACCCTCACAACTTTGACATAAATCACTTAATAAGAAGTATATTAATAATTTTATTAGACATTCATTAAGCTACAGATTCCCCATTTAATGAATAAGATTTATGTAGTGCAATTTTCTCTACATCACTCTCAAGCAAGTTAGGACTGAATGATTTTTTTTAAGATTGGCAATGGCATATTTAAGGCTGTTTTCAGTTTTATCTACTTCATTGTGATATATTTTTACATAAACCTTACTATCATTATTTCAATTAAAACTTGACTTCGCTATTATAAGATTTAATGCTAAAGATTTATTTTGTTTTTAGAAACAGAATACATAAATAACAATCTGTGAACTCGCACACACATATATTTTAAATGTTAAAAAAAAAAAAAAACATTAAAAATCAAAATGCAAAAATATGTCAAAAAAATTCTTATCACAAGTCTAAAGTCAAAAATTTCAAGTTCATAAAATATTCAAGTAAAAGAAAAATTATAATTTGTTGCAGCTGAATGTCATTGCAGAATGAATGCCCTCTCCCGGGGGGAGGGGTGTAATAAATGTATTCTTGTTTCCTTTAAATTTGCGTGTAGATATGAATATTTTTACTTAATTCAAAATTCATAATGTGTACTTATTTATTCTAAAATCATTTCTGAATCAAATTTTATAGAGATTACAAAAAAGGTCATAAATAAACGATTTGTTTGTATTTTGATTATGTCAGCCAAATTTGTATTTTGCTTCTTTACAAATGTTGTTTTATTCAATTGAATTGTAATAAAATAAGCATTTGAGTGTCAATATTTGAATTGCAAAACTGTGTCACCTATAATGTTTTGCTAGGACTGATTAATATACCAGGAATGGATTAATTACAATTCTAAGTAACTAATAGATAAATATATTTTAATTTGTTTTACTACAACTACAAAACAAAAGGTTTATCCCGAATTTTTTGCCGGACATATATTAATTATTTTAAGCCCCCCCCCCCCCATAATTTTAGTACTGTTAAAAAAAGAATCATCTCCTTCAGTAATAATGAAATTAAAATGTGAAAAAAATGTGCTAAAAGGTTTTACAAAACTTTTAAAAAGTTATCATTTCTTATTTATGATCAAACATAACCTAAAAGATATATATGACGAGTTATTTTGGTTAATAAATTAAGTAGTTATTTTAGAAGACCGCTTGAAGTAGTATTTATTCCCTAGATAAAAATTAAGTCTATATTTTCTTGATAAAGTGCACTAAATATTGTTGAATATTTTACTAAATATTAATTTATATATTTTTATTATTAAAATACATAACTAAATACATAACGAATCTCTTGAGATAGGTTATATCTTAAACCGTAAAAAATACTAATGAAATTATTTCAATATTTTAACGCGATGTATTATTTAAAAAATTCTAACAATTTTTGAAACATTAATAATATATTTTTTTTATAAACACACACACACATATATATATAAATCAAAAATGACAATAGGTAATTGGACATTATATATAAATTATATCATAGCCCTCATACTTACACATCACCAGTCAAAAATCCTTTATCAAGATTACACTATAAATATAACTATTTAACAAAAATAGAAATTCACTTTATCCATTCATCTTAAATTTTTAAATAGACTATAAGTGCAAGTAATAACAGCTAGTGAAATAAAATTAAAACTCTCTCATAATGTTTTAATAAAATTTAAATAAATTAGCCAAGATAAAATATTTGAAAATAGATTAATAAATAATTATTTTTATAAACTTTCAAAAAAAAAATTCTACAGTACTTTCATGAAAAGTACTAAAAACTAACATGGATTCATAATATATAAACTATATCATTACATTCTCCTGCTTATTGGCAAGACATAACTAAAAATACTGGAAGATGGAAATCCACTTCCATTTTTTAACTGCATTCTTTAATTACATTGTAATGCAAGCAATAATAATTAGTAGAATGAAATTAAAAGTCTGCTAACATCAAACAATTTTCAAATAAATCATACAAAATAAACTGCTTGCAGATCAATTAATAGATAATCATTTTTAAAATCTTTAGAATAAGCTACTCTCCAATATTTTAAACATTATAGATTATAACTGCCAAAAACAAATTGGCCCTTATATAGAAATAAAGATACCACATCTTTTAGATTTATAGAATACCAGTCATCAATCCATTATCATAATGTCACTATAAATAGATAATAAATGAAAATCAATTTTCTTCCTTTGTCAAAGTTGTTTAAGTAAAGTATAAGGACAAGCAATAATAGACAATAGAGTCAATCACAGTATGTTTGATGTTTGTTTAAACTTGTTTTGGAAGAGTTTTATTTTCACTTCATTATCTGTCCATTGATTGCAATTACAATCTACTCAAAGAATTTAGATAAGAGTAAGAAGAGGATTTCTATTTCTTATCTATTTGTAATGTTGTTTTGGCAATTGAAAAGTGGCTGGTTATATATAAGGAGGGGGAACTGTTATGTTCTGAATAACATATAATATTTAATTAGCTTTTAGCTAATTAAAAATATTGGAAAGTTGTGTGTTTGAAAAGATGAAAATGGGAGTATTTATTAATCTACCTGTTATCTTGGCTGAATTATTTGAAGTTTGTTTAAACTTCTTCACAGAGTTGTAATTTCACTCTATAATTCATTATATTTCTTGCACTACAAGAGTAGGGATTTATTTTTATTTCTTGCTTATTCATAGGCTTATTTTGATAACAGAATGATGGCATATACATATAATCATAGAGAGTGCAGTAACATTATTTATATATAATTCTGAATTTGCACATTTACATTAAATTCTCATATATATATAAAACCAAAACTGTCTAACACTATACTAGCAAAAATAAAAATGCAAAACCATAAAACAATACAATACTAGATTAAATTCAAAATTTTACCAAAATCCTTACACAACCATGGTTTCATCTACTACAAATAGACCTTCTCAAGTGAAAAGGAACCCAAAGGAAAACATATATATATATATATATATATATATATATATATATATATATACAAACAAACAAACCTTCCCATAATTCATTTCAAACGCCACCTTCCCTTAATATCAAAAGAAGTCTTCATAAGATTGACAGCCTCAGAATCAAGGAGTTTTATTATCAAAGTCTCCTTTATTCTTCTTTTTAACTCATTCTATTAATTTGTATTACTTTGTATTTTTTGTTTATTATTATTTATTCGTTTGTATTTGTATAGTTATTAATTTTCTTTCAATATGTAGCAGATTTTGTATGATGATTTTTCTTGTGTAGAAATTTTAGAAATAAAAAGATTAATTAATATGTCTAATAGAATTGAATCTTTAAAGGCTCAGGTTAATTTTCTTAAGTCTTGTAGGTTTTGCAATGTGTTTCCTAATTCATGTAATATTAAATTGGATAGGAAATTGGTTTTATTTTCTAATTGTGATTTTATTCTAAATTTTAAAAGATTTATTCTTAAACAATTTATTATGCAGATTATGAGTAGTTTATCTAATTTAATTGATAGTTATAAAATGTTTAGAAGAAAGTTGGATTTTAGAAGGAATTTTAATTATTCTGTTTTAAATTCTTTTTTAAAGTGGTTTAGGAGTAAGTGTGAAATCACTTATTATTAATAATAAGTATTTCAAGAAATTTAAATGGTTGATTGGAAAGGCTGAAATAAAAGTTTTGTGAAAGGAAAAGAGTTTAGATGTGGGTCTTATAAAAATAGGCCTGATGCTTCATCTATTTTAAATTTGTCAAATTATATTTTGAATGTATCTGATTTGGCTATTTTAGCTAAGGGTCCTGGCTTTGTTCCGTTTGCTAATAAAAGTTTAATTTTTGATTTTGTTTCTGCATGGAAAGTAATAGTAATATTCATTTCAACAAAAATTTTATTAACAATAAATAGTGATTACATACTAATAAAGGATAGATAAATGAATAAATTGTACAATAATATGATTGTATAATGTTCTATTTGTCATCTGGCTAGATTTTGTTATGAGAGTACAATTGTTATACTCTTATGTGGTTAGGTATAGTGAAGAGATTCTAAGAGATTCTAAGAACTTGTTTAATGGAATAAGCATTCTTTACTATAAACATGAATATTTTCTTTTAGAATTTCCTATTCTATAATGCTGGGTAGGTGGGAGTTGATAATCAGGAAAAGGAAAGAGCAGTTAAAGACCAGGTGTCATCAAAGACTTTACTGGAGGCCAGGAGCTGGTCATGTTTCTTGATTTTTTTGAGCGTTTGATAAAACAATGGTATGATTTGTGGCGGGGGTAATTCCATGAGAGTTTTGCATCTCACTATCCATATGGAATAAAGGACAAAGGTAGAAAGCCTTATTATTGAAAAAAACCCATTATGAATGGCATTTTCAAGTGAGAAAATCATATCAGGTCTTATGTTGGAATTGATTATAATTATATCTTTCAGTGTTTTAAGTCTTGGGCACCAGTGTATAATATGGTCTATGGTTTCATCTTCACGAGCACACAGACCACATATAGGGTCAATGCTGGTAAAACCTCTTCGGTGATAAAGGAACCAATTCGTGGGAAGCGCCTTAAGATTTATTTTAATGATGAAGCCAAGGAATTTGGGTTCCAGACGCCATCTTTTGAAGTGTGTAATGAGTCTTTGGTTGGTTACTTTTAGGCTAGTTTTAATGGGTTGTTGATTATAGTTGATTATATTGTATGCTTTCCATAAGGTGATTTTTTTGTTAAGGTTAAAGGGCATTATTGGGTTATAAAGTTGTAGGTGGTCTATTAGAGGGGCTATCCATGAACTGGCAGAGGGCAGAGGATGATCTGTCGGTGTAATTTTTTTAATAATGTTGGAGTATCCACAGGAGAGGATCAGTTTATATAGAGTGTTGTGGGTTTTCTGTAAAATGATTGCTTGTATTGAGTGGAATGACAGTCCATTGAACCTTCATGGTCGTTGGATGCCTCGTAAGCTAATAGCAACTGTCCTTCCTCTCCAGAAAAGTTTGGTACATAATCGGTTGATTTTATTTTGAAACTGTTTAGACATTTTTACGAATGGAAGATAATATGAGATTTTTAGCATTATGATCATGTTGAGGAGGCCAACCTTTCCATATAATGAAAGGTATACTCTAGAGAGTAACGTGGTGATGGCTTCAGTTGAATGGAGGATTGCATCTTGAATCTCTCTTGCCATTGCAGTTGGAGTTTTGAAGATTGGGAAACCTAGGTATCTTTGGAGTTTTGCAGAAAAGGGAGAGTTAATTTGTTTACCAGACATAATCTTCCAGATGGAAGATTTGTTAAAGTTTATTTGTAGGCCAAGTTTTGCTGTATTTCTGTTTAAGATGTTCATGAGATGGGGAAGGTATTTAATGGTGGGAAGAACAACCATTATGTCATCTATATATGCAAATACATTGAAGTTTTTATTGAGAGAGGGAAGAAAAATTCCAGGGAGGTTTTTTTCTATATCCATCAGAAGAGGGTTGATGTATGCTGTGAAGAAAAGGGCACTGAGTGGAGATCCTCGAGGGATCGACTTGTATGGCTTGAAGCCTGGTGTGATCTTGCCATCAAGAGAGAGAAAAATCTCTCTGTTGTTGAGCAGATTGCTGATCATCTGAACAATCCCGGCTGGAATGTCGCATTCCAACAGAATATCCAGGAGGATATTTATCTGGACTGAATCAAATGCTGCTGCAACATCCAGCTGGACAGCAATAGGTTTTGATTTACGATGTCCTCTGATGTAATTGAATAGTGCAGTTACATTGGACATAGCATGCGGAGTTGATGATCTTTTTTTTCCATATTGATTTGACAAGATATGGCTAAGGATTTGAGTTTGGATTTGATCTTTAATGACTGACTCAATTATCTTGATAAGCAATGGGGTCATGGAAATTGGCCGGATATTATTAATGTCATTTAGTGGTCTTGCTTTTTTAATAAAAGGCATGAGTGCCACTGGGTAAAGATCTGTTATGTTTCTGTTGCCGGAGGCTAGGTGATCAATCATTTTTTTTAATAATTGGCACAGTGAATTGACTGAGGTGTTTGAGAAGAAAATTTGGGATGCCATGAAGGCCAGGATGAATGTCGTCAGGAAGAGATGTTATCTTCTTTTTGATTTGGATTTCTGTGATGCCATGTTCGCTGGGGTCACCAGCATCCAACCAGCTGTTTATAGGAGGAGCTCCATCTTTTTGCATTAATTGGCAGAATTGTTTGCTGATGTGCTGCATCATTGGAAAGCCAACGAGATTGGTTCCATTAGAATTAATGGATAAGGGAGTGATTTGTTTTTTATTGTACCCCAGTGCCCATCTAAGGTAGTCTCTTGTCCAGCAGTGTTGTTGTGCTAAGAAACATTTGACTCTTCTGATGGATATATATTCTGCAAGGGATTTTTGCTTGATTTTGTAGAGATTTTTAAGGAAGATGATTTTTTTCTGTATTTGTGAAATTTTGCTGTAAAGCTTGAAGTTGTATATTAATGTCTGTTAGATCATTTAGAAGGCCATTAGGTCCTTTGATTTTCCTGGCGTGGTGATTTAATATGGATTGTAGTATTTCGATGAAGGAAAACCAGCCCTCCTCAGCAGGAAGGGAAAGGATGTTTATTTTCTGGAAAAGGATGTATGCCTCAGATACTATCGCTTCGGTCATATTTGATTGGGTGATCAGGCGCATGGTTTTACCAGGTCCATCAATAGGTGCAGGGATTGAAATAGGTGTAAGTTGTAAGATTAGAGCCATATGATCAGAGAAAGCAACAGGGGCCAAGCTGCATCAAGGTTGAAATGGAGGTCTAGGATGTAGTAAACCAAATCAATCAGGGACTTTTTAGTTTTAGTATAGAAAGAGTAGGCTTCAGGAGGAAAGAAGCCCTCTCCACACATTAATCTGCGATTTATTAGATGCAAAAATGTCTTGTTGAAGTCATTGTATGTGGTGTTAAAGTCTCCCAGAAGAATAGTAGGGGAGGCTCTGTTAGCATTGATGGCATTTAGGATGTGAATTGTTTTTAGATATTGAGAGGTGTCTTTGGCTGTATATATATAAGCTATGATGATTGGATAACCCCAATAGTCTATTTCTATGATAATAATATTGGCATCTAGGAATAGAATGCTAAAACTGTTTGGTGGTATTGACTTGCTGAGAAGAATACTGACTCCACCTGAAGCAGAATGGCCTATGGAAAATCTAGTAAATCCAAGAGTTGAGAGAAGAGATAGTATTTTATGATCGGTCTTATGGTGATATTTAGTTTCACCCATAAGAAGTATATGAGGGAGAGAGCGAGAGCCAGTTTTTAATAGCTAGAACTCTATCAATTGAGTTGATGCCACGAATGTTAATGCCAGCAATTTTGCAAAACATGATAGATTAATCCAAACCGTCCTCAGCAAAGTGTACCAAGTCAATGTGGGACATCTCCATGTTAATGAGGTCTGATGTTGTTTGGCAATCAGAGTCTTGTGATTGAATTTGTGGATGGATTGGTGATATATTTGTTGGTTGAGGAAACACATCCATGAAGTCTTCGGTGTCTGATGAAGTAGTGTAATCTGTCTGAGATTCGTCAGATGGATCAATGGTATCAATGGTTGTAGGATCCATGGTTTTCCTCTTTTTTTCTATGGATTTGCGAGGCTTTGTGCTTGATATATCTGAAATTTGTTTGTTAGAGGGTGGAGGTGAGTAATGTATCAGATGGGTGCTATCATCATCAGAGCTTGATTTATCTGAACGAATTTATTTTCTTTTAATTTTCTTATTTGTATTTTGGGTATGTGTTGTGTTGGTTTTTTGAGGGTTTTGAAGTTTAATAGTGTTTTTTTTCATTTTCCTGTTCTTTTGATAAAAGTGTTTTTTTATTGTTATAGGAATTTGTTTTAAATTTTAGACCTGAGTCATTTTTGGTTTGCTGTAACTGTTGGGAAACATTAACTATGCTGACTTTTGGGTTGAGTGTTTGATAAGTCTTTTCATCTGGATGGTTAATTATTGCAGGAGTTGAAGAATTGAGGACAGTTTGTGGATCACATTTTTTTAGGTTTACTGGACTTAACTGACCCAAATGAAGATGTATCAATGGTTTTAAACTGGGTGGGAGTTGTTATGGATGGATTGTTTTGAAATTTTTTGAGTATATTTTCTTCATCGCCTGTGTTTTTCTTGCTCTCGTCAGGTGGTTTGGTCATATTGCCTTCTTTTGTAGCAAGAGTTTGGCCTAGTATTGTTTCTCAGAGATTAGTATAATATGTATCATATGTATGATCTTTAGTCTTATTGGTTTGAGTGATTGGTTTAGGCACAGTATATGTAATTGCTTGGATCTCTGATTCACTACTATTAGTGTAGAGGTTGTCGTTTGTTCTTTCTTGAATATTTTCATTTTGAAAGATAGGTTTGGATGTGAAAGGGTTTGTTGGAGGATTTATTTGAATCAGGTTGTCTGGGTTTGTGAGGTTGCTGATTGAATTAGGCCCATGTGGTGATTGTCTATTTAAGGATGTGAAAGCCGTGTTAGTAGGTCTACCAGGACATCTGTGAACTTTATTCTTTTTAATACCACAGTGTGTACATATTCTTGCTGCACAATCTTTAATGAGGTGTGTTTTTTGAAGGCAGAAGAAACATTGTGGATGTACTCCCCTGAACGTCAAAACCATATGAGAGCCTCTTGCAGTAATAATAGTGGGTATGTCAGTGGGTATAATGTTTTTCTTCAATGTAAGTGTGAAGATAACTGTATTGGACAGGATTTGATCTTTGCAGTGAGGGTTTAATAGGTGTTTAAATTTGCTAACTGAACCATAATTAATAAGGATGTCTTGTAGTTCTTGTTCTTTCAAGTGGGCAAGGCAGTTTTGGCTTCTGCCAGACAGTGTAACAGGACGGTTCATATCTATGGAGCATAGTATAAAAGGTCCTAAAGATCTGTTTTTATATTAAAGTTCATACGGTCCACCCACGTTTTAAACTCAACAATAACATAGCGGTCATTGGGATGATTAAGAATCATATGAATGCCTCTGCCTAATTGTTTTTGATTGATTAGACTGTATAGCTGTTCTAGAGGGAACTTATATAGAGCACATTGTTGATTTGTTATGGCTATGATTAACGACTTATCGCTGTAGTAGTTAGCAAACGATTTATATAGGCTACTGGGAATCATTTTGTTGAACTCATTATTTATTTTTAGGAACATGTCATCATTAAGATCATTTATATTAAATGAGACATTTTCCAAAGTGTTTGATTCTTGTTCTATGTCTAATTCTGAGATATTCAAATATAGTTCATTGAAATTATCGGCCTTAATATTTTCGGAGATGCTCTCAGAATTTTTAGACCTTACGATATTTGCGTACGTAGAGGAATTTTTCAATATTGGTATTGAAGAAATTGGATTAGATTGTAAGTTGGCTGAAGTAGCAATGGATTGTTCTGCGCTATAATCTTTGTTTGTTCTGGAATGTGATTTATCGGTTTTAAAATTTATTTCTTCTTTTTGATTTTTAAATTTACTGTTGACAAACTGTAATGTGACAGCACTGGTTTTGTCGACCTCTGGTGGAAAAGTTTTTACTTTAAAAAATTCACCATAATCACCTTGTCGGTAATTTTGTCTATTATTTTCAGATATGGTTTCCAGGGTATTATTGGGCAAAGGAAATTGCTCATTAGAGTCTTCTGAGGGTGCGTAAAGTCTTCGGAGAGGTGATGATTGGTTTTTGCTTGTATTTTTAAGAATTTCAATAGTTTCGCTTGATGAGATATTAATGCTATTGCTTATATTAGGGGTAAGATGAATATTTTCTAAACTTTTGTTGATATTTGTGATTCTGTTTTCTTTTGAAATATTGGTTTGTGGGTTTTTATTTGTTGTAGAAGTTATTTTGGATGAATTTAGATTAGATCTAAGGCTATAAAATTTACAACCAATGACTGCATTGCTAGATTGAATGCTGAGATCGGGGCTAACCTTAATTTGCGAGTTATCGGTTATATTATCACTTTCCATAATATATAATGATTAAAACCAACTTACCTTGAATAAGAAACGTAAAGGTAAGGGGACAATCATCCCTATTTTCCTGAAATTGAATTGCTAAGGGATGCTTTTTGTAAGACCAGTTGCAAAGATGGCTGCCAAAAGCGGAGGTAATAGTAATATTCCTGATGAAAATAAAATGTCTTTACAGGTTATTTTGAATAGTCAATTACTTAAAAGAGAAAAATTTGTTTTTGCCCCTAAGGAAATTAATTTTGTTAAAAAAAGATTGAAAGCCAATGATGTGGTATTGTTAAAAGAAGATAAAGGCGGCCGGTTTGTATTGTTAAATAATATTGATTTTAAAAGTAAAGTTTCTTTAGAATTAAATAATGGAAAATATGCTATTTTAGATTCTGATCCTCGTAAAAAAATAAAATCTAAATTAATTAAGATTATGAAAGTTATGGAAAATAAAAAGATTTTTGATAGAGCTACTTATTTAAATTGTTACCCTAGTGATTTTGTGGCTCCAAAGGTTTTCTTTAATTTGAAGGCTCATAAAGATGTATTTTTGATTTTACAGGAGGAATTGTTGATAAAATATCAAAATTTATTATAAGAAATTTTAAGGATTATATAAAACTGGGTCAATCTTGTGTTTCTTTTTCTTTTGAAGCTTTTAAGAAAATAAATGGTTTTGTTTTGGATGATGATTGTGTTTTTGGTAGTTTAGACATTGAAAATATGTACAAATCAGTTAATAGATTAAAAAGTATTGATGTTTTTCTTTCAATTTTAAAAAAATTAGAATGTTTTTCTGTAGATAAGATTAAGGTTTTTCATGATTTGCTTTTGCTGTTAGAGGATTCAATGTATTTTATGTCCAATGATGTCTTTTATAAGATTAGAGAAGGTTGGGTTATTGGTTATGTCATTTCTCCATTGATGTGTGCTGTCTATATTGATTATTTGGAGTGTAGTATTATTAATATGTTTTCATGTTCTATTAAATTATTTGTTAGGTATGTTGATGATTGTTTGTTTGTTATTCAGAAAGAGAAATTAGAAGAGTTTTTATGTGGATTGAATGGTTTTGATTCTAGTATTAAGTTTACAATTGAGGGGGATGGTTTTGATTTTGTAAAATTAAAGTTTTTAGATTTAAATGTTGAGAAGGTTAATGATGTTTTAATTGTAGTCATTTTATAAAACCTGAAAATTTGAGACATATGATTAGGCCTGATAGTTATCAGCCTTTTATACATAAAAAATGTCTTTGTTGAATTTTTGTTGTCGTAATAGAAGGCTTAATAATTTTAATAATGATGCTGATATTCAAAGAAGTCAATTTGTTGCTGAATATGTAGAATTGGGTTATAGTCATGATTTTATTAAAAAAAGTGGTATTTAATAATAATGTTTATAGTCATGATTTGGATGATAAGAATTTTGTTGGTAAGGATGATGATTATATGTCTTTACCATTTAAAGCATCAATTTATAATTTGGTTTATAGGAATAGTCATTTGTTAGGTGGAAAGAAGGTTGCATGGAGGAAAGGTTCTGATTTCAATTCATTACTTAATGGTTCAAAGCAGTCTATTGATAGTAGGTCTGTTCCTGGTATTGTTTATAAAATTCCATGTAGTTGTGGTAAATTTTATGTAGGCCAGAGTAAATTTAGCCTTAATGAAAGGGTTAAGGTTCATATAAGTAGAGTTAAACATAGGTATCTTAACTCAGCTTTATATATTCATAAATTGAATGCAGGTGATAGAATATTGTTTAACAATGCTTCGGTTATTTTTTATGAAAAAAAATGAGTTAAAAAGAAGAATAAAGGAGACTTTGATGATAAAACTCCTTGATTCTGAGGCTATCAATCTTATGAAGACTTCTTTTGATATTAAGGGAAGGTGGAGTTTGAAATGAATTATGGGAAGGTTTGTTTGTTTGTATATATATATATATATATATATATATATATATATATATATATATATATATATATGTTTTCCTTTGGGTTGATTTTCACTTGAGAAGGTCTATTTGTAGTAGATGAAACCATGGTTGTGTAAGGATTTTGGTAAAATTTTGAATTTAATCTAGTATTGTATTGTTTTATGGTTTTGCATATATATATATATATATATATATATATATATGATATATATATATATATATATATATATATATATATCATGTAATTATTTTGTCAAACTTGCTACATATAAATATGACAGTCTTCATTAGGAAACACCAGTAGAAAAGAAATGATATCTGTTAAATCCGAAAAATTGATGTACTTATACTAAATCATAACCTTAAATAGGTCTTGCAAGGCAAATACCTTTTTTACTCTATTAATTCTAAAACAGTGATTTTATAGTTAACATGTTAGTGCCAGTGATTGGAAGATTTTCATATTTTCTTTACTCTTCAAAAAAATAGTTTAATAACTACTATTTGCTAATATTTGGATAGTCAACTGCATTAACTATTTTTTAAAAAATCAAAATTTTATAAAAATCCTCAGTTACTTGAAAAAGAAAAAGGTTTACTCAGATTTGAATTCCATATTATAATTATGGAAACTCAATATACTAACCACAATCCAAATCTGTACATATAAATACTTAACAAATACATTCATTTACGTACAGATAAAAAATGAATTCATATTTCATCTGCCACATAAACTATTAAATACACTATAAAATAAAACAAAGATAGATATAAGAGAAAACAATTGTTATAACACTGAAATGTTTCTTCAGAACCATTAGAATCTGTTTAAATTATACTTACAAGACAGAATTAATTATTAATTTTTTTAATAAACTTTATGACTACCACATTTACTATAAATGTACATAATGCTAAACTATGCTATTAATAACTTATAAAAAAACAACGTTTGAATTAACCAGACAAACATGCCATTTAAATTAGTTTTCATAATTTATTGGAAAATAAAAAAAATGCATCTTTAATTGCTGTCTAAACTATTAAATAGGTCACAAGCTTATTGTAATTGAATAGTTATAAAGGTTTGACGATTTTTTAAAAAAATGCTTTTATAGTTATCATTATTTTAATTTAAAATTTGGTCTATTTTCAATAGTTTAGATAGCAGACAAAAGATGGAATTTTTTGTTTGGTTATAAATTATGCTTTTGGTATTAAGTTCTTCAGTAATTAATGAGCTTAACTGAAATGCCTTTCCCCCCTTTTTTTTTCATTTTGTCTCTAATATGTCTACTTAAATCATGATGAGTGGTAATTAATCCAATTAAAATCGCAAAATAAATTTTTAAAAAAATTAATTTTTTATAAAGGATTGATTATATTAAATGTTACATCACATGATTGACATTTTATATGCTTACACATGCTGTTATAAGAGTTTGATACTCTTGTTAACAGAATGTGTAAGCATAGAAAATGGTGATTATGTGATGTTTTGAAGGTTTTATACCTATCCTGCACATAGGATAATAATGACTGTGGTTTTTGAAAAACCAAAGACACCAAAATGTGTAGATGCTGAATTGAGTTCAGATCTATATGACTATATAAGCAAATGAGCTTTGATTGGAAACATTATAGTGTTTTCGTCTTGGGCGCCTTGCTTTATATAAATACATAAAAGATGGATGCTGGAAGGTTGCATTAGATCCTAAGATCTAGGTGCAGTGGTCTCAAATTCAAGGCTCCACACTGATGAAAGCCACGATCTAGAAACTAGTCTGGGGATGTTGCACAAAATATGGATTTTATGCACAAACTTTCTGCATCTATGGATTATGATTGCTTGCACTTGGTGACATTACTGTATGGAGAGTTTAGTATTCTTCTATTAAATGTCTATATTGATTTTAATAAAATTAAGTTATGCAATAACAGATAACAATTGTGATGAAAATAATTTTTTTCATGAAGTTAATACATAAAATATTTAAAAATCAATAATATTTTATCGTGTATTTTTGTTAAATTAGAGCTCAATCACAATCTAATAAAGCAAATACCCAATTAAACCTGGATCTAAAAGCGTCTCTCAACAAACAATATTAATTGACTAATCTCTCTCTATACATATATATATAATTAAAATTTATTTAATATGTTAGCACAGTTTGTGTACTTTAAAAAAGTAGTACGTTTTTAATGAAAAAATAAAAAGTCTATTGTTGCCTATTTGTTTCTGAATTTTTGTGATTGTTACACCCAGTGGAGACCTTGGGAATTGAAAATGAAAATTTAGAAAATGAAAATTTATTTTTTATCAATTTTTTATTTTTTTTATTTATTTATTTATTTCAAATATAAATATCGGCAACAGCAGAATGGAAATTGAGAATATAGGAATATAGATAGAATGCCTTTTGCCTGCTACTATTTTTGTTTCAAATTAAAGTTTTTTTATAATTTAACAAAATCAATTAATAGTAAATAATAAAAATAAACAATACGAAAACATTAATTTAAAATTTATATGTAAATAATTATTGTAAAAGTGTATATATCATTTTTGTTTTTTTGTTAATAAAGATTTTACTTAAAAATACGATTGTACCATATAATATTAATTAAATAACAATTAAATATTATTTTATTCAAAACTATTGCATAAAAGATTATTAATTAAAGGAAAAAATAATTTTAAATCTATCACTCATATTTGTTCATGAAGAATGTTACTTCTTCATTTCTGTAAGAATTTCATCAAGGTGAGACTGCTATCTTTACTTCAATTTCTACTTACAGAGTATTATTTTTTTATTATATAAAAGTTTGTTCATTTCTCAGCAGTGCCAAATGTATATTTCTTTAACCCTTTAATTGAACACCCAATAACTTAATTAATTTCTCAATGAAGAATACAATAGTAATGCATGCAATTAGTAAATCAGTAATATATAATTCATGCTCTACAATGAAAGTATGTTAACCTGACTTTTTCAATAATTTATAAATCTCCTAAATTATTAAGCAATGACTCCCACATGTAGTGTCACTGTTTATATTTACACTTGAATCACAATCTATGGATTATGTTAAAGTCTATAATTAAAATAATCAGAAAACACAAAACAGAATTGTAACATTGTTTTACATTTATCAAACTTTAGCAGTTATAAAAATATAAATAAGTGATTTTTAATTACAATCCCACTCCATAAATTATAGTCTTTGTGCAATGTCTAGCAGAAAAGTGCCTTGGTAATGAAAATTCTCAAATTACAAGATATCTGATTAATGACATGCAACTTATATTGTGACAATAGTTTTCACACTATATTAAGAATTAATTGAAAAAATATATTTTAATTAAAAGATTTTAATATTTGAAAAAATAAGGAAAAACTATTGTGTTAATATAAATATCATTTTGACATAAAATTTTATTATTTTAATATTAAAGAAACATCATATTTATTTATTTAGTCTACTAAGAATAACATAATAATTAACAAAATATTATGAAGAAATTTGTAAAGATTCCAATCAGAAGACACATTATTATGGATTTATTAAGTTCTTTAATTAACCTTTCAATTAATACAAATCCCTATTAGTCTAGTGAATCAAAGTTCAAACTTTTGATTGGTCAATTACAGAATCAGCAGTAAAAATATATTCATTTTTAATATTATATTCATTTTAGTTTTGTTTGTAAAAAGCAAATTAATAATTTGACAGATTATGAAAGTGAACAAAAGTTTTTTTCAAAAATAAATTTCTGTTTATAATTATAATTATAAAAATAATCTATAGCAGAAAGCATAAAACAATGTTTTGTAACCTATTAGAAAATATTGTGTACATCATTGATTTCTTTCTCAATTTACGTTCGTGTACAAGTAAAGAATTTTTTATTAAAATCTTAACTATTCTTCTAAAATAATATTTTCAGCATGTTTTATTAAAATAATATATAATATATAAAATCTATATAAAAAATACTGTAAAATATAATTTTCATTATGAAAATCAAAACAAAGAACTTACACCTCTCAAAATCATTGACAAGCACTCCCTTTTGTTGAAAATGACAATCAATCAATCAGCACCTTAGAAAATCCAATTTCTCACATTACTTTGCTTTAAATGTAAATATTATTGATTTTTTACTTGTAAAATAATTTTAGAGAGAACAGCATCTCATGGTATGTTTTTAGCTTTAAAATGCCTATAAATTCACTATGATAGCATAAAAATTGCCAGTTTTAGAGTGATTTGAAGCTGTAAACAAAACTGCCATGTGATACTTCTCTAAAATTAACAGACAATAACTATGTGGAATATATTTTGTGATTATGTACTCTAAACATAGTTTTGTTTTAAATTATTTTGTAAATAAAACAACTTCTATTGATAATAGTTCAATTGATATTACAATCAAAATGTAAATAGATAATTTTTGTATAACAATATGTGTAAACTTTCCAATAGTCAGTCTACCTTTTTCCCAGATCTTCCTACATCTTCTATATTTATAGGATATCTAAAATGTATGGATTTAAACAATATGAAATAAGTTGCAATACCAAATGAAAAAGAATATTCCATTCTGACAGATGGATAACAGAAACAACTCATGATATATATTTTCTTTCAACAAAAATGATTCATTATTATTTGCAGAACTATTGGTAATGAATTATTTATTCCATAGGCAATATAAGCTAAATATTAACCCTCATGGATCCACATGCCTTAGTTGAAAATTATCAATTCTAAGATGGAATTTAAAGAAAACTAATGGAAGTCAATATTCTTGATACCTTGAATAAAATATTAATATATTCTCTCCAATTGTCTTTTGACATGACATATTTATCAAACTAATCCAAGATATTAATCCCATATGATGTTGATAGCATTTATATGATTTTGGATTAAAACCAGAAGTGCTCATTTAGCTTACTTTTGACCACCAATAACTTATTGCTGCAAATTTCTATAATCATTAGATGATACTGGAAAAGAAAAGTAGGAGAGATCACAGCTAAGCAAAATTTTACTAGGTCTAATTATAATTCCTTATCACTTTTGCATAAGCTTGATTGATATAAAAGTACTTCTAAAGAGCACTTATTGTGACTACTAATGATGATAGTAATCTTAAATAGCAATATTTTAAACTCAACATTGATAGAATGAACAAAATTATTGTTAGAACTGAATCTCTATCACAACATTTCTATTAATATCAATCTAAAGAAACCAGAGATATTGGAAATTTCTCTGAATATTTTAAAATCAGGTAAAGCTTCTGGGGAATAGTACACTTCCAGAGTTTTTAAAATATTTAGAATCCTAACCTATAATAGTTACAATCAGCATTATACACTACTATAAATTTTCAAATGTACTTTCATATTTTTTCAATTGAACAAGTAACTTATCTCTTGCAGTATCTTTTTAAGTACATCTCTACTTTATAAGCAACATAGTGTTTTGAATTTACTTCATATAAATTTAAATATATACCCTCCTTTTCTATTTATTAGTATCTCACACTGCTTGTAGTCTAGACTTGGCTGTTTTTTTTCATCTTTTTTAAATAATAGCTTTTTTTTTTGATACTTTAAAAAATATAATAAAACTTGTAACTACTGAGATCAATAATAATCACCAAATTTATTATATTAAAATCATTAATTATAAAAAGTAATCAACTAATTACAATAAAACTGACAATTGAATCTAGTTATTCAAACTAAATATACTTCATTTTCTGTCTATATATTTTTGAATGTTTTCATACAAATAATTTATTGTAAATAATACAAAGAATAAATTTGAATTGATAATTATATAAAACATTAACATATCTTAGGAGTGATATGAGATTCAGCTTATAGTTTTATGTTAGTAAACCCCAAACAAGCCATTGCTGTATAAATCAAAGCATAGTTGTCCAAACTATTCTGTAAGTGTATTCGTATAGAAACTATTTCAAATACTTGTAAAAGCAAAACTATAGCAATATTAAAACCAAATAAACTCACTAGTGATTCAGAAGCAATTATTCAATATTATTAACAATCAAAAATTTATTAAGTGTCCCTGATTGAAAAATTGGTTATTGCCATTACAATTAAACATTAATAAATGTGTTATTTTTGAAACTATAATAATTTTTTTAAGTATATTCCTTATATTGTTACAAAAGCAAGTAAATATGAGAAATAAATGTAAAATTTCATATAACAAGATTTTAAGCAACAAAAAATTATTTTATGAATAAATTTGACAATAAAAAAATGGTCATATGAATAAAGAAAATAATAGTAAAACAAATGTTGAAAAAGTAAAAAAAATTATTGGATTGAACTGATAGTTAAAAAGTGTTCTTATGAAGAAAGTGTAAGAAAAACTTTTAAAAGAAGTACTATACCAATAAATTATTACTATATCTTAATTAGAAATGAACAAATTATATTGACCTGCATTAAATGTAATTTAGAGCCAAGAATATAATTGTATGTAAAAAATTCCATAATACATACTCATGATTATATTTTTGGTTACTTTATGTATTCAGTGTTGGTTATTTGAAATATGTGGTATTCAAAACATTACAACATAATTGACAAATATCCTTTCAACACATTTATATTTTTTCAAGTGCAGTTTTAAACATTTCATATGATCTAACATTAGCTGTGCTATCTGGTCACCTCTTATACATATAAACATTTAGTATCTAGATAGTATATGAATGAAATAGTATAAATTATAAATGAAATAGTATAAATTATGTTATTACTTTTTCTGAATGAGAATCATACTTTTAGAAGGATAATATATTATCAGTTATTATTGATCTCTCAATAATAACTACTAAAAATTTTGATGTTTTTTGCCCAGTTTATTCAAAGAATATATTTTTTACAAGAACATAAGACATTTTTATTGAATGTTTTTTCTTAAAATGCTTCCATAACTCTGAATTATGAAATAAACATCTATGCATTTATACATTTTTCTGCCTTATAATTGATTCGTCCATCCGTTTATCTATTTAATTATTACAAATAACTATCATTAAATAGGCCTTCACTTGTCTGGAACATTATTTTTTTAATTAATGTAATTGTTTGATGATTTAATCTTTAACTGTGGGTGCTTGTAAGTATGTGTGCATTTGCATTCAAAGACTTTTACAGATTAATTTTTAAAGCATTTAACACGTCTTTATTTAGAACCAAAAATGAAACAACTGTTTAACATTTATGATTATTCCATGATTGATTATCTCTTGCATTCCTTTGATGAGACTTGGCCACTTGTTCATATTTAGTCACGTATGTAATTCTTTTTTTTTTTTCACATTTCAAATATATTAATTTGTATTGGAAATTGAAACTTAAATCTTTAAATTCTCTCTATTTATTTTTTTCTTAGAAAAGTTCATTCATTCATACTTTATATTTGCTTCATCGTTTTAGTAAAAGAGGAATTTTCCAGTGGTCAAGTTTTAGTGTAAATATTGAATCTTTCTTCTGGAATAAAAGGAAGAAATTCTGAAACTGCTTTAAAAATAATGAAAAGAAAAAACTGGAAGTGAAATCTTTCACTTAGTTTTAAGCAGTCTGTTTGAGACAGGAAGTTTAATTTCTATAACAATCAATTTTAGTGAAAATGACAGCATTTTATTATGTAAGTGATCAAGAATGAAAAGAACTTTGAAGAAAATATCTACGTCCATTGCACTTTTGAAATATTAACCGATTTAAAAATTAATAATAATCATTATCAAACGTTTAATTTGTTTTCATTTCGTTCCATGCAGACTCATTAGTATTTATAATATGAATGTTATTAATACCAAACCGGTATTGTTCATATAACTTTTAATTATGTGTCCGCTGTGAAGAATGTGTACACGTAAATAAATTATATGGTCCTATATTACCAAAAAAAATTCACGTGATGGGCAGTTTACATAAAAGTTTTTGTTTCTTTATTATGTTGGAGAATTAATAAGTTAACTGTCATATGTGTGTGCAATTGAGATTTCAAATCCAGAATATATCTAAAATAATGTTGGAAATATTATGTTTAAACTTATAATTTTTTCAGATATTTAGCCAATTGAATTACATATTTAATATTGATTAGTAAAAAAGTAACTTGCTATAGTGAAAAGTAAAGATCATCAACCCATGGGTTCAGACATTTTAAAAATTTGATCATGCTATTATCACTGATGATGCATGTATTATATTACAGTTGTATTTATCTTATTATTAATATTTATCCAAACAATGCCAAACTCAAAATACTCAAAGATCAGCCCTATTGCTATGAGAAATTACAAAATTTCCATGTAAAAAATATTAAATGAGAAAATTGAAAATTTTCCTATATATAGTAATAATAAAAAGTCAGATGTCACATGACTTATATATAGCTTGCACTTACAAATATGTAAAATTAAGAGCATGCTAATTAGCTCTAAGCAAGCTTTTTTTTTATTTATTTATGATAAATGCTACTACAAGAGAAGGCATTCAAATCATTTTTATCTGGAATTGACTCCATCCCCAGACCGGTTCTATATATAGTAAGAAATATTTAATATTTTAGTTAATTATAAAATTTTACTAATAAGTAAATGCTTGAAGAATAATGGAAGCAATTAACTTTAATCATGTAAACTATCAATACATCCTTTAATTATTTCAGCCTATTATAATAAAAAGTAGTATTCCCTATTATTTTATTGCCATCTATTATATGTTTTTATTGATAAAGATAAAACCAAAAAAATGTTTGAGGTTGGAAAACAAAATTACATTGTCACCTGGTAACTATTAATTTCTAAGCTGAAAAGAAATTATGCTTGTTTATCGTGTAAATTATTGTGTTAAACCATATTACAAACATTTTCCCCCATTATATTCCTATAATATGTTTATTTTCTTCATACTTTAACCTAATATAACAAATCAAACTGAAATTTATTTTTGCAGCATGACTTTTATATTGTCACTAATCAAAAATGTAACCTTTTCATTGAAATGTAATCATTGCCTTATGTGGTTGTTTCACTAAATAAGAAAATAATAGAGATAATATTTTTCTATATATTAAATATTTTTATTGACTGTGCTTTAAAAAGAAAAAAAATGTTGCTTCAACCACAAATGGGGTTTTTAGATTTCACTTAATTAATTTCAGGATCCCCTCTTCCTACATGCTTTTATTTCAACTTAAATCTAAAAATTCCATTTCTGGTTGAACATTTTTTTTTTGTTTTTAGTACCCAGTAAATAAAAAAACTTCACACATATAGCGTATGTATATAATTATAAGGGATTTGAACTCAGACTATAAAACTTTCCACAGCTATTCAATTCATCTTATACGATGGATACACAACATCACATACATGCGAAAAAGATAAATGATCCTCTAATATACATATTTCATGCTGAACCAGAATTCATCAATTGGTTCAGATCACCATCTCCAACACATATATATAATCACTGCTCAGTTTTTGTTAAAATAGCAAATCTTCAAACTTTTTTGGACAAGCTTCAATCATCTCCACTCCAACTCTTCAGCCATTCATGTCATTGAAAATATGAGGATGAAATGCTCAAAGCCATTGATGATGCCCATATATTATCATACCCATATTGACTTTATGTCCCTCACACATATATGTCAGGGGTCAGATTGTCTTAAAGTCAACATGGGTATGACAATAATATTGACAACATTGATATGGATGGCTGAAGAGTTGAAGAGTGAAGATGATTAAAGCTTGTCTATTAAAGTTTGAAGATTTGTTGTCTTGATATAACCTGAGCAGTGATTATAAATATGTATTGGGGATGATAATCTGGATCAACTGATGAGTGCTGGTTCAGCATGAAATATGTATATTGGAGATCAGTTATCCTTTTTACATGTATGTGATCTTATGTATCAGTTGTATAAGATAGATTGGATGGTTATGGGGAGTTTGAAAGTCTGAGTTCAAGTCACTTATAATTACATTTATTATAGACAATATACATGTATTTAAATATTATACTTACATATATAAATGGTATTCATAAAGTCTGTGTGAAATTTAAAAAAATCATAACTTTATTAGTATTTGTGATAGAGAAATTATGTAGAATGTATTGGAAATAAAAAAATCTACTATGTTTTTTGTTGTTTTATTGTATTTTATTAAGTTCCCACATGTCTACCATCATTAGTTATACAATCAGTAATACAATTTTGTAGTTCTTTAAAACATTTGCCAATTGATTTACAGTAATACCTGAACTCACATTTATTTTAGCTTTCAAGTCTTTTAACAATTGAGGTTTGTTTGTATACATTATTGTTTTACATGTCTCTATTACAAAAATCTAATGGAAATCAAATCTGGCAAAGTTAGAGGTCAAGAAAATGGTCCTCCTCTTCCAACATATCTGTTAAAAATTTATGATTTAGAAATTGTCTAAAGTGCAGAGCAAAGTGTCAAAGATCTCCATCTTGTTGAAATACCATATCATATTTTTAGTCCTAATTGTTCAAGCTGAGGAATAAAGTAATTCTGCAGAATATCTAAGTAGATGACACCATTAATAACATGACATCAAAAATGGCCCTATGATTTGATTTTTCTCAAAGCACATCACACATTAACTTTAGAATGTTTTTTTTTTCATGTTCAACAGTTTCATTTAGGTTTTGCATCATAATTGCCAAATTTTTCATTGAACTGATGGCAGAAAATCAGTCATGCATAATAACCCTCTCTAAAAAAAATTGATGTAGTTGAATATTGTAAGGTTTAATGTAAAGTCTTTTACATAAAATCTTATGAACAGTGGATTTTGTAAGCCTCAGCTCTAGTGATGACTATCCTAATGACTTTCGTGGACTTACCTTAAAGGATTGTTCTATGGATGCTACACTTTCTTCACTGAACCATGACTTGTCATAAATTAAGCTTGTTTCTTTGAATTTTTTCATCCATTTGGCAACAGATCTTTTATGAGGTGTTTTTTACTGTATTCAGTTCTAAACTTTCTCTGTACAGCAACAACAGATTTTAGTTCATCCAGCTAAAGGGTACGGTTTACATTTTCTTGACTTGAAGCCACAAGTCACACAATTCTGAAAAAGAAGTATTTTTAAAGTTTCAAAAATTATTAAATTATTGGGTTGAAAAGTTACTAAATAATTTTATTTAAAACTAGTGTACATTAACCTTTCTAATACTTTTTACAGATTTTTTCTACAACAAATATTAATAAAGTTATATATATATTTTAAATTGCACACTTAGCTTATGGACATCCAATATATATTACTATATATTTCTGAAGTAAGTTAATATGTATACTCTTTATGTATATATCATATTTATTGTGTCTGCATAATTATATATTTATAAGAAATCAGTAAGTAATTTGTCTATATTATATTTTCTATATTATAAACAACTTTCTTATTACATAAATAGTAACAAAATTTATACCAAGCATTATTTAAAATATCCCTCCCATTTTTTCTTTCTAAGACACCAATTTACCTATTAAAATATTAGTCTGTCCTAACACTTTTATAGAGATTTTAAACAGATATACAAAATTTCAACAAGTTATTTTGCACTTGAATATATTAAATATCATTTTTAAAATGTTATTAAATTGAAAGAAAAAAAATCTTTATACAATGCCCTCTAGTGACATAATAAACAAACAAACAAATATTCTCCTTCATATAAAATTGTAGATTAAAATTCATGAATATAAAAATAGTCATTTGGTTATTGTTGCTTTCAGATGGGAGAATAAAAAGTGAAAATTAAATTGTAACATATATTCTTCTAATACATACAATTATATTTCTTACTTTAAACTCTTTAATATCAGCTTTAATTTACAAAGTGACATTTTAACTGCTCTTTTTTATTTAAAAAATATTATTTTTTAGACATTTTTGAAATTCAAATAGTCAGTTGGAGCTCTGAAGAAAACTGCAAGACAGGTGAAATGTTAGTTATATATAAAAAATTCAATATTTTTTTTTTAATTAAAGAGTATAATTGTATTTAGATAAAATAATATCTCTAGCCGTTCTTTTCCACATCATTCCAGCACACTTCTCTATTTTATATTGAGATGGATGGATGAAATAAAGAAAGATGCTGGGATGAGGTGGAGAAAAAAGTCTAGAGATCAGAACCTATGAATTGAAACAGGAGAGACCTTCATCATGCTAGAGATTAATAATGGTTGAAAATGATGATGATGATGATGATGTATATGGCAAAATAAGAAAATAAAAATAATTTTATGATATATATCTTTCTGTATATAATAAATATTACTAAATTCTAATCAAATAATACTATTTTCTCAATGGCTGCACCACAACAAAAACAATTTATTTTGTTTATATAAGCTTAGTGTGCATTTACTGACAGAAATATTGTAAATGTGAAGTTATATAATAAGCAGTTTCAAGTATAATATTTATTTTATTTCTAAAACCTTTTAATGAATTTTTTCAAAGATTTGTTAATTATATTTTTTATACTACATAAATCCAAATTTATTTTTTGATGATTATATAAATATTATTATGAATATACATTAAAAAAGCTATATTCGGATTTTGAAATTATTATTATTATATTTTATATGAGTATGTGATTACTTTTTTTTTTATAAGGCAAAGTGTTGACCAGGAAGCAAACCTGGGTCAGCTGCTTGGAAGGCAGCTATGCTAACTGCTGGGACACCAATGCTTAACATATTAATATATTTTTAATTCAATTTTTTTGGTCTTTGTGTATACATTATGACAATTTTAATAAGTATCTGTAATTCAATTATGGCTGTTTCATGAATTAACTAAGGTGAATACATTGCTACAATTCACAAGTCAGATTCATAATCATTTTCAACAAACTTGCAAACAATGGTTGCTTTTTCATATTAATATCAATTCATCGATCAAACAAAAAATCGTCATTATTTCCCTGAATTAATATTAGTATGAGTAAATAGCTGTTGTTTTCAGGTTTTCTGATAAGAATTGACTATAAATCTAAATTACAACTTATAGCAATATATTCAAATTATTTCATCTGTGAAAAAGTTTGTGTATTCTCAATATCTCATATTTAATAGCTATAACTTTTTAATTATTTATTAAATTTACTAAACTTTTACTTAATTTGATATTTAATAACTGAAACAAAGGCTTATTATATACCTGTGTCTGTATATGTAATATATAGGGTGTATGAGCACAGACTTTCACACAACCCACCACTCTCCACTCTATCTCATAACATTTATACACTCGAACATATATATATATTGTAAAGATAAATAATCACCAATATACGTATTTCATGCTAAACCAGCAATCATCAGTTGGTCCAGATTACCATCTCTACACATATATGTCATAAGTGCTCAGATATATATATATATATTGTGCCCTTATCTATAGGTCATAATAAGGTAGAATGGTCAATTACTAAAAAATTTTAAATTTTAAAATACGTTTGTGTAATATATTGATAATTGTATGATCAATTAGATCTTATAGTACAATTTAAGGCTGAAAATTATCTGGTATGTAAAAGTGTAATGGATTATTTTAAAGAAACAGTTAAATAAAGCTTAATTATATCCTTGCTTATGGTTGTAAAAGCTGGCCATATAAAATAATACAGCTATAAATAGTTAAAAGTATATTAAACAATTCAATTGTAATGTTTTAAAACTAATAAATTAAATAAAAACGATATGTAATATTATAATTATAATTAATATTCAAATTTAATCTAAAATATTTTAAAATAAACTTTGGGATGGTGAGAATTATATTTAGTTCTACATTTTTAAAATTATTTTCCAAAATTTTATAAAATATATCAGTTTTGGTAATTTAGACCGAGACGTAAATTAAAAAATCATCTGATAAAGTTAGTAATCATGTGACTGTATATTATATACCTTCACACACATGCTTGTTAGAATATAATAATAAAGTTTATGAATTATGGAACTAAATGTAATTGCTATCTATCGTTGAAATGAATGTTGAAATATTAAATAGTTATTTTAAATGTTTAAATGATGTAATATTTAAGTAGTGTTTAAAAGTTGAATACAGTTAAAAAAAAAATTAAATATTTTATTTAAATAAAAACAAGATAAATTAAATATTAATATTAAAATAGATATTAAATGTTATTTTAATAATTGTTTTAAAAAAATAAATGACTTTGATAAAACTATAATTGAGTTTAAAAATACTATTCTAAGTAATATTTTAAAACATGACATCATAAATTCTTTATTTTAAAAAAAAGTCTAGTCTGTTATAAAACTAAAAAATGTGTAAATTTGTTCGCGCTAAAAAAGTCATTAACCAATCAAAGGAGGTAATTTAGCAGACGAAATATAAGAAATTAGACAGAGCAGGAGAAGGTAATGTGTAAGTAAAGGAAGGAGTAACATATTTTTTTTTTAGCTGTATAAGATCGTAAGCTAGAAAAGTGTTATAATTTTTAAAAATTTTGTATTTATTTTAAAAGTTTTGTTTTAACATATAATATTTTGAACTGCCTTTAAATGGAGGGCTAATTTAAAAGATTTATTGCCAGGATTTTTATTCAAGTTTAGCCGAAACCTTACAGTAAAATGGAAATACTACAGAAAAAAGTACCTAAAAGTATTGATAAAGTAAGAATAATTGTAAAGTGCCTTGAATACAGTTTATTTGTGATCAACCAGAAAATCATTAGAACTCAGATAAATATAATTTGGACATTATACAGAAAACTTAAAAGAAAAGTTATTTGCCGTCAGGAAAAATTATGACGCACAATTTTAAAAGGCTACTCCGAAGTTTTTTTTTATTCTTCTCTATGGAAAAATTAAGATGCGTATATCATAAAGAAAAAATTATGTGAAAGTTATAATGGAGAAAGAAGGTTTATCTTTTTAAAGGAAACATTACAAAGTATATAGTACCAGAATTTTAAAAGAAGGAAAAAAGTTACAGAATAATAATATGAAAGAGCTATTGTGTTTTTTTTATGAAAAAGGAACAGAAAAACTTCCTCTAAGAAGAATTAAAAATATTATAAAGTGTTCATTAGAGAAATGCTTAATAAAGATAAAGATTTGGGGAAAATATAAATCTAATTTACTTAAAGAAATGAATCCATGGAAACAGAAAAGTTTTATTGAATATTTAAATCAAAGTACTGAGAAGATGCATCGTAAAAGTCACGCGGGAGAAAATATTAGCAAGAAATATTAGAAGAGAATATTTTAGAAGTTTTCTTTACGGGATTAACTAATATCATAATTGATAATTGTATTAAATATTATAAAAACCAAGGATTATCATTCATGAATATTTATTGAATGAAGTAATATTTGTTTTACCTTAAAATTGAACAAGCAGGGAAAGGAAAATTAAGTGAATGGAAAAGAAATGATAAACAATTTTTTTTTGGCTTTAGTATGAACGGTTTTTCAAAAAAATATTATGAAGGAGTACAGTAAATATAGTTTGAATATTTTTTACTAACTTATTTTAAAGTATAAAATGTTATGTGAGATTAGGGAAAACATAAAACATAAATTTAGTAATATTAAATTTTAAATATAATAGCTTGATAAAATTATAGAAATAGTGTTTAAAATAAAGTGTATGGATATGAATCTTATATCTACAAGGATCAAATGGATGGTGAAGCCTACGGAATGCGATTGAGGAGATAAAGGTCGTTTGGTAATTTTAATAGTTATTTATAATGCATAATGTATTTTTTTAGATCATCTATTGACCTAAGAATGAAGTGTGAAACTTTAAATTATATGTACACATTTTATACAACATTTTTAACATATTATGAGATAGGAGTAATTCGGATTATGCATACGACAATTTTTTAAAGTATATTAATCATATAATTTAACATAACAATTGTGTGATTCTTTTGAACTTTCATGTGATAAAGTATTCAGATATTTAAATAGTTTGTATATGACTAAATATATGGAGGAAAGTAGTAAGCAAGCTGTCTTATAGAACAGTGGAATAGTTTTAAAATAAATGAATTTTATTATTGTTAGTAATGCAGATATGTATTTGTCGATGTACAGTATAGAAAAAATCTTGAGAAATAAGATCGGATAGTGACTTGGAAGTACTAGTGGAGAGGAAACCAAGATGATGTTTTTTTTTTAAGAAATAGAAAAAATAAAGGATTTGGATCATATTTAGTTTTGTGTGATTTCAGTATAGTTAACTAGGCCCTATAACTGAACACATATAGTTTGGACAGTGTTTTTGCATATCTTTAAACTTTTGATGTTAGAATAAAGCGGAAGAAATAGCTTTAGCATCGTTCCTATGATAGAGGTTGGTAGACAGGTAAAGGTCACTCCTCTATAGTGTCTTTTAATTCACTGTGCCATGATTGTCAAGGTATATGACGAGTAATATTCTAGTTGTATTTTGATCCTATGCATCTATCTTCGCTATCCTTATTTCGTGAATCTGCATCGGTCAGAAAGATATTTTCAAAGAAATAATGAATAAAATAGAACTGAAGATATGTTATCGTTTATGTAAGAATAGTTTATTTGCTTGAATGTATAGAATTGTGTAATTTTAAAATTGAAAGTCCAAAATATCATAGAGAGAGAAAGAATCATATAATACATTGTAAAATTAATTCGGAAATGAATATAAGATTTTTTGAAAGAGAAATCTAAACAAAGTTGTTTTTTTTAAAAAGTGATAATAAAATTTGAATGTTTTAAATAATATTTAGAAAATAAGTATTGCATATTTATTAAGAAAATAGTTCAATAATGTATAATAAACATATACTTGTGCATGGTATATTAATAGTTGTAATTATGTCATCCGAAGTAAGGCTTGAATGAGAATATTAGGATTAATAAACATCGGATAATGAATAATAAAAACCTAATACCGAATGTAGAATAGTGTTTTGACTTTGTAAGATTCCATACAACCAATATGAAACTAAATTTTATTATTTTGTAGAATTTTATTACGAATGTAAATTTTTGTAAAAAATGTAATTTTAATAATATTAGGGATGAAAAGTGTTTGTGATAATCATCTAAGAAATGCATTTTGTAATAAGCTAACCATAATAATAAATCAAGTAATAATACTGTATTTTCTTAAGTGTTAAAAAAATAAGATTTAACTAGGAAAAGTAAATAATATTTTGATTTCATTTTATAAACTAATAAACTAAGTTGAGATATGAAAGTAAGGGATATCCAATGTATATAGTGTAAAAATATTGTTAATTTATTTATGTTGTTAATAAACTTTGTTTTAAATTTGTTTTAAAATTTTTGTGTCCGAGTTGTTATTTCTCCACATGGATGCATGAAATCACGATACATTTATAATTGAAACAGACATATAAATTTTGCACAAAAGGTAAACATAAAAGTGTTATAAGAATTTTGAGAATTTATTAGTATGTTAAAATTACAAGATCATAATTTTATATTATTTATTGGTCATAAGTCGGTTGCCACAATATTACATTAAATTATATGCTAATGTTGCCACACGTATTCTGTTGTCAGATTATTAAAATACTACCACGTACGTATTTATTTATTTCATTTCAGGAAGAAATAAGATTATATTATATTATTATTGTTATTATTATTTTTATTATTGTTAGTTGCTGTGTAGTAGATTATGACATAAAATTCCCTTTTCATATTTTACTACCGTAATTTTAAATCAGTTAGAATACAATTTATGAACCTGAGATTTTATTTATTTTACTTCATTTTATTTAATTGAGCTAGATTCTTGTTATAAAGAAGATTAAGATATGATTATTATTTTAATCGTAGTGAATAGAGCTCAGAAAGTCGTAAGAATACTATGAGTTAGTTATTTGGTATAGTAAAAAGGGGGAATAGTGTTCTTATGCCATTGAGGTAGTATCGTGTGGATAATGGCTCAATGTAGTCTATCTCGTTCCCTGTATTGTCACTCCATGTCTCATGAAAATAGTAAATATTTGTTTAATTCATTTTAAAAATTGAACCGTATTTGTATTTTAAAATTAGAGCTAGTAATCATTTTAATTAATGCTGAATATTTCATTTATTTATTTGTTAACTGAGCTAGAACCCGTAATATTCGTAATAAACAGTATATTTTGGGGTGAGAATGCACAGGGGGAGGTTAGAATATATATATATATATATATATATATATATATATATATATATTGTGCCATTACAATTTAGTCATTAGCTAAATTTATAGTAATGTGCATGTAAGAAAATGCAAAACCAAAAATCATCATCACATTTTATATAAAAAGGAAGCTGTAGAGCATCCAAGTTTAAACCCTACAAGATCCAGTTCTAAAAGCTTTAGACAGAAAGAGAGTAGGTCAACAATTATATTCTTTATTTGTTTGTGTGTTGATAGAAAGGTAATACATACATTTAAACTATTCAATTTTTAATTTTTCTTTAAAAAGCAAAGTTATAACACATACGTATAGGTAGTGTATGTGTAAGCTATTGAATTGTTTTATATTTCAGATATTTAACTTTCTTTAAAACTAACCTATGCTTGATCAATTCTAATGTCTTATTATATACCTCTATTTTGCTTTTTTATAATTGTAATTGGGATTTAAAAGCTAAGGATTTAATTTTAAATATTAGGGTTATAATTACTAAGCTAGCAATTAGATTATCGTAGTGACAGTTTATGAATGATTTGAAATGATAAAGTATGTGTGTACATTACATACAGAAATTTACATTTATTAAATATATTGAAAAGAAGGGTTAAATCTGTTGAATCAGATATCTATTTTTGTATCAATTTTGTTTTTGTAAATGATTGTTTGTTATTTTGGGAGCTTAAGCTTGGTGGGAAATCTAATTTTGAAATTATCTCATCTTAAGATTAAAGGAAAGAAACTCCAATTTTAGATATTACAGATATACATGAAAAAGGAAAAAGGTCTATTTTTTTTAAGACAAAAGTGTCTGAAAACCAGGTGTGTGAATTTTTGAGTTGGTCAAAAATATCAATTCACACTATCACTCTAATTGGGTGAGTTGACTCAAAAATCGGATATAAAAGCAGTCTGGAAAATCAGGTGAGCTATTAGATTATTGTTATTATAATATATTGTGAGAGAGACTTTTTAAAAATTATTGAAACTAAAGCAGACAAACATTTTTAGTTCTGCTAGATATTTTTATTTAAATCATTTTTTTTATATCAAGTTTTGAATGTTGAAAATATAAGAATGACAGGATAGAAAATTATATATATATATATGTCTCATCTTTTACCTGACCATCATGGAGCTGTAGATCATATAGGAAAGAAAAGATGTCTTGTCTGAAAAATAATATTCTACACCTTTCAACTGACCAGAGAAATAAGATGTTTTTAAATAGAAAGAAGAAAACATTCACCTGCATTTGAAGATCAGAAAGATGAATTAATCTACTGATAAATATTAATCATCAAGTCCAATTAATTGTTCCAGCAACTGAGTTAAAACCCAGGAAATTTATAAATGTAAAAAAACTGCTGTATTTCATCCACTAAAAGAATCATGCTTGACAGGAAGAGAAGAAAAATTAATATAAAGATTTCCAAATTGTCCACTAAAGCAAATAACCTCAATAGGATCATCATCATCAAATAATTATACACTTTAAGAAAGAGATTGTTCCAAAGAAACACGGAAATTGTTGCTGCCAAAAATAGACATTAAACAAGAGAAATTTGACTCATTAGAAGTCGCTACAAAGAACTGGTAGTATAAAAAATTTTTTTTGATATATTTTCTTTATGATAGCAGAGTCTTAATAAAATTTTAGCAATAAAGTGGTATATTTTATTTAAAGAACTTTTAAAGACTATTCAGATCGATTAAAACCAAGAATGTCTTACTAATAATAACTTTGAGCTTCATAAATGATCTTGAATGTATCAAATTTATTTGTTTATTAATTTACAGTTATGAAATATTAATGTGTAAAATAATTTTTTGTATTATTATTTTGGTTTTAAATATTATTTTGCTATTATGGGATAAAACACACACATACATAATAATATTTATATGTGTATAATTGCGAGTGAATGTGAAGTAATAAGTAGTATTAAAATATTAGATTATTTTGTTTTAGGAAATATAGCATGTCAGCGCTTAGAAGAGAGGGGGAGAAAATAATTTAAAACTTGTTTCTAAAACTTGCTCTTTCCAATTTTACTAACAGTTCTTTTGTCATTCTACTTACATATTAGATTTATAAAGTATGTGTGCCAATGAGTGAATATTTTTTTTTATGAAATATCTTTCTTGTGGATGGAACATTTTAACAAATCGGTTACCCAATTTAATACAATATACTTTTGAAGAATTTAAAATTTCATGTTATGATTTTAAAACAGTCGATTATGATTATTGTTGTTATTGTTATTATAAATTTTCATGTTAATATAGAAATTTTTATGTATATGTTAGAAATGCAGTAATAAATATTAGTTTATGTTATTAAATGAGGTGTATATATCTCATTAAGAGTAGTCTTTATCAAGTGTGATCATTCATCATCAATGGTTGCATATTAGTTGTTTAAGATATGATTAAATATGCTAAGATTAGCAATAATTATGAATTTCTTTATAAAAATTAGGTTTCATGTTTAGCCTTAGTCCTAAAGCTGTGGTTGAAACCATTGTCATTATCATTATCATTATCATAATCATCATCATCATCATCAATGTTTTAATTAATGAGCTGGTTAAATGTTTAAAGGCCATAAATAAATATTGATTTCATAGTATTTAGTGATTTCTTAGTATTATTATAACCACCATCCCCTCATCTATTTCATGCAAGGATGAGTGAATTGCCATCCTAAATTAATAGTAATCTGAGCTAGTAAAACTTATAAAAAAATATTGAAACACATTTGTTATGCTAAGGTCTAAGAAATGATTTATGTCTAAAGAATTTCACTTCAGTTTAAAGATGTTTTATGTTACCTAGGTGTTTACTTAAATATTAGTGCATACAGTGCTATGGATCTACAATCAAAATCATACATATTTTAATAAATAAGGTACCAAAAGTGATTCAAATCTGGTACATGTGAAAGGTTATTAGATATAACTGTGTCTAGATTCAAATAATCTAGTGGCACCCTGATAGACCCTATTCACTTGTTGTTCACTTAGACATGCACTTAACATCAAACCAAGAAATGAAAGTGAGTAAAATCTACAGTTGGATATACCTGAGAAGATATTTTATTGAGTTACTAGTGTACTCACTCACTGGATTTCCATATACCTGAGTTATAATAGTTGTTATTAATAATTTGTTTATAATTATTGATATTGTGATATCTTGAGAAATCTTATTATAGAAATATGTAATTTATTCCTACTCATCATTTTAATATTTATGACCTTATGGCTATATAGCTACTATCCAGGAGTATATTTCATTTAATCCAATGACCCTTAATATGATTGATAACTCAGTTGGATCTCTTTGTTTAATAGCCACTACTCAAGTTAAATAATTTGTTTCTTTTTAAATTTAGTTACAAATAAAATTTAAGCTATTTATCATTGAACTCCTTTAATAATGTAGCCACTACTCAGGTATTCTCCTCATAATTTAATTTAAGCTACAATGCTTTTCGTTTATTAAGCTAAATATTTATATTTGAATCGTTTCTTAATTATTTGATACACTTGGATCTTATTGATTACTTTGATAAAGTTACAATATATATATATATATATATATATATATATATATATATATATATATATATATATATATATATATATATATATATATATATATATATATATATATATATATATATATAAAAATAGCCAATCTTCATACTTTAATGGACAGGCTTCAATCTACTCCACACCCCAATTCTTCAGCCATTCATCCAATTGAAAATCTGATGATGGAATGTTCAAAGGCCACCCTGAGGCTGAGATTCTTGTCATACCCATGTTGACCTAAGGTCAATCTGACCCCTCATGTACAGGACATAATCCATCTAATATACAAGGGATGAACAGACATCTCTACTATGTAATAACTGAAACACAGAACTATTATATACCTGTGTTTATATATGTAAAATATAGGGTATATGAGCACAGACTTTTACACAATCCACCACTCTCCACTCTATCTCATAACACTGATAAACTCGAACACATATCTTGAAAAGATAAATAATCACCAATAAATGTATCTCATGCTAAACCAGCAATCATATGTGTTCGAGTGTATCAGTGTTATAGAGTGGAGAGTGGTGAGTTGTGTAAAAGTCTGTGCTCATATATCCTATATATTACATACATAGACACAGATATATAATAAACCTGTGTTTCAGTTATTACATAGTAGAGATGTATGCCCATTCCTTGAATATGTATTGAATGGATTATGACCTGTACATGAGGGGTCAAATTGAACTTAGGTCAACATAGGTGTGACAAGAATCTTGGCCTCAGGGTGGCCTTTGAGTATTCTATCATCAGATTTTTAATTGGATGGATGGTTGAAGAATTGGAGGGTGAGGTAGATTGAATTCTGTCCACTAAAGTATGAAGATTGGTTATTTTAATATATATCTGAGCACTTATGACATATATGTGTAGAAATGATAATGTGGATCAACTGATGATTGCTGGTTTAGCATGAAATATGTATGTTGATGATTATTTATCTTTTCAACATATATGTGTTCAAGTGTATCAGTGTTATGAGATAGAGTGGAGAGTGGTGGGTTGTGTGAAAGTGTGTGCTTGTATACCCTACATATTACATATATAGATACAGGTATATAATAAGTCTGTGTTTCAGTTATTACATAGTAGAGATGTCTGCCAATCCCTTGTATATGTATTGAATGGATTATGTCCTGTACATGAGGGGTCAGATAGACCTTAGGTCAACATGAGTGTGACAAGAATCTCGGCCTCAGCATGGCTTTGAGCATTCCATCAGATTTTCAATTGGATGGATTGTTTGAAGAGTCGGAGTGTGGAGTAGATTGAAGCCAGTCCATTAAAGTATAAAGATTGGCTATCTTAATGTATATCTGAGCACACTTATGGCATATATGTTATGGTAATCTGGACAAACTGATGATTGCTGGTTTAGCATGAAATACATATATTGGTGATTATTTATCTTTTCAACATATGTGTTTGAGTGTGTCAGTGTTATGAGATAGAGTAAGAGTCATGGGTTATGTGAAAGTCTGTGGTATACCATATATATTAATTTGATATTTGATACTAATCTGGCTGAATTAAATAATTACAAAAATCATTACTAATAAAACATTTTGAAGTTTTAAGTTTGCACTTGATTCATTTAGAATTTAAAACCAGAAATTAAGATAAAAATGGTCTTTTTAAAATGCTTTTATTGAAGTTGGAAAATCAATTGGTTTGTTGGTATGTTTGTAAACATTTGTTCATTTATAAGTCAGAATAAAATTTTACAATTGAGGTTTCATTGATTTAAATTCAATAGAATTGCTGGAAAGTTAATATATAACCAATTAATATGAGGCTAATCTATATTGTATGCTAATCTTTTTTATAAGTCACCTAGTTTTTTAGACATAAAACTGAGGGTGGGAAAGTATTAAATATTTTGATATTTCAAATTTAAAAATTATTTTTAACACTTTCATTTGTTTTAAGTAAGGCTTATGAAAGGGTAATATAGAAATTTTTATTCTTTCAATTTAATAATATTTTAATAACATTTTAAAATTGACACAATAGAGTTAAATTTAATATAATTTGTTGGCAGTTTGTATCTTGTTAAAAAATCTTTATGAAAGTAATAAGACACATTAGTATTGCTTAATGTTTTAAGTAATACTATTGATATTCTTGGTTGCAATTTTAAGCTTTATTTAGGTAATAAGAAAGTTTATTTATAATATAGTTTTGCTAAACATTTTTTAAACAATATTTTATTCAAATAAAAAGAAAAAAATGTCAAACATTGTTGAACAGAAAAGTTACTTACTGATATCTTATTCAGGTTGCTTTCCTTTTCTTTATTCTATATAAAATTGTTTTGCTCACCTGTGTATGTTAGCTAAATAAAGATATTTTTGTATATTAATTTTCTTAACAGTAATGGAGTGCTATATATGCTTCACCAACTGAAAACACATTTATCTACTATTAGCAAAATTTACAAATGGAATAACTCTTTACATAGTTAACATTTGAAACATTTAAGCAAACTAATACTGATTACTTATACATATATAATTATTCACTCATACTAAATTTGATATATAAAATAATATGCATATTAACTTACTTCAGGAATATCTAATGATGTATATATACATTATTGTAAGATTCAGATTTGTCCACTCATGCAACAAAACCCATAGTCCAGATAAAAGATACCAAGGCTGACCAAAATGAGATGATGAAATCCCTAATCTGACCAAGCTTCAACTCATTTACCAGTTATCCATGGATTAACACCTTATAAATGACATTTCTTTATACATGGATCTCAATTTCTTCTATGATCCCGGCTCCAAAAAGAAGAGACATGAGTCTCAGAAGCAGACTAACAATTTAACTAAAAAAGTTAAAATGGACTGCTTAACATGCCAATTAACTTAAAACTAAAGTAAATATCAATGATTAACTATAATGCATATCACACACACATGCACACACACACACACACATATATATATATATATATAAAATAGAAATTAGATTGCAAGCAAGAAAGATATGAAATGAGTATAATTTTAAGTAGGTTTATTAAATCAATAAAATCAAATCAAGCAAAACAAAAAGTGACAATAATTATATAGTATTAAATATGTAGGATCAATGCATGCAGGCATTACATAGTGGATTAGACTAAATTATTACAGTGATCTCATCTTAACATCTTAAATGGGTGTGGGTGTATGTGTGGTCAATAAGATTTATGCCTATATTTAATTAATATGCCAACATATTTTTGTATCATGGTATGCCAATTCTGCCAGTGAATATGCTAGCCTAATGTAGATTACTCGTTACTGCAAAGTCTACATATAGTAATTTAACATAATGTACAATGAACTTTAATTATAAATATCAAACATAAGACTGATTAGGTTTTGAAGCTGGAAATAATCACCATGCAATCTTCTTAAATATCAATCATTTAAATGTTATGATAATTAAGCAAAGCCTAAGACAGAATTGAAAATAACTACAAAATAATATTAATTAATAGTTAAGATATAATAATAAACCAAATTATAGCTATCAATAAACTGCTAATAATAATATTAGTTAATCACATCGTAGTATGTTAAAAACATATAAGCTAATTAATTTCTTAGTAATGAATGCTTTCTAATTTTGATGACATAAATTAACAAGGCATTCAGTTTTTCATAGACAATTGTTTGATAGTTTTCAACATTATTTTTCAATTGGCTTCAGAATTCATTGCAAACATTGCAATTATTTTAAAAAAATCTTTCACTTTAAATAACTTGTGAGACAATTTCGTAAGAAAGCCTCTGTATATAATTTAAAAGTATCTTGATAAAACGTACGAAAACTTTAAGAAATATCTGAAAGAGACATTGGTTTGCTCTATATCCATGTTGTTTTATGTGAGTATGAATTAAAACATTTAAATTGAAATATCATGTCGGCAATCAAATAAAGTTGCATATTGGAAAGTAAATTTAAAAGTAACTAATATTTTCATGTATTCACAAACATCCTTTTAAGATCTTTCTCCTCTTTAAATTATAATTAATGCATTCTTTTTTAAATTCATTTTTATTTTTCCATTTTGACCAATAATTGTTTTTGTTCTTAAATAAAAGAATTATTGTCACTAGATGATATTTAGAAATTTTTTCTTCCCTTAGGACAGTAATTATATCCAATATGCAAGACTTGCATTTAAATATAAGTTAAGGTATTTACTTATAATGTAGAAGAATTAAAAATTTCATCACAGTTGTTGTATGTTATAATGATAATTACTAACTTTTGCACTTTTAAATAAAGCTCAAATAGTTTAAAATATAGTGACAAAATTTAAGTAGCAATAGTAAAAGTATTTAACTTAATGCAATGTTTATTATATATAGTATTTTCTGAAGATTAAAAGCATATATCGCATACAACAAAATTAATATGAAAGTAGTATAAAATTAAAATCTTTGATTTGATAATAAAAACAGTGTTTGCCTTCATATATAAAATATTTTTGAAATATTCTATCTGAGCAGAAAATCATTGAAATAATACAAGAAGGAATTTATTAAGAAAATTATTTTCTAATACATCTAACCTACTTTTTATCGTTTCTTTAATCATGATTCTTAATTGATAAAATTAGCTTTAGATGCGTAATTTTATTAATTAATTAAAGTAATAGGTCATTCGTAGAAAAAAAAAACTTAATTACTTAATTAAGGGTTTGCAGATATTGATTACTATTAATCAAAATATAGTTAATTTAATCTAGTTACAAAATTATTAATTAGAATTAAATCATTTAAAAAAATCAATAGCATTTGAATAAATTTATTATAATTAAATGCATCTTAAAATAATGTCATGTATACAAAATGATCAACTGAAGCAAGTTTTTTGTTTCCAAAATGTCTTTTGTCAAAGAGTAATGTAATCATCATTAATAGGAGTTATCTTCCATTGTGTATGAATAATTCTGTTTTGTTTTTTTATTATTTATAAATAATTTTATTGAAAAACCACATGTAATAATGATACAATTGTAAATCAAAAATAATAGTTATCCATATTACTCAGACAACCAGATGTTCTGATGTGGTCACTGGTGTTGTTTAATCCAGCTTAATCAGGCTCCACGTCTTGTCAAAAAAAAATCTGGATGAGATTATTCTGTCCTTATAGCAAAATTCCTTCAGCTTGGAAATGAATGTGTCTTCAGGCTTGGGGATGAGGAAAGGTAAACTTGTTGTGACATCTGGCCATCCAGATGGCATAAGTGAGAAAAGTTGAGAGTCTTGTAGTGACATAATCCCTGGACAGGAAGCAGCTTTTGATATTTAAGATTTTGTTCAGGGAAATGTGGCAGTAGTGAGTAATGAAAGTTCTGATTTTGTCATATGCTGGGCAATCATTTATCATATGATCAAAGGTTTCACAGGTTCTATGGCAGTTGTGACATGTACGATCTATATACTTGAGGAATCTTCTGTAGTGCAGGAACAAGTTCATCTGGAGTGAATTCAGGTTGATTTTCACTAGAAAGTCCAGGAACCTTGGCTCCAGCTTGAGATGCCTGAAAAACCTGGAGACCACCTGATTGTTACCACTGAGGTAAGGAATGGTAGAGTTTTGTGTGGAAAATAGCAGGTTATGAGCATCTCAAATAGGGATTTTTTGTATGAATACTAGGGTAGAGTGGCCATTTTGAGCAAGAAGGTAGTCAAGTATCCGATTTAGCCAGCTTATCTTTGAAGGTGGAGGTCTGTCTGATGAAATGACTGGTTGTTCTGCTACAATATGGGGAAATTTCTTTTGGAGGATGTGGATCAGAGAGTGGCACTTTTGGTAATATATAGAAAAAGTTGCGTGCAATGACATACTATTATTTTTACTATGTCACTGCATGTGTTCAATTTCTAAGGCCGCTGTTTTACTATTCCACAAAAGCCATGCACAGATTCATTTGATTTTTGTGTTGAAAGTCTTTGTCATGTCAATTATGGGTAGATAGTCGCTAATCTTTGCCATTACCTTGATATTGAGGAGAGATTTTCCCTTGCAGTGATAAATAAACCTTGGCAAGGTTTTTAACTGTGTTGGTGGCAGCTTCAATGATGGAATTCTGTATTTGTAACAACATGAATTGTGGTGACTTGTATATGGAAAACCCCAAAAAGTGAGATCTTCTTGCCAGTGTTGATTTTCCAGGCCAATGACTTGTTAAGGCTGAAGAAAAGTTTGGAGGATTCAGAAAATTTTTTGATTATTTGGATGAGGAGTTTTAGATATTTTTGGGAGGGTAAGGTGACAAGTACATCATTCATGTAGGCAAATGCTTTACAGTGTTTCTTCAGCTGGGGTATATAGATTCCTGGAAGTTCTGTCTCAATCTGTTTAAGAAGGGGGTTTAAGTAGAGTATATATAGGAGACCACTAAGTGGAGATCCTTGGGGTATGGACCTTGAAGAAATAAAACCATAATTCTGTTTTTCAAAATTAGGATGAAGTAAATAAATGACAAGGTATTGTGACTATAAATAAATGGTAGCTTTTGTAATAGTTTTTCAGATCTAGCCTTCTATTTATCACTGTTTAATATAATATCTTTGTATTAGGAGCTACATAATAAACCCCAATAAAATTTGACATTTTAATTTACTATTGATCTCTCTCTCTCTCTCTCTCTCTCTCTCTCTATATATATATATATATATATATATATAAATAATTTATGATAAACTATATATATATATATATATATATATATATATATAGTTTATCATAAATTATTTATATCTAAATATTATAATATATTACAACATGAACAATCACCCATTTATTAATAAAATTTTATAAGTTTTTGTAAGACTGCAGTTTAATTTGATAAAACCCAATTCATCAAAAGCCAATTATGGAAGGTTAATGTACTATACTTATTATCAATATTGATAACCCACATGCACACCAACAAATCCAAACAATTAGTATTAAATAATAAATGAAATAGAAAATATTATTTCATAATAATAACATAGCTTACACCATGGCAAATGCACTTTACAGATGGAAAACTATTTATAATGTATGTTGTGTCAAATCTATATTTATTTGATAAGCAAGAATTCATAAAAAAATGCTAGATAAATTAAATTATTTTTAATATAATAAATAATATTCTAATATAATATTATTTTAATATTTATTTTTATGCAAGTGTTTGCTATTCATATTCCTGTGTTATTATTTGAATTTGTCATATATTTTGATTATGATACATTCTATGTCAATTATAAGTTTAAATTTATTCAGAAAAACTTTAGAATGTCAGAGAGTTAATTATTTTTTTACTAATCTTTATATTATTGTTGATGTATTTCTTTTTACATAATAAAAAAATCATGTTAGACTTTATATATATATATTGGAAGGCTTCATAAAAATATCATGTTAGACTTTATATATATATATTGGAAGGCTTCATTTTTATAGTTGATTATGATATCAGTGTATATATTAAATATATGGCAATGAAAGAAAGCAGATTTTTTTAGCATAATTTTGAATTATTGATTAGCAAAAGATAATAAACATTTTTTATTAGTTGGGTGTATATATCTTCCTTCATAGAATTAATTTTTTCATATATATCGCAATATATTTTAAGGTTGTGGTAGAAAATGCTTTTTTTTCCTTTCTTCAATTTTCTTGTCTTGTTTTGTTTATTCTTATTATTTTCTTGTTCTTTTTATACTTTTATGGTATATATTTGTTTATGACTACAATTATTTTGGTAATGATAAGATTATATACAGAATAAATAATGAAACTACAAAAATCACTTTAGTAAATGCTAATAATTAAATATACAGATAAATCTATTTGTTTGCTAAAAAGGAGATTTATGATTTGAAAATTCATGTTTATTTTTATGTGTCATAAAATATTTATATCTATTTTAATTATCTCTAGTATTTATTTGTTTTTCTTGAAATGATTGTAAAATATTATTTTTAAAAAAAAAATCAACAGATATGTATGTTAACAGTAGAATTTAAACCAGTGTGTCTCATGTAAATGTTAATTAAAAATTCCATGACAATTGATGATGTAATAAAGGAAAAAGAAGTATGAAATCATGCTTTTAATTACTATTATTATTACTGACAATTGATTTGTCTGGATAGAAGCAATAACAAACTTTGTTCTCAATACTTTTTTCCTACCTATAAAGGAATTTCATATGAATTAACTATATACCAAAGAATGACAGGGTAAAAGGAATTGTGCTTACAGATTAATTCCTTTTTGCCTAAACTCTCTTTCAGTTTACATCATGGAAGAGTGGGGTTATCTATTAATAAGCATGCACCTAAAGAGAAAAATAAATTGTTTTAAAATGACAAGCTACACTCTGCACTGAAGATGAAAATATGAATTACAATGGTGGGAGCATCTTAAATAATTCCATTAATTCTGTTAAAACATCTCAGCACAATGTGCATAAAAAATACTTGAAATAATACTTAACCTATTCAGAAAATTTATGTATTTAATCAACAAAAGATTATCTGCCACATCAATGGAAGTCAAGCAAGGCTAAACATAAATTCTTCAAATAACTGTCAATTTAAAAAAATATAATAAATAAAAAGGCATTCAAAATGTCAATCAATCTGATATTTTTAAAAAAAAAAATTTTTAAGTGTATACCCTTTGTTATTTTTATTATTATTTTTGTCTTTAATATCTCATGACACAACAATGTCTTATAACAGGTATTATTATTAATAAAATATTATTGCTATTATTTATAGATACAGATATATGTCTAATATATATATATATATAATCCCAAAATATATTAGATGTTTTATATGAAATTTTGTTAACATTTGTGCTTGGGAAGACCATTTAAATATAAACATGTTCATGTGATTGTCATTATCAAAATTTATTTTTATTTTTTTTGTCAGCAAATAATTTGTTGTCATTCAAAATTATGAGATATGTTTGAGGGGTAGGTCTCTTATAATGATGTTATATATGTGTGTATTTATATGCATAAACATGAGGATTTATTTATTATTCATAAAACTTTATTATAGAAGATACATGCCAGAGTTATTATAATTTAGTGATAAAACCTCTTGCTAGATTCTTAATATATATATATATATATATATATATATCTGTATATATTATATATATATATATATATATATATATATATATGATACAGAGAAATATATCAAAACTTCTATAACTGAGGACCACTTCATCATAAAAAAAATTAATTTAAGGAGTATGCATCTCAGTGCCATAAAAAGGACAGGGTAGTTTAGAAAACATAGATGTGTATTTAGTAGAGTGTAAAGAGAATAATAGTCTACATTTTTTTATTACTGAATTTTGTTAATAGAAAATATAAACAATTTATGCATGAATGATGCTCAATTAAATTTTTTAGTAATTAATGAGTTTGAAACAAACCAATAACTATTTTAAATCAACTGATATGAGAATTAAAATTGAACTATTATTCATTATTGGAATCTTAAAAGTTACATCAACTTCATTATACCTATGATATTTCAGAAAAAATAATGGAAATATCCTAATATATAAAAAACAAAGAAAATGGGCCTATCTTTTCTGTTTGTTACTGAGTATAGAACTGCAAGATCATCCATACTTCAAGAAGAGAAACAGAACTATTGGACATTGTATCTGCAGAGATTCAGCCTCTAGCTATAAATAATGAGCTTTATAGGTGACTCTGAGCTTATGTTTTTAGTAAGCCTAATGGAACCATATACATTATGAAAATAGATGAATTAGAAGTAGAATTACTTATATAAGATTATATATCAAAAATTGAAAAAAAATTAAGCCATTATGCTATTTTTATATATATTTAAATACTATATTTGCTGGTGTATAGGGCCCAGCAATGTAAAAGACACCTATTTTTTTATAAACATTTTAAAGAAAAAAAAATTTTTACTTTTTTTTCATGAACTTGCATAATGATTTATGGTACTAATTTTATAGCTATTTATGCTTACAAAAAATTTAACTAAGGAACACTATAGTTATGTATCTTTTAGTTTCCATCCTCAAAACCCAGAAATTCCTCTCCAGAACTATTTTTTGTTTTATTCCACATACGTAGGTCATTTCTCTTCATAAATCTAGAACACCATTGATACACTAAAATCATTGATGCATCTCTTAGTAGTTATCAATCTTTATTGTTGAATAATCATTTTTGTGAAAACTAAAAATCCTGAGCTTCTGGAGTTAATATGCAAGATTTTAATGATTTTTATAGTACTGGCTATTCTGCAATTTTATGTTGCAGATTCACATATCATTTTTTATGTTCTCTTATTATCTTCTCCACATTCCTTTTCACTTGGTAGTGATTCAAAATTCTTCTCTGCAGCCTTGTTTCTATGTTATTTAGCTTACACAATCACTTGCCATTTGAATTCAATATCATAGCAGACTCTGTATTGTTTAAGAGCCATATTTTGCCCAAGAAATCTTAGCATAAAGTATCACAGAAAACTGATAATGTTCTGGATAAATCTGCCAAGTTTAAAGTTTAAATGTTACAGTACATTGTTAAAGTGTGATCACTTATGCACACATTAGATGAATAATAATCTTGAAATGTCAATGGATCTGAACTCTATTTCACTGGAATGCTCCCTCTTTCAGTAATGAAGCATATAATGTATCAGCAACCTATTATATTTACAGAATAAAAAATAATTATAAAAATATTGGTTTCACAAAAGGACAAAATGCAATATATGTATATTAATATAAACCAGAAGTTTTAGACTGACTGAAATTTTAACTCATTTTAATTTACAACACTTAAAATGCCCCTCATATTTTAAGTATATTTTGAAACAAAAAAAAGTATCTTATACTCATGCAAATATGATAAATCATACAATATGTATTGTAAAATTAATAGATTTAAAAATGTTATATCTATGTAAATAGAGATAACTTTGTCTTTTGATTTTGCCAGGAAACCATAAATTCCTAATTAATATTTCTGAGTCTGTATAAGTTTTTCTTTATTAACTTATACAATAACTTCTTTGTTTGTGATTTGAGTGCCTTAAATAAAATTCTCTTCTACTTCAAACCCATGTTCTTAAAAGGATTTAAATTCAGAAAGCTATTTTCATAGGCTTCAGAATGTGAAAGACTACAATTTTCCTTTATATCCTGAAAAAAAAATTTTTTTAACAGAGAATTGTATATATTGAATCAAATAGTTTCATAAATGTTTAGATTAATAGAGAATAGAAGTAAAGTGATTATATTTATGTTAATAGATATAACTATGACTTTTGATATTGCTAGGAAACTTAATTAAAATTAATATTTCTGAGGTCATACAAATTTATCTCTATTAACCTAAACAATAGCTACCTTGTTGGGTTTTACTAAAGTAAAATGGGTACTGTTTTACTTTAAACCCAAGTTCTTTTAAAGATTTAAACATTCTCCTTGACATCCTGCAAATAATAATCTTCTTCAGAGAGGTGTTGAATCAAATATTTTTATTCTGACACCTATAAAAATAATTTTCTGGCTTTAAAACCTTATAATATCTTGCATTGAAAGTATAAGATGTCCACTTTTACTTCACTAAAATCCCAAACAAAGAAGCAATTGTATAAGTTATTAGTAAAAAAAATTGTATAGCCTTGGAAATGATAATAAGTAATTGATGGTTTCCTCAACATTCTCTTTATTTTTATTCTTTATTAATCTAAACATATTTGAAAAAAAATCCATAATAAAATAAACAATATTGTACCATGTATGGATCTTCATAAAATTACTATTCCTTACATTTCCAAAATATCTAACAAACTAACTAAAGCATTAAGCAATCAATTTAAAATAGAATTCTGAACACCATCTAATTCTAACAGTTGATCAACAACTCAAAAGATCATATTGATTGATCATTCACCCCACATGTAGTATATTCCATACCATGCCTTCAATAAGGATACCAAGTTGTTTACTATGTTGAAACCAAAACTATTATCAATACTAGACTTGCTCAACACCTATACACTTATAATAGAGCTCAGAAAAACAACAATATATCTTCTGTATTTTTGGAGCATGCCATGAAATCTGGACACAATTTTACATCTGCTAATCCTTTAATTGTATACACAGAATCTAATGATCATAAGAGAAAAATAAAAGAAACATTTTATACTAATGGAAATATTAATGCTATAAATAGAAAATACACTTGCTTTGATATATTGAAGAAATGGGCCATATAACACATGCTATTTTTAAATATCTTTGCATATATAATTGGCTATGATTATGAGGCATGGATCCTCGAAAACATTCAGCCTTATTGTATTATAATTTATTTATTGATTCTTATTAAAACTTTACTTATAAGTTTTTATTTATTTTTACATATTTGAAAAATAATTCAACATTATAAAGTAACATATATACAATTATTTCTATTACATAATATGATACTTTATTTTATATTCTATGATTTATTTAATATTATATAAATACTTAAAATGATCAAATTTCAATTTTAAAATTTTGTTTTATAAATTATTTTTAAATTTTATGATTATATATATCAAATTTCCTAGACTTGTAATTTACCCTATATTATGTTCCAAATATGTATATTAATTCCATTGCATTTATAATTAATTGTTTGTATTATATTAAATTACTACTTCTGTTGATAAATCATTGAGTCTTTTATCTATTTCTTATTCTACTTGTGAAACATTTATATTCATTTGTTCTAATCTCTCCAGACAAGAACACAACATGAGCAAAATATCATATAAGTTATCTGAAGCTCAAAATAGAGTAAGAAGTTGCCGAAAGCAATTATGAAAAGTCTGAAATTTCTAATTTTACATTAAATATAAATGTTAATAATCCATTTAATTGGCCAAAAATTATGAACATAAACATTTGATTGAAATTTTTTTATTAGTCATATAATTAATAAGGATTTTTCTAAAGATGAGCCTGATCATACGTTTTCAGAATCACATTATCATCATTTACCTTGTGGGGAGAAAATTTCTGGAAGTATGCTGCCAAAGTGAGGACAGTTAATATGTAAATAAAAAAGTAAAAGTGATAATGTAAGTAATGATCCTTTTTTTTAAGGTTCATCTTTTTCTTATCTCTTGTTAAATAAAATTTATAATTTTATTTCATGGGATTGAAAGGAGGAGGGGAAGGAAGGTGCTGGAATTTAACTTGCATAAAGCTCCTCTTATTCATGCAGTTGCCATGCTTGGAAAAATGGTTAAATAATGATGAAATAATGATTTACATATGTTATAACAGGCTTCAAAATAGAAATAGTAATTTATTAAAAGTAAAATGTTAATCTTTCCACATTGAAGTAAAAACTTAAAAAATAACTCAAAGAAGTATATTTTTATATGGAAATAGACAAACAATTACAAAAAGAGAGAAATAATATTGGAAAATATATAGATAAAAATCTAAAAAAGAACAGAAAATATACGTTTAAAATATAAAAGAAAAAAAAATAGACAAAAAAGTTAATTTTTAAAGAAATTAAGAAGGTAAAAAAGAGATTAATTAGAAATATACTTAGAAATGAAAAATAATAATTTGCATTCTAAAAGAGATTGCACACTGCATATTGCCAGAGAGAATGATAGAAGAATAAACATTATTTCAGTATGATAAACAAGGCTTGTATTTAATAGAATGATGGTGATGGTGATATTGATTCATGTAGAAATGTATTCCTTAAAGGATTAATCTTCAAATATCTATAATTTCTTCATACTTTTTTATTGCATAATTTTATTATTTGAAACTTTTTTTTTACATCCATCTATTCAAATTTAATTGTTAATATAAAGTGAGAAGATGTAAAAGAATCCACCAGAGAGAAAATGATATGAGATGGTTATAAAGTTCACACAAATGAAAAATAGAGAATTACCTAAGTGTCTTTAAACGTTCTGAATCCCAACTCTTTATAAAAAATAAAGGCCAACACAGTGACCCAAAAAAGAATAGTGAAGAGTTTTTTTAAAAAAACTGCATTAAAAAAAGTATTAAGTTGAAAGCTACTAAAAAAATCAAGTTGTTTTAAAATGATTTATTAATTCAAGTGATTGGTTTCACTGGGAACATAATGGAAAGATAAATGATGACGATGATAAAATGAAATATATATTTAAAAAAATAGGAAGAAAAGTTTAAAAGTTTTAAAAGGGGTTATTATTCAAAAATGTTAGTTTATTTATTTGTAACTAAGATGCTTAATATATATGCATAAATAAATATACATTAGACATAATAAACTATAATTTTTCAAAAGCTTGTTTTCAAATGTCATTCTTAGCATAACAACTAAATCTTAATAAACCATTAAAATATCCATAATCTGTTGTCATGGTAACTGTTGTAAATAAATGGAAATTTGATTTATCAAAAGATTGTGAATATTCCATTGCTTTATTAATCTTTGGCTATTATATATAAATCTATGTCTAACCATTAAAAACCACCAGTAATCACATAAACATTCACAATAAGCATAGTAATCAATATTTCTCACTGCTGTCAAGGCAACCATCTCATCTTTTAATAGCAAGAATGAAAATACATTCTTACCAATGGTCCATTGAATATATATGGACACTTTAAAATGCAACTTGACTACAGAGTATGAAATATTGATACAATGAAGTTTAAATAAACCTCTTTAAACATGAAATAAACATGTCACTGTAATGCAGGCTAATAAATAGTCAATTATAACATTACAAACTGCAATACTTTTAAATTGCCCATGTATTATTTAAATAATAAGTGAAATAATGCTTAAAGCTAATTTGGGTTAATACATGAGCAATTTAAAAGTATTGCAGTTTGTAATGTTATAACTGACTATTAGTCTGCATTACAGTGACATGTTTATTTCATGTTTAAAGAGGTTTATATTAACTTCATTGTATCAATATTACATAATCTGTAGTCAAGTTGCAATCTTTAAGTGTCCACATATATTCAATGGACCATTAGTAAGAATGGTTTTCCATTCTTGCTATTAAAAGGTGAAAAGGTTGCCTTGGTAGCAGTGAGAACTATTGATTATTGTGAATGTTTATGTGGTTACTGGTGATTTCTAATGGTTACTAATTATCCCAATTAGCTTTAAGCATTATTCCACTTATTATTTAAATCTATGTCTATGTATAACTTGATATTAAGACTTAGCAATTAAATGATAACTCTTTATCATAACATTAGTAGTAATGCCTTATGCAATTTGGGTCAGCAATTTGTTGGACTGTCTAAAATAGCTCTTAAAATATGCATCACTTCTAATATGGTTTTTACAGTGGATGTTTTAATTCAAGTTTTTAAAAAAAGGACATCATCTTCTTGGTTTCAAGATGTATAATATGATGATGATTATAATATTGTTGGAATTTCAAGAGATTATCTACAGAATATTTTAACCATTATTTTCTGAATAGATATCATTTATTGTTTTCTAATTATATTTAATATCTGCATTAGTATCTATAATTTACCTATCAGAATATCTAAAGATAAACTTGAGAATTCTAAATGAGACATTATCAACAAATGCTAAGTGATTATTCAATGAGTATTGGAATAAAAAAACACAATGAATTTTTGCCTCTGATGCAGATATTCTTGATGTTTTAAATATAATCTATAAAAAATTAAATTAGTAATTAGTGTTGAAAAAACTCTAGTTTTATTAACCAGTGTAAGTGAATTTTTATTTTAGTCATCCTGAAACTATCAATCAATTTAAACTTATTGAAAGCAATTTACATAAAAAGTGATAGAGCACAGACTACAGTGTATCATTATTTGACTTAACAAGTTAAACGATAAGATTATTTTTACTATTATTATTATTATTGTAATACCAATAAGCCAATAAGCTAATGCACATGCACTTTGTAGATGTCACTATATAAATGAATACTCCCACTTTTTCAAACACAAGATAAAGACTTTGGGAAAAGATAGAATGAATTCATCTATCTTTTCAACCCAAATGTATATGTATGGGAAAATCTTAAATGTTTGAAAATGAGAGCGTGAAGTTGTTAATTGATCACTTTAAATTACTTTTTTTACTATGTGAATAAATGACGCTTGTGGAATTTCTAGAATTTACGATATGTCATTCTTATTAAATTAAACATATGTAAACAAGACATTTATTTTATATAGCACAGTATTTTTATAAACTGTAATACCAATAAGCCAATAAGCTAATGCACATGTGCTTTGTATATGACTTGTTTACATATGTTTAATTTAATAAGAATCAGGTATAGTAAATTCTAGAAATTTCACAAGCGTCATTCATTCATGTAGTAAAAAAGTAATTTAAAGTGATCAATTAACAACTTCACATTCTCATTTTCAAACACTTAAAATTTGCCCATACATATACTGAAACAGACAGATCGAAGAATCGATCTTAGTTTCATGGTTGTCATTTAAGAACGGTAATTCTAAACCACTATTTACCCGCAATGAGACTTTTTCTATCCCAAGCCACATAGATATTAAGTTATTTATTTTGTGTTTGTTTAAAAAGAATTTTATGTAAAGAGTATGAGTATAAATGTCACAAATCATGATAAATAATATTCGTGTGTGTGTGGTTTGTGGATTTATATTAGCTCAATTTAAAGGTTTCAATTGCGTGTTAATTTTGCAAATTATACAAAGTCATTTAAAAATGCTGATCAAAAGTCACATTCCTTTGATCAGTATTTTTAATCAAAATCTTACTTGTACAAAAGGTATAGAATGATTAATTTGTACTTCGATAAATTAAGATAATGAATTTATATTTTTGTATTCACGAATTCCGATGTAATTGTTTTGTCAATTTAGAATCATGTATTAAATTTAAAAATAAATGAGAAACGTAGAACTCTTATCAAGAAAGGCAAATGCTATTGTATAGTCAAAAATTAGATATTGCTGGAGGCCGAAAATCAAAGGAGGCGGAATTATGAACAAAAACTAGGCAGAAGGTCAACCGTGGCCATCTTAAAAAATATAGGAAGGACACTCTAACTTTTGACTTGGCTGTGCTTAGATCGTCTCAAGCTACAGCAAAGTAGTTGTTCCAGAGAAATCACTTCAACCGTTATTAAGAAGTTTCCCGGTAAACTGAAATCATGATGGGCTGAGTCCAAGAAGCTGATCTCTGTTCTGCCACTTTAAATCTTTCATACCACTGATCTGTAATGTTTTCCATGCTTCCAGTCTTCCAAATTCCAACATTTAAATTAACCATGCCGTTCTAAGAGATTCAAAATGTGCGCCTACGTTCTCCATACATATCACCGCAAAAAGAAAACCGGACGAAGAAAGAATGGTAACTTTTGTTACATGAACTTTTTAACTTTCCTCTCAGTAATAATTTTATATTTAATCTGTTAATCAAAGTAATTGCATGTAAATTTCTTGCTTTCCATTTGAAAATGTTACACTAAAACCTGTCAGTAAATTTCCTTCTCTAATATTTCTGTGCTCTAGTCTTTAGATAATCATTATTAAGATTTGTGCCTACTAATAATCCATTTGTGAACACATTTATATTTTACTATTACTTATTTTACAAACAAAACGATGCCAATAATAATATTTCTCAACTCTAATTAAAGTCAGTAAAGTTTATCTCATAATATTTATTATATTCATTTTAAAAGTAATTTCCTTTTATCGAACTAAAAATTGTTTCATTTAGGTTGAGTTGAGAAATATTCAAATATTTTTGTTATTTCTTTTACTTCGTTATAATATTTTAATCTATACTCCAGATCTCAATACTTAAAATAGTCTAAAATTTTATTATAATTTTTTATATCTTATTATGGAGTAAGAACAATAAGTGAATATTTTAGCTATTATTACCTTCCGAACAATCTGGGGAGTTATGGGTTTCAGAGTGAAATTAATTAATTATTACTTTTGCGATCATTTGATTTCGCCAGTTTTATTGAATAGTTATATCGGACTGTTGCGTAGAAAATGTTTCGGAGAGAAAAGGTTTTATATAATTTCGTTTTAAAATCCACTTCCGACCACTCTTCCTCGATGTTACTGTGGCAATGCCTTTACCTTCGCTTAAGTTGGCGTCTCGTTTTACTACCACATGGAGAGAAAGAAATTCTTCTCCAGGTAATCTCTTGGGTCACCGGGGTTCGAAAATGAGCCCGGCTGGTTGTAGTGTCTCGGATCTACTTGGGGGCATTAAGACTTGTCAAAGTACAAGCTGCCCGGTATTCTGCCAATGCACCGCAAGTTATTATTTGTAGTATACATTAATCCCTGCAACCATCAGTACATCAGTATTATATATCATATTTTCATATAAAATCGCCTCCCATTTATCCGTATGCGCAATGGTTTGAAACTATTAAAATAAAACAACTTAATAAAAACTAGTAGATAAATATTTTAAGTGCTCCAATTACTCTGATTCTCATATCAACCTGTACAACCATTTAAACATATAAATATTGGCATGAGTTTGTTAATCAGTAGAAACCGATTATTGATGACTAGCAGCAATTTATTATAAATACATATGAGAGTTACCGTACCTGTAAATAATATTATTCAATGCTTTCAATAATTTATTAAAAATTTGTCTAACCTAATTTTGTCTCTCTTGCATTATTACTCTCGAAATCTAGCCAATCACCTGCTGTCTGTATCGACAACTTAAATATATACATTAAATTATTAGCCGTACCAATATCCCGACTATAAGATATCTATGAAATAGCTGATTGTAGGTAATTTAGTCTGTGTTTTTCGATGAGCTAGTAAAGGGAGAACCCCGTACCGTTGTAATGTTGTCATTGGTGGATCATGCCAGGGTTTGGGTTCGAATTTAGTTTGCATTTTGGAATTTATTCCTAGATGTGGACTGGGTTCGAATTCGGATTACTGTGTGTGAATAGGCATGGTGATTTTTACCGGTACAATACATTTGGGTCGGAAAGATAGATGGATTCATTCTATCTTTTCCCAATGACTTTATCTTGTGTTTGAAAAAGTAGGAGTATTCATTTATATAGTGACATCTACAAAGTGCATATGCATTAGCTTATTGGATTATTGGTATTACAGTTTATAAAAACATCACGCTATATAAAATAAATGTCTTATTATTAGGAGTATTATTAGGAGTATTATTATCACCATCATCATCTTTCAAAAGGACTTTATTGCATATAATGACAAAAAGGTTACATTAATAACTATCTTACCATGTGCAGATAAATTAAAGTTAAGATAAACAAATTGAAATTTATAATATGGGGGGGGGGGACAAACAAAGGATATGCATATAGTATACAAATTTGAATTTATATTTTTCTACAATTTATATACATCTGATTTTTATTTACTGACAAGGCTCTTAGTTTTCTCTTTTTTATTAGTCTCTTTTCATGCTATAATTTTGAGCATTGTTGCAATATGGACCAACTAGATGTGTATATCTCTTGGGATACAATTTTTTCATCCCTTAGGTGGAGTAGTTCCATTTTGTTTCAGAATGTATTGGATGTCTTCTTGGGTTGTTATTATACATGAATGAGTATCTTGGACATCATTGTGAAAATAATATAAAAGTCTTTCTTGAATATGTAGATAGGTAGCTATCTTTAACAAATGATTATAAAAAATATTGTGTGTCAATTTTTTTGTTTGTACAAAGATGATATAGATGTGCAAATATTATCAAATACAGGGTAGGTAAAAAGAAAATGTTCTTGAGTCTCAGTATCTCTATGACATAACAAGCATATGTTTTCTCAATTTATGTAATGCCTTCTGTATCTGTAAAAGTGTAATGATGTTAATGCATAGAGAATTAATTTGAGCATAAAATCATAATATTTGGATTCTAATGACCAGATTTTGAATTTTCATATTAGCTGTTTATTGTTAATGTTTAGAATTGTTTTTTATTTATCATTTAACACAAAAGGAGGGTAAATTATGTGGTATATATCCCAATATTTAAATTTGTCTCTTAATTTTCATTCTTAATCATATGAAAAATCAATGAAATTATTTAATTATATATACATAATAGGTATATAAAACTTTAAGGTGAATCTCATATTGAATGGCTATTACTATAAATGCTGCTTAAAATTGCAGGCATGCCACTAGCTGGCTATATATATTTATTTATATATTGGTATATTAAAAATTATAGACTTAATTCCGGTGTTTTCTTTTAGTATATATTATTTTGTTTCGTATTATATATTGTAACCTTAAGTTCTGACTGCAGCAATTTATGTTAAATTCTTGTGATAGTGTGTGTGTGTATATATATAGTTTATTTTCTGTCAAGCAAATGCTATTATAGTAGTAGTGATAATAAGTCATTGTGTAATTGAATTATAATTACTATTATGAAATATTACTATTTAAGACAGATTTATAGGAGTAAATTTAAATGATTTTAGCCTATTAATCAAATATATTTATAATTGTGGATGGATAAAATCATAAAGTAGTTATTTTTAAAGTATATTTTATTCTTAATATAATATGGTTGAAAGATATAATTATATCCTAATACAGTTGTCACACATACTTATTAGATTAGGTTATCAATAAAATAAACACTCAAATAAGTTTTAAATACTTAAACCAGTTTTAAAAATGGTTTATTGAGTTTGACTAATGTAATTAATTAATTTTAGTCAAATCTTTTATAGATCCTAATAATTATCTAGTAAATTTTAAATTGTTTATTTGTAAATTTTCTCTTAAATATTTTAGTGTGTATGAGTGTGCATGTAGTCAATTTCAAATTAAAGTACTTTCTGGTTTAAAAGAATTAATACTCAAAGATTAAACAATATTTAATATTCTAAAATGATAAGTTAATATTCTGAGAATAATTTAAAAGAAAAGTACATTTAAAGAAATGAATTCTTCATTAATGTAATAATTTTCATCTTATTAAATAATTTGTTGAATAATAATTATTTGAAAAAAGATAAGGTAATATGTGTATTGTTTAGAATTTTATAGACAGTAATTAATTAAAGAAGTTTATTTTTTAGATTTGACCTCTCACCTTAATTAAGCCATAAAAATTAATAGTTGACACTCCAGTGTCAATCATGTGCTAAATCAGTTATCACATAACTTAATGTATTTATGCTTTGATCATTATATTTGGTGATCACACTTCAGAATTTTTCATTGCTTTAGTATAATAATTTTTTTTATAATTATTATTATTATTTCAGTTTAAATTCCCATGCAGTACTAGAATAGTCACCTGTTCAGATTTTTAGCTTTGGCCCTCCATCGCACTTCAAATTTCTCAGTATCTACACCATTAGAAAAGCTCTGATGATACCTAATCTCTGGAAGCAACATGTTGTCTCAATGTTATATAACCATAGGAAATTTATATAAAAAATATCTTTGTATTGCTAGAATTGTTATTAATTTTTAATTTACTTGTTTAAAAAATGCTTAAATTCTCTCAGAAAATAAGAATGTTATTATTGACTGCCAGAACATTTATATTCCTTTTCATGAATTTGAATTAGTTTAAAAGGAATTTATATGCTTTAATTTACAATAAATATTAGATAATATATTTTGATTTGCTAAATTTTGCTGTTCTTAAAAAATGTTCTTTTTATAGCTTAATTTGATTCTTTATTATCAAATTAGAACTTTTAGCTGAGGTTGCAGAACATTATAAATGATAAATCAACAAAAAATAATGGGTATAATTGTATAAATGTTTGTTTAAAAGAAACTATTTATTTGTAAGACTACATATTTTGAAATAATCATAAAAAGTATTATTTATTATCTGAAAGAAATGAAACACTTGTTTCACCATTTGTAAAAATGAATATATGATATATTCTAGTTATTATGACTATTTTCTTCCTATGAAAATATTTTATAATTAGACAACCATCACTTTTATGCATTTTACTATGAATAATATCTGTGTTATAGAATACTAGTATAAAAATATTTGCTTTAATCTAGTAAAAGAAATAAATAATTATGCTTAAATATTTTATCTGCCTTTAAAAATAAAATATAATGTGAAATTAACTTGATGCTCATGTCAATTTATGTATTGATAATAAAGAAACTGTTGTACTCAATAAATATTCTTAATTGTTTTTGAGAATATTTATTGTCAAGAAAATACAAATATTACTTATTATGTGCTTAATGATTCTTAATTGTTTTTGAGAATATTTATTGTCAAGAAAATACAAATATTACTTATTATGTGCTTAATGAAGTCTGCTATTCAGATAAAAGATATTTCCAAAGGTTATTATTCGTTTTATTATTTTATATTTAAATTGTTTTGAGAGAAGTTATTTTTTTCATTGTCCTATTATTAAATACATCTTTCATTATTACTTGAATGGCTTTTCAGTAATGTCAGGGCTTAATATTATACATATCTCAAATTTTAACTGTTTATTTTGTGATATTTGATATTCAGTATTATCCAGATATTCTGAAAAATGTTGAGCATATACAATGACTCTTTATTAGAATTGTTATGCTATCATATGATAAGGGAAAGCAAGATTTAAAGACTATTAATTATTAATTGGTAAAGTGGTACAAATATTTAGCTTCTTAAAATTTATTTATATAAATATTACATTTATGATTTTTTCTATATATTATTTATGCATGATATTAATGTTTCTCATGTTAGTTTTCAGAGTATTACTGATATTGTAAATATTAATAGAGTGTGTTATACTAGTGCCATATGAGTTATTTAGAATATGAATAAATGAATGAAAAGATTTATAAAGCAGATGTATATTTTTATTTAATTGTTTAGTCACAAATTTATGTGTCTAGCTGTATGTTCTATTATTGCTATATTTTATCAGTTTTGCATATCATTTATTCATTGTCATTATGTGAGATAATAGTATTATCTCTATTTTATAGATTATTTTTATTATGTCAGTAGCTTTTATCTGCTTTAAGTGATATTTAGTACAGAATGCTATATTTAGACAATTATTTTTTGATGGTTTATTCTTGTATTTTTTAAGATTAGAGACAAAGTCCTAATTTTTTCTTGTAATTGTGGTGTGTTTATTGTAAGTTTATTCCATCATTCATTTTGCCTTTTTCTTAAATCCCACAGTATTTATCTTGGTGAGATTTTATTAAAGTTATGTATAATACCAACCATGTCTTTATTTTGGCTCTTGAAATATTTTAAGATCCTGTGTGATGCCAATCATGCCTTTATTTTTGTTGTTGAGGAAATTAGTAGTTTACATCTGTTGATATTGTTGATATGCATAGTTTGCATATCTGATGTGTTTCAAAAACCTCAGTAAAATATTTTACATTTAAATTTATAATTGTTTGTGTAGCTTTAAAATTTATACATTTTTTAAATGCATCATGTTGTAATAATGATAAGATTTATTTGGGTAAAATCATTAAATGCTTTTCACACATGGACATATGCAAATGAAAGTTAGATTAATAAAATGTGAGAGCTTTTTGAACTTATAAGTAAATCATATTAGGATTATTTATTTAATTATATTTCCTAATTGTAATGTTTAATTTTATTTTTCATTTTGTGATAATTATATTTTCTGAGTTTTATTAAAATATTTATATAATATTTTTGTCATCTTAATTAGTAGTAATGTTTTAATCATTAATTTTTAAATTTGTATTTTTACTATCATCATCTGCATTTTCAGAAATCTACAAAAATCACACATATATTTTATTATGATGATATAAAAGTATAAGAGTACAAGAGTAATATAATAAAAATCACTTTCATTTGATTGAAGATTATAAGACAACATATTGTGTAATATATGGGTAGCAACAGAATTCTTTTCCTACTCATACTATCATGAATGCAATCCTAGTATGCCATTACTGTTTTATTATAAGAGTTATCATATTAATATTAAAAGTAATAATTATTTATTGTATTAAGATAGCCCAAAGATTGTATTGTATCTCCTCCTCCTTCTTCTTCACTTTTCTTCTTATTCTTATTACTATTAATATTGTTGTTGTTGTTGTTTGTTGTTGTTATTATTATTATTATTATTATTATTATTATTATTATTATTATTATTATTATTATTATTATTATTATTATTATTATTATTATTATTATTATTATTATTTCTACAATCACAGTTATCATTGGTATTAGAACTTTAGTTGAAGAATAAGATTACATTGTTTATTGAAGAATTTATTATAGAAAGAAGCATGAGATCTTATTTATTTAAGAATGTTTTATTTTTCTCCAGATTTTAAGTCTTTAAAAAAAGGTCTGACTTGTACAAAAGATTTATTCAGATTGATAATATTTTGATATAACCTAATTGTATGTTAACTTAGTTTCATAAGATTTATAAGATTTGCTTAGAGATAATACTAGACTCTCATGAATGCATATGTATATTTATCTTTTTAAAGCAGCATCAGGGCTAGTCTACCCTAAGGTATATTACATTTACCAATCATATTTATTTTATTAGCTTCCCCAAAAGTTATAACATATATGTTTAGACATGTGTGCATACTTACATGTTTTTTCATAAGAGCTGGAGATGAGAATCTTAAAGTAGTTAAACTTAGTATAATGTTTATTTTATTTAAGTGAAACTTGAAAAGTTTTTATAATGTTAAACTTTGGTTTAAGAAAAATCAATTTACCTGTAGAAAAGTGATAAACAAGTTTAGAATTTAAGTTCCTTTAATTCTCCTTTAAAGTGTTTATTAAATCTAAAAGATTTAGTTTTTCTTTTTGAAATGTTCTTCCTTAGATAAGTTGAATCTAAATTATTATTAAACATATGGATCATTCAAAAACAAAGAGAAAGATAAAAGTTAATGTTTAGTTTCTTATTTTCAGTTTATCTTACTTTGCTTCATTTGTACTATGTATTCACTAAGTAGTTATAAAAGATTCATCAAAATAATTTTTATATATAATAAGTGTATGAATTGTACTTATTAGATTTCTGAATTAAATGTCATGAAGCATTGGATTCAGAAAATGTTTGAATATATTCAAAATAACAGTTTATTCATTATTTATTCTCAATTCTGTAAAATATAAAATAAACATGATTATAAATCTAATAATAAATTTTATATAAACATATTAAAAAAAGTGAAATAATCATTTTTTCATCATAACACTTTTTCATAAAATAGTATTGAAAATCTCTTATGATTTTTTTACCATAGTTATGCAAAGTTGTAATGTATAAATAAATAATTGTTCACAATTCTGTATGATGACAGAAATTAAATACTATTGATCCTCATCTAAAAATTCATTTTCAAAAAATAAAAATTGGTAATAATTTTAATATTAAAGCAAACTTACAATAATTCTATTTTAAAATTGGTACATGTCATTGGGCTGGACATATTGCTAGAAGAGATGATAATAGATGGACAATTGAAATTTTAAACTGGATTCCAAAAGATTGTAAAAGACCCAGAAAGAGACCACATGTGAGATGGATGGATGAAATAAGAAAATGTGCAGGGGTGTTGTGGAGAAGAGAAGCTAAAGATCGGAGAAGATGGATTAAACTTGGAGAGACCTTCATCCTGCAGTGGATTGATAATGGTTGATGATAATGATGATGATGATGACATGTCTTTAAATATAGTTTTTCACTAAAAAAGGTTTAATTGTAAAATAGTCATAACAGTTTATTTATTTATTTTTATAACTCTTTACAACATAAAAATAAAATAAAAGTATGCAATTCAATACTAAATGTTTGTTTTCAAAATATAGTTTCTGATAAAGCATGTAAAGAACTTCAAGTTTATTGAAATTTTAAACCACTTAGTAATGCAAAAATTTAAAAAATGCCAATAGCTAATGTTTTTTATATACTTTTTTTTACTTGTTTATTTTTATAAATGTCATAGTTATTTTTTAATAACTTAAACAAGTTTAAGCAATTCCTTTTACAATCATATTTATGATATTCAAAATGATGGTATATTTTTTCTTATAACATTTATCAATGCAATGAAATATAAATAATGAATTTAAATTTATTTATTTTATTCAAATAATTTTTTAAAGAATATTTGCTAATAAATTTCACTTAAGTTATACTAATTATGCTTAATTTATAAATATTTTCCATTTTACAGATGTAATTACAGTTTAATATTGAATGATTTTATTTATTTTAAAAAATTTTCTGATTAAAAAAACTGGGTTTAAAACCAGATTTTAGTTTAATTTTTACATTTTAATTTTTTTTTATAAAAAGAAACTGTATTTTGAAGTTATATTTCTATATAAAAATAATTATATATTTTGTGCTGATATTAGAAAAGGTCATCGATTTTTGTATTTTGCTTTTTTTTTTTTTTAAAAAAAGGCAATGTTTTAATTTCAGTTTTCCTATAAAATTGTAAATATTTACACCTTTTTGAAATAGTAAGGTAAAAAATTCATAATGTAAGCTGAAGTTGCTTTGTACATTTTATCAAAATCTGAGGTTTAAAATTATCACTTCTAATTGATTTTCTGTTTACATTTTGAAAATAAATATTTAGCATTATAATATAATCCTTAAGACTCTTCCACCTCTTCATCTTTATTTTTGCTTACTTTATATAATATATAATATCAAAACTCCACTCTTTTACACTTTATAGCAAAAATATATATTTATTTAATTGATTACAGTTTCAACTGTACCCAGCAGTCTTCATCAGATCTTATTCTCATTATCTTTCTTCCTTCATTTTACTTAACAGTCTTCATCAGATTTCATTCTCACTATTTTTCTTCCTTTATTTTACTTAACAGTCTTCATCAGATCTCATTCCCACTATCTTTCTTCCTTTATTTTACTTAACAGTTTTCATCAGATCTCATTCTCACTATCTTTCTTCCTCCATTTTAAAATGGAAAAAAAAAATATAATGAGAATGAAATCTGCTGAAGACTGCTGGGAACAGTCAAAACTGTAATAAATTAAATAAATATATATATATTTTTATAAAGTGTAAAAGAGTGGAGTTTTGATATTATTTAGCATTATACTTGATATAAAATGTAGAATAGGTAATTAATAAATTATTATGGTGTTTTATTTTAACTTTTTCATAAAAAGGAATCATGTTCTAAAGTCATTTTAATAGAACTAGATTTATATAAATTTCTGAAATTAAAAAACTGTAGTAAATTTTTTTTGTTTGTTTGAAAATAAACTTTTAGTGCAGTATTTGTGCTGTTTTGATTTTATCTGTTAATCAAATTTGTGACAAATTACGTGTTTGTACAGCTTATGGATAAATTAATATTTTTCATAAAACTGTATATTATATAGGCTATATAATTTACCACATGAAGTGGTTTATGACCATGTTTGGAAATGATAAATGTCATTATTTTTTTCAAGATTTTAAAAAAAATATGTATATTTATTCAACTTTTGGATAAGTTATACTGCATATTAAAAGCATGTTATGTATACAATACAGATTTATCATATTGCAACACCAAATGACTATGCAACCATCTTTTTATCATTTTCCACAAATTACTATTTATTTTAAAAATGAAATTTTATCATTAGTGTTATTTTTTTTTTATACATTATATATAATTAAAAATTAACTGTTTTGCAGATATACACATTGTAATTGAATAAACACTTTTTGAACTGATTTTTTTAATTATTCAAGTTTTTCATTGATTTATGTGCTATGATAATCAATATCTTTGTAAATATATTTGTGATGCCATCTTGCCTGATCTAAATGTCTAGAAAATAAAAGGAAATACATACGAATTCAGTTAACTGGTATACATGAATGTCAAATTCTACTGAATTACTTTAATAAAAATGCTATAATCCTTATTGAAATATTAGTTTTTGAAGAGTAAGTAGAAAAATAAGGCATGAGCTCAATGCCATAAGATCACAATATCCCTCACCTAACAATAATAAATGTCTTGGTGTGTAATAACTATATTTTATTGTTTTTACAACCAATTCATTGACACATATTTGATCAATAAGCATTTTAATCATTAGTTAATAATAACTATATAATCATTTATTTTTGATGATTAATTGGATTACTTATGGGGCAATACCGGAAAGAAAAATCTAAATTATTTTTAAGACTGAAAAAAATTGTAATATTCATTCAACTGAAATTTATATTCTAAGCTATGTCATAGCAATGCATCATGGTAACTATTAATCATATAGTTTCAACTTTTATATATAAAAAGTGAAAATATTATAAAACACAAAAATAAATCATTGTTACTTAAAGTGAACTTATTAAAGAAAATATTCTGACTTCTTTTGATTTCTTTTTGTCTCTATCTAAATTTTTATTGGAAAATAATATTTGTTATTGTCTTCACCATATTTTCATTATGACTATTCTATGTTCAATTTGCTTGATTCTAAATATTTATTGTGTATATAAATTTAATAATTAGTTTTTTTATGTTAGAATGTTTTTATCATCTAGATTAAGTGTTAAATGTATTTTTATTTAAAAAAAACTTTACTTAGACTTTTCCAAGCACATTCAATTGATAGTATTTTCATATTTGTATATAACAGAGCTGATTGATCATGGTGGCAAAACCAAGGAGCAGCCAAATTTATACCATATATTTTTTATTTGCTTCAATAAAATGTTTTAAATTTTATTAATATTTACTTTATGTATTGATATTTGTTATTTTTAACTTTAAATATAGATTATATAATTCTTTGTTTTTAAGTTAACGTAAACTGTTATAGTGTTTCAGAAAGTCACTTTACTCTATTTTATCATTAATAAATTATTATCAACCCAATTAAAAAAATATATATTTACAGCTTAAACATTAGCATGCCTTTTATAAACAATTCTCACTAAATTTAGGACTAAATCACTCTTCAATATAATCCTTGTTCTTGTGCAGTTTACTTATTCATATATCTATTATTTTACATTACTTTATAATAATTTCATAAATGTTAATTGTATGCTAGTAGAATAAAAAACAAAACATTTATCTGATGAGAAAAAAAATGTAAATTAGAGCAAGAAAAGCAATTAACCAGTTAATTAAATAATATTTTATAATAGATAAAAAAATATTGACAGTGATGTTAAATAATTAAATGATAATGTAACTGAATTTATTAACATTGGTAAGCCATTCTTTCAACATAACAAGAAAATCAAATTGCAAATTACTTAGATTCAGAATATATTTTTAAAACAAAAGATCAAGATTTAGATCAATACCTTAGTTCCATTAAAAAAGAAAGTCTTGACAATTAGTATTAATGTCAAATGAGCCTAGTTAGTGGACAGTAACAGAGAATGTTAGGAATATTCAACTTCTATTAAAAATTTTCCAAAACAAATAATCAACATTGATTTTCCATGAGATGTACATGCTAGAAAAGTTTTTCAGTCATATTATTACCATTTATTATGTAACAGACAAAAAGTACATGTTAATGGTGAGTGATCATTCATTTTCAAAATTAAAAACTATTAAAAACTATTTGATGTCTATTATATCACAAGAAAGACTATCACAGTTAGCAATGATTTTAACTGAACATCAATTAAGTGATTCACTGCATTTAGATACACTCATTAAGAAATTTGTATCTATAAAAGCAAGGAAAATGAAATTTAAATAAATATTTGTTAATTAAACCAATTTTTATTGGATATTAAATTAATGTTTAACAAATATTTAATAATAAAATTTATATGCAAAATAAGAAAGCGGATTTTATGTTTGTTATCTTTTTTATTTTTTTCCTTATCGTATTTATTAAATAACACAATCTTATTAACGTTTACTTATAAAATATAATTCACTACTATCAAAAAAAAAAAAAAGTGTTAAATAATATAATATTAAATATGTAACAAACTACATCTATTTTAGGTACGTTTGAATATATTCTTATATTTTGTATAGGACATTAGCATATTTTTTTAACTATAATAATTAAAATAGATATATTCTTAAGAGGGCGGTTTAGTGTATTTTGCACAGGAGCGATCATAACAGTAAAATAATGACATAACGTTTCATGTGGTATTTTTTCTTTTCTTTTTTAGGTATTTCTGGCCTAGTCAGTCACATCACCAGCATAAAAATCAAATCAATGATCTTTACACATATAAATATTGACTTTAAGGTGGCACTCTAACTAACTAGATCATTATATCAAATTCACTATTAATTTAGATAAAATATTTGTACAGAATGTGTTATGAAATATGAATTTGTTCTGCAGTACAAGATTTTTTATACCTGCACTTCTATATGTAATATATAAGGGGTTTGAACTCAGACTTTTACACAACCCTCAAGTACACATGCTATCTCATACTGCTGATAAACTTGATCACACATTGAAAACATAAATAATCACCAATATATGTATTTCATGCTAAACCAGCACTCATCAGTTGATCCAGATTATCATCTCCACACATATATACAATCAATGCTCAGCTTTATATTAAGATATCCAATCTACATACTTTTATAAACAGGCTTCAAATTGCTCCATCTCACAACTCTTCAACCATCCATTTCATTAAAAATGTGTTGATAGAATGCTCAAAGCCCACTTTTGTGCCAACCTTCTCATCCTATATTTCAAAATATAGTACATTAAGCCTGTCCATCCCTCATATATGTATGTAAATAGATTATGTCCTGTACATGAGGGGTCAGATTGATATATGGTAAACATGGGTAGGATGAGAAGGTTGGCACAAGGGTGAGTTTTGAGCATTCCCTCATCAGATTTTCAATGAAATTGACAGTTGAAGAGTTGCAGGATGGAGTAGTTTGAAACCTGTCCATTATAGTATGAAGATTGGCTATCTTAATTATAGAGGTGAGCATTAATTGTATATATTTGTGGATATGATAATCTGGACCAACTGAAAATTGCTGGTTTAGCACAAAATACATATATTGGTGATTATTTATCTTTTTCAACATGGGTGTGATCAAGTTTATAAGCAGTACGAGATAGCATATATAGTCGATGGTCATGTGAAAGTCTGATTTCAAACCCCTATATATTACATATAGAAGTTCAGGTATGAAAAAGCTTGTACTGTAGAAAAAAAATTCATATTTCCAAAATATAGTGCTTTAAGGTCTGACTATCGCTCATATATGTATGTAAATGGATTAGGTCCTGTACATGAGAGATCATATTGACTTATGGTCAACATGGGTAGGATGAGAATGTTGGCACAAAGGTGGGTTTTTGAGTGTTCCATCATCAGATTTTCAATAAAATGGACAGTTGATGAGTTGTGAGTGGAGTGGTTTGAAGCCTTTCCATTAAAGTATGAAGATTGGTTATTTTAATATAAAGCTGAGCAGTGATTGTATATATGTGTGGAGATGATAATCTGGACCAACTGACGAGTGCTGGTTTAGCACGAAATACATATATTGGTGATTATTTATCTTTTCGACACGTGTGTGATCAAGTTTATCAGCAGTATAAGATAGCATGCATAGTTGAGAGTCGTGTGAAAGTCTGAGTTCAAACTCATTATATATTATAGATTATGTTAATAAAAGTGCTATTTCTTTCTCTTAATATTTTTTTATTCATCTTTATTTTTGTTTTTTCCAATGGTACATAGAATAAAAGCGAATGCCATTACGTAGCAAAATATTGCTTAAAAATAAAAATTATTTTTCGTTTTATACTATACATTTAAATAATATTTTTACTATTTTTTTTTAGTTCAAACATAACTTCACACTTTCTAAAATAAAAATAAAAGAAATATTCTTTAACTAGTGGCTGGTTGATCATAGTAATATTTTTAGTTTTTGATTTCAAAAGAAAAAAAAGAATTTGCTATAATTCAGTAAGAAAAGATACTTTAATATCTTTTTTGTGTTAATGACTTGGTGATTAATCCATTAAATCAAAAAGATAATAAAAAGTAGGCTTTTATGATAAAGTTCTGGTTTTTTCCCCGCACGTTTATAGAGTGAAAACCTATTTATCATATATTTTTTTGACACATCCAGCTTTTGTTTTCAGTAAAAAGTTCAGTTCTTTAATCACTTCCCTGAAGAATGAAATCTTTACGGAGGTTTAGGTCAATATTCACACTTCTTACATTAGCGAAGGTTGGGGGACAGTTATAAAAGAAGCGTGCAATTCTAATATTTTTACGCAGTTTATAGAGTGAAAACTCAGTATGTACTATTTTTAAACTCTATAAAAATATTCTCATAATGATTGACTTTTTAATGTTTAAGATTTCTAATAGTGTTAAAGCATAGCTCTTACATGTTCGGTGTTATTCTCTGTATTAACTTATTAAAATCAGAACTCAATTAAATAGCTAGATGAGAAAATCTTCTCCAGCAGATGTTAAGTACTAATTTCATCATGATTTCCTTATCTTACAATTTTTTATTCTTTATTTCATTTCAGGTGAAGATGATTTTCATTCTGGTTAACTTAATTTCATTTTTTTCATTATTTGTGCCTAAATCTTTTTAATAGCTTGATACTAACTTAGCAGGATATCTATTCTTGTTTTTTTCTTAATATCTTTAAATTTTCTTTTTTTAGTAAATGGAAAAATGTGCTCCCTTATAACCTGTATCCTATAGTGTGTAAAATTAAAAAATAAACCCTCATCATGTGATATTTATTCACACACATATATATATATGGCCGCATCTGAAGGTTGTGCAGGGCACAAAGACATTTCATCATCGGGGCACTAAGACACCAAGATAATAAATAAAAAATTTTGTAAATGAAATTTTTTTACTTTTTTTGAATCACTGCATTGTTAAAAATATATTCAGAGTGTAAATATTTTTTTATTTAAATATATAAGGAATACGTCTTTACTTTAATCTTTCACTAACTAAACTAAACAGGCTGTTGCCCTTTTGCCACTATAATTAATAATAAATGTATATTAATGAAGATATTTAGATTTCCATTTCACTCATACATAAATATCCTACCTTACATAAAAGTAACAAATTACTCTTTCCATGTGATAAAATCATGTTTATAATTGATATTTTACAAAGTTTATAAATTTTATTCAGTTTAGAATAGTGATAGAATTGCAGACTTTGGAATGTGACATCCTAGGACTGAATCTGTTGCTGTATTGTGCAAAACTTTTTAAATAACAATATTATCTTACTCTTTTTTTATTATGCTGTATTACTTTTTGGCATGCTTTATCAAATAGCTTTCTCCATTTTTAATAATGATGTTGTTTTTTATGGTGTATTATCTGTTTACACAATTTATTAAACAGCTATTCCTTGGATGTGGACTGAGATTTGTTCTCCAACTAAAAATTTATAATTGATCCATATTCCTTTCTATGGTCCAAATCTAGGGAAAACTGAATAATTTTTAAAAATATATTATTGCACACAAAATAATTAATTCTTAACAATATCATGGTAATGATATTATTTAATGCAATTCTCTTGATTATAATAAAACTCTTATATAATTGAACTATTGACAAAGTCTAAAAATGTATTTAGTGGAACAAACCAAACATTTGATTTTTTTATAGTTATTCAATATAACCTGAATAAACAAAACAAAATGCAAGGCATTTTAATGGCTTCTAAAGATGAATTGTATGAACAATCTAAATATGAAAACATTAAATTTCTTTTCTTAAAAAAATCCTGGCTAAATCCCTAATTGTTGAATTCTATAGTTAAGTGTAATAAATATAATATAACTTATTTATTAATAAGCATTAAAATTGAAATAATATAGTAGTGTAAATATTTTATTATTCAACAAAAGCAAGTGAAATTATTTTTGTTAATAAAAATGTAATCAAGTTATGTGTATGACAGATTTTAAATTAAAAGTAAGAAAAATCTATTTTTAACAAGTTGGTGCAAATGGAATAAAAGAATTATATCAGCTGTATTATTTAAAATTGAGCTAGTTTGGTGATCCTAGTCAAATATAAAATGTATATCAATAAACAAAGCAAGTATGAAAATTTAATGTATTAGACTATATATATACTTATTAATAGTGGAATAGCAGACACAAAAAAATTAAATAATAGTGAAAATATTTTATTATTGAAGTAATGTAACTTTGTTAATAAAAATGTGAAAAAGTTTAGGCACAACTGATTTTAAAGAGTTTTCAAACAAACAAACTATTTCTAATGCATTATTCATATACTGGTTAAATTTTTGCTAAATATTGGTTCAGAAAAAATAATGAGACATGTCAGACTTATTTTTTTCCTTGCTGTGCAGGATGCAGTTCAGGGGAAAAGCATTTCAGAAAACCTTTCTCTGCCTGTAAGTAATATTTTTAATAACCAGGTAAATAAATTACAATTAAACCATCAAACATCACATGATCACCATTCTCTATACTAATACAAACTGTTTTTCAAAGGCAAAACTCTACATACAGTAGAAACCACAAACTAAAAACTAGTCTGGAGATATTGGGTGAGTAGGCACTAGATAGGGATTTTATGCACAAACCTTCCTGCATCCATTGATTACTCTGGCTTGCACTGAGTGGCATTACTGTATGGAGAGTTTTTCCTCTGATATAACTTAGAATTACTTATATAATATCATAGCCAACCCAAAAAGGGGAAATAAGCAGTGCATTGTTTTTATAGATGTGTTTGATAGTTGTTGTGGTTCTTTTAAATATGATAAAGACAATAAGATATTTTTAAAAAAATCTTATTTGCAAATATTTTTATATCTACTAGCAATTTCACAAGTTCTCCAAAAGAATAATATGAAAACTTTTGAAAGAAAAAAATATAAATTTCAACACTAAATAAATATTTTAGTTGTATGTTGTTATTTAATTATTTTTTCAAAAATATTTTTTTAAAATATTAATTTGCTTTATTTTAGCATGTGTTTTAATCTTTAATTTTATTTTATAGAAATAAATGAAAAAAATACATAAATTACTTACCAAAAATGTTAAATGACTAAAGCCATATTTTGAAGTTTTTTTTTTTTTTTTTTGTAATAATTTTTTTTATTAGAATGGGTGTAGGCCATTTATCCATGTAGTGGCACTGTATATATATACAAAACAGTTAACAATATCATGATAATTTTATGAACTTATATCAGATATTTAATATTTAATCATTTTCATGGCAAAAATTAATTCATTTTATCAAAATTAATGTTACTATTTTTCTGATCACTAAATATGGTTTAGAAAAAAGTTTTACAATCTCAGATCCCAAACTTTTGCAATAATTTTACCAAGATAAAATATTTATTTTTATTCTCTAATTTGTTTATTATATATGGTGAGTGTACAGATGTATGGAGCTCAATAATAAATCATGTCACCAATAAAACTATGTTGACATGTACATATTGTGATTATGATATTTGTTAATGATTTTTTAGACAATTCCTAACCTCTACAGTTATCTAAATAATTAAACTTTTAAATAAATTAAGTATTATAATATGTGAAATACATTATATTTTTTATATTAAAAATTAATGTGAATGTCTTGAAATAAACAATTTTGACATAATTTGCTGTCAATAAAGAAAAGAAATCCCTCTTCTTTTGCTGAAATGTTAAATTATTTTTCAATTTTGAACTATATAGTAAAAAAGTAAGAAATTACCTTTCATGAATAATTTAAAAAAAGTATTTAAAGGTTATGAAATTATTTTCCCTAAAATTTTTATATTTTACTATATATTAACAAAAAAGTGTTATGATTTAATAACATTTTGTTCTACATAACTTTAATAAAAAATCACCAACCATGAAGAACTAAATATGGAACTAACTATCTAGAATACAATTCCACAAACAAACTTTGAAATTTAGAATGATTTCACGTTTTATTCATTATTATTAAAATTGTTTTTGTATATTTAGGATATATAGAATGTAGCGCTTGATTATAAAACTAGCCATTTTATTTATTATATGCTCATTTTATTTTTTTATTTTTACAAAATTTTATGTGACCGCCGTGAAGTATTCTACATATCTCAATTCTTAAATATACTGATATTCCATCCTAAACTTTTTTCTGCATTGCTTTATATTATATTGTTTATATCTCATATATTATGGACTGACTAATTTTGACATTTTTTTATTTAGTATGTTTATATGTTTAAATAATTTTGCTTAATGAAAAATGTAGCATTCAACTTATCTTAATTTGATCATTAAATAATACATGTTGTTATGCATAATTTTAGTGAAACAAAAATGTTTCTATGATAACATTTAAACAATATATTATTAAATGTGCACTTTTATATGTCACATATATTTATCAATATGACAAAACAGTAAAAAGAATAATTTAAAATTATTGTGAAAAGGTTTGTACTGCCATATATTATCACACCAGAAACACAAAACATGGAGTTATACTATTACTATAGAACAGAGAAAAAGAAATTTGTTTAAAAACCTGTGATTTGATAAAAGAAAAGATTTATATATAACAAACTCTTATGAAAAATTGTTATTCATCAGCTGTTATTAAGAAAACTTTAAATAGACAACAAAAAGAACCACCTAAAGAAAAAAAAACAATTATTGGTACTGTAGTGTACCCATACATACCAAAAATAGAAGACACATTAAGAAAAATCTGCAATTAGTATACCATCAAAACAGCTTTCCAGAACCATTCCACACTATGAGGAATTCTAACTTTTACAAAGCCTAAATTTGAAATGCTGAAAAGAATAAACCACATCTATGAAATACCAAGTGAATGTGGAAGAATGTATTGGTAAGACCAACATCTCATTGAAAAGTGCTTGCAAGAATACAAACTGATGATTAGAAGAAATAAAACATGTATCTAAAGTATAAAATCATGTATATACCAAAGAAAATACAAAAATATTAGATAGAGAAGAAAAGGTACATAGAAAAAAAATTTAAAAAGCTGCTCACATGGCAATGGTGAATAACCCCATAAGTCAACCTAGTGTAACAATACTAAACTGGATACCCATCATTACCATATTAAATATTATTCTTGCTAGGTTTAAATACCTTTTAAAATAACTTTTGGAATCTAAACTTTAATAAGTTTTAATACCTTGTTTTTAACTAAGTTTAACATCTAAACTTTAGCAAGCTTATTATTAAGCTCAATGCATATCTTCTTGGTTATTATTATTTTAAATCTTTAATACTACAGGAATGGACCAGCCCTTCAAGCAGAAAGGATAATACCATTGATAGCAGAATCATCAATCATACCCATGGTCAGATTGGGCTGTATATAGCATAACATGACTACATTTGCTGACCATGGTCCACCTTGACTTCTGGAATAAACCCGAGTCATCCAAAGCATTTTATTTGTTTTGAGGATCAAACTCAAGTTCCAGACAACCATATGTTATATAGTCAGTATGCTTTGTATGACAGTCACACAATCCTGAACTTGACATATTCCAGGCTAGCTTATACTATGTATCAGGATCCAGCACATTTAACTTAACATATATAACATTTATAACTTGAAATTGATGATAGAGTGACAAGAGAGAGAGATTAGACCAAATAATACTTAAGCAAACATTAATATTTATTTAAGCATACACATATTTAATATAATTTAATAATATAATATTTTGCATAAAAATATAAATGATTAGTTTAAAGTTAAATTTTATAATAGTCCTTCATTAATTAAAGTTCATTTAAAATAAATAGAAAGTGTCTATAGACAAGTATCAAAATATCTTTACCTAGGTTTTCATGATTGTCAATTTCCAACCAGTTGACTTTTTGGTCTCAATCAATGGTTTCAGGGTTTATTTTCCATTTTTGTCTTAGGTGGCAGCATCTATTTAACCATTTTGGCATCAGTTTCCAGTGAAGTTTCAGGCAGGACAGTTGATTTTTGGAGGACATTGGGTAGAAAGCCCATTTGAACCCTTCATATAGCAATGCATGTCTCTAGTTCTGCAACTTTTGCATTAATGTTGACTGCAACAGTAATTGATTGGCTTACTATTATGTTTACAGTTTCCAAATATCTGGATATCTGGTTGTTTGAATTCTTAATGAAAAACTCTGAGACTGCCATTTCCATTCTATCTGAACTGAATAATAATAATCCAAAGTGAATAATAATAGCAGCTGTGGCATTTTCTACTCGTCCTCTGGCATTGTTTTAATTCCTTATCACTATTTTTAATTTTGATCATAACTTGAGTCTGTTTTTTGATTATTTTCATTAATTTTTACATTTTATTTTTTCTAATTGATTTTTACATTTGCTTTAATCTAATCTTTTCTTAGACTGATCTAGTATCACTTTTATATGATAGTTTACATGTTTTTCTTTTAATTAATTCAATCAGTAATCTTATTAGCATTCCAAATTAATTAATTAATTTTTTTATTTTTGATTTCTGCTAAGACTTATTTTTACACATTTATTTCCCTTACTTATTTTTATTTGAGTTTTCTTTAAAAAGAAGAGAGTTTTTATAACTTTCCCCCCCCCATTCTTTATATATATATATATATATATATATATATATATATATATATATATATATATATATATATATATATATATATATATATATATATATATATATAACACAATCTTGTTTTTTCATTTTACAAAATTGCATTTTAAAAATCTACTTCTAAAATAATTATTTCTTTCAAATAAATTTAATCATATATTTTGAATTATAAAACAAGTAATCCAGATATATGTACTTTTATACATATATCTCTCACTACCACATAATAATGTATGAAAACCACTAATCAAATTGGCTCTTAAGAAAAAGTGAAGAAATCAAGAGGAACATTATAGATAAGTATATGAAATTTCTATTTATTGTTGACTTTGACAGTATGGCTCAGTTAGTTAAAGCATTACCTTAAAATTCAACATTTAAGCATCTTAGGGTCGACTTTTAATTCTCATGCTAGGACTTGCTGGTCAGCCAGAAACACCTGAAAAAGAGGGAAGAATAATACCTCTTGAAACATTATGCATATACTAACCTGTATGCTATTGATAACAGTTGAATTTGTTTGAAATATTTAATTTTTTCTAAAAACATTCAATACTTATATAAGATAATAGAATTAGTCCAATATATAAATTCAACTAAAATACCATTATTACAAAGCTTTAGGAAAACACAAAATGAATTATAGTTTGAAGGAAAAAAAAATTACAAGTAGTTACTAACAATTTGTGATCATTGTTTTTTTGGTTTTTTTTTTGCTAACTTAAGATCAGAAATCAGCAGATCATTATCAGAAGTTGATTTTTTTGTGAGTTTGATACATTAGTTATTTTTTACTTCTGGTTTCTTAATATATCTGCTTTTAGGTTTTTTCACTTTCAGTAATTACTTCATGGTAGGCAATATATTGTAGACAGATCATATGGTTTTAAAAATCTCATGATTTAGCATAAAATTATTTTTAATAATTTGACCTATTATTATAAACATTTAACTTTAGTACAGTAAATAAATTAAACTATCTGACAATCTAAATTGGAAAAAGAAAATGAATCCTAATTACTCCCAACACTTCTATTTACATCACTTGTATTGTATTAAGTCAACTTTCCACTTAAATGATTTTATTTGTTAACATGTTTTTACTTAAATTCAAAATATCAATTACTTATTTAAATTTCTTGTTTTGTAATAGTCAATTGCAGATAAACACATGAATTACCTTGATTTTAATTGATTCTTATATTTGTATTGCATAAATCTAAATATTTTATGATTTATGTTATAAATTCACAAATAATTTTAATTTTTATTCAATTTTAATAAATTTTATTCTAATTATAAATTTAGTTATGAAATCATATTAATCAACTTTTCCATATTTCTGACATTGTAAAAATTAATATTTGAAAAGTGAGACCAATTTTCTTTTTAACTCACAATGGCTACATGAAATTTTGTTGTATAAATGTTATATGTGGTAATAGGATACTACCTAATAGAAAAATACTCTTTTATGTTATAATTATGGTTCCAAATAGGCATTTATAGAAAATAAAACAAAAACAATAGTTACCTCAAATGTTTTCTCATCTACATAATTGTTACTGTTATTATTAATAGTTTCAAACCTTCTTGTGCTTAAATAGTAGTCTTTCCTCTAAGTATGAATTTGTAAGAAATTTTGCTAATGCTTTAAAAAAAATCCAAGCATTAAATTTTATTTGATTGCTTAAATTTTTTATATATAATGAATGAGTAAAGGATTGAAATATTTAACATATGGAAAAGTTAACATTAACTAATATCTTGTTCCAATTATAATAAACAACCATCTTAGTGTTTCCAGTACTAAAACACATGTAAGAAAACTTTATGCAGCAATAACTACACAAACAAAAAAAAAATTCACACAATTTTTTATAAACTTGGTAACTGTGATCAATTGAATGCATTTTTAAAGAAAAATTACAGTCAGGTATTATAATAAATTGAATTTTACTAAAAATTCTGAGTTTAAGTATACCTATTTACAAAAAAAATATATTTATATAAAAAATATATATAAATAGGTAACAGTATAAAGAAAAAATGCAGGAATAAAATAACTTATAATTAGTCTATACGTGATAGAACATCGATAAAACGCACAAGAAGTGACATAAAACTTAGACTATGAAGTAAATTGAAACTATTTTGTTTATTATAAAATAGACATATTTAAGAAGATTTTGAAATGGACACCTGTTTTATTTACAAAATAATATAAAATTAAAACATTTTAGAGTAGATAGTGGCATATTTAACTACATGTTGCTGTTAAGGATTAACTTTTTTTTTATTAATAATTATTTATTCAATAAAGAATAAATCTTTTTTAACTATTTTGACTTTACATAATTATTTTAAATACACACTAAACAGTTACTAAAACATGGAAATCTTGAGAAAAACATTTCATTATACAAGAGGGATGCAAAAATAACCGGAATTTTAGAATAAAAAATTGTTTATTTATTTTTAAGTGTTATAAATTTAAATTCTTTCAAATTACCATTCATTTGATGCAATACAGCAGTTTAAATATATTTTTTCATTTTTTGAGTAGTTCAAAAGTTCTTGCCATGTGATGCCTTTTAACACCTTTGGCTTTTTTGTTCACTACTTCTAAATCTTTAAAGAAAAAAAATTGAGACATTTTTTTCATTCAAGAGGTTAAAAAAATCACATGAAGTGAGAACAAGTGAATATGGCTGATAGATAATCTGGAACAGGCTGAATTTAATTAAAAAGTATTTCACACTCAAGGCTTTCAGAGATGACACTTTGTTGGGATGGAACTTGCTCTGTTTTCTTAGCCCTAAAGTGGGATGTTTACATTTAATTACATCCATAAATGTTTCAGAACTTGCAAATATAATTTGTGACATTTACAAACTAAATCTGAAAGAAAAATGCTGTTTGTATCAAAAAAAATCAGCATTGTTTTGATTTTGGACTTCACACCCCAACTTTTTAGGGATGTGGTAAATTTAACATTTCAATTAAACCATTTGTAAATTCATTTTTTTTTAGATCAGCTTGCATGTAATCTGTTTCAAGCATTATAACTGTTTTTCAAGCTATTTTTTGTATACAAAAACATAATTTCACTTTATCAACCTTTTCAGTAATTATTAAAAAAATGACAAATATACAAAATACATTTTCAAAAGTATGTGTTATGTGATGCCACAAATTTCAAATGGTGATGTCATTTAGTAGATTGATGCAGAAGGGTTTCTGCAAGAAGTATGTAACAGCAGAAATATGTATTACAGGTGTACAAACCAGAGAAAGATTCTGATTATTTTTAGGTCCTCCTTCATACACTAAAAAATGCATATATTTATTTTTAAGATTTTAATAATATTTAACTTAATAATTCTTGTCTGTTGTGAAAATTGTTTAAAGTTTTTTCAAAAAAAGTATCCATAACTTTAATGCGTTTACTTAATATTAAAGTTGAAAAAATATCTAAAAAAATATTTTAAAAAATGTATGAACTATGTATGGCTAAGATCAAAAGACTTTTTTCCTTTGTTCTATGACAAAAAATTGTCCAGAGAGCATTCACATCCTTCTGGTCCAGTTTTCACATGAAGATTTTAAAATATAATAAAATATGAGTTTTTTGGTTACTTATAAAGTATTTTTGATTATATTGGTTGATTATTATAAAGAAATACTCAGGTAAACTTTCAATTTACTTATTTATGTTTTATTTTTTAGAAATAGAAGTTAATAAATTTGACCATAATGTAACAAAAAAAGACAGTGTCTATTATGGCATTATTTGTCAAAAATGACTTTGTGATGAAATCTTTTAAAATATTGAATTTTTGAAAGAAAATATCACATGTTAAAGGAGAATTTGATAGTTATCACAAACCTTTTTTTTTGTTCACATTAACACAATACTTAAAGTAAAAATGAATTCAATAATATTTTATTTTAGAATTTATGTAAATATCTATAGTTGTACTTTATGGTGCATTGTTATATTTTCAGATCAGTTTTTAACTATTTAAAATGCCAAATGTAATTTTTAGAATATTATTTGCTTATAAAATGAAATTATAAAATAATCAAGTCCAATGTAATGAGTTTTAGTATAATATAAAGATTGTATAAGAACAGAAGCATTGAGAATTTCCTACAAATCTCATCAGATGAAATAATAGACAGTGTTAGAAACCTAGAGAGTTATGTTTTGATAATATATAGTAATCATTAAATCTTTTAGAATATTTAAACACTTTCCTCCATAATTGTCATATCATATTAACATAATTATTATTGTTCTATTTTACTGATACCAAAGAGATATTTTCATCTCATTATATATAACCCATATCTGTATTTCCATCATAATTAAAAAAATATCCTTTAAAGATTGCTTTTATATAATTAGGGAATGTAAACAATGAGAAGTGTTGGAAATTGAATAAAAAATAAGGAAAAATATATCTAAGAAATAATAATTGCAATATTTTAAAGCAATTAATATATATTTCAGCATGTAATATATTTTAACGCGCATATATATATATATATATATATATATAGATATATATATCCAACATTCATAGAATATATATATATATATATATATATATATATATAATGCTCTATGAATGTTGGAGACCTACGATTTATCAACCACATAAATTTAAAATAAATCTTGATTACATATTTTTATATCTATGGCAGAGTACAAATGAATAGTTTTAGAAATACAAATTATGTGAATATATATTTGTTGCTATTAATTTTTTTAAATTTTTAAATTTTTATTGCATACTATTTTTATTTTATTTCTTTCAACATAAGTAAATAATCACATTTGATTATATCAAGTACTGAAATCAAATTCTTTCTAGTGTTTTGATTTTTAAAATTATTTATCATCTTTATATTTTGAAGATTATAGCAGATTTTGGCATTATTGAAATTATAAATATCTTCTTTAATAACAAAGGTTATACAAGTTTAATCCCTGGGACTTACTTCCATCAGATCTTTCAGATAAAAAGATAGAAATTCTGAAACTGTCAGCTCCATTCTTTTTTATACATTTACATGTGACTTAAAAATAATTCCAAGCTAAATTGTCTTTGTAGAGAATATTAAAATTTATAATGTTGAATTTGATTGGCTTAGTGTCACAAACAGAAGAATTTTGTAATAAATATGAACGTTCTAAACTGAAACTAAAAAGAAAATAAATGTCACATGATTTTTCAATATCCAGTATAGCGCTATTGAGAAGTCAAAATAAGAAACAGACAGATATCAGTATGGTCTTAGAGATTCACATGCCTTTGTATTTTTAACCAACAATACAATAACAACAAAAATTTATGCATATAGATGTAATTTTTTTGAGATGTAAAAAAAATGTAATCACATATATTTATTTAAAGCACTGCATTTTATAGTTTACTAAACTAGAAGGATTGGAAGCATAATTTATAATCCTATATTATATTTAGATTTTTATATGAAGTATATTTACAGTCATAAATAAATATATAAAATTTATATTTCATCATTGTACTATCAATTGAATCAAGGTAATTATTTTATCAAATGCTTTTTTTCAAAGTGAAGTATAGGATCACTATCAAAATATTATTAAAAGGCTAGAAAAATATCATTTGAAAATGCTTCATAATTTTCTGATATATAATGGCAAAGTCATTAGATCACATTAAATGTTCTTCTACCAATGAATATAATGATATTAAATGTACAATATTAAGATCACATCTTCACAGCAGTAAATATATTAAATAAATGAATTGTTAAAATGTAATAAAAGACAAATTTGAAAAAATGCACCCTTGATTAGAAAAATATAGTTAATAATGAAATATAATCTACAAATTTTATCAAAAAAAAATATTTGTTGCTAAATTAGTTAAAAGTAGCACCACAAAATATCAAACAAACAGACTAAAAATATTCAAACCATCATTATCATTTTTGACCATTATTATTCCACTGCAAGATGAAAGTCTTTCCCAATTTAATCCATTATGCTCTGATTCATAGTTCTTTTCTCCACATTACTAAATAATATAATAATGTTCTATGTCTTTTACAACTTATTTGGAATCCGAATTCAATTGTCCAAATATTGTTAGCATTTTAAAACATTTCTAACTTAATTTCATTTTAGCATCTTCATTTGTTTAATGGTGTCAATGATACCCCATATATTTCACTCTTCATTCTTTCATTACTTTCAATATACATTACCTTCTATCTAAATTAATAGTTTAGCACTATATATGTGCATATAATTATGTAAAAGGAAATTAACTTTGAAATCTGGACTGTTCATTTTTAGTATATAAATCTATGTGTGATATATATTGTAATGGACAATTGAACAAACATATTATGCTGACCACATTGTGGCATCCAAATGTAATGGAACATACTTTTACTCCATTATACCAATCATAAGTTAACTGGGACCTACTGTTTTGGGTGCCAAATGTAATTGAAAATATATCATATAAACATATTATACATCAAATGTAATGGAACATCAATATATGAGAAGAAAATAATACTTCAAACATTGGATGATAAATGTAATGGAATATATGTAATCTAAATGAATCCAATTGTTGAGAAAGCTTAATATAATAAATTGTATAATTTAAATGAACAAAGATAAAATTATCCCAGTTATATTTAAATAAATTGTTTATATGCCCTTCCAACTAGCTATACATGAAATAAATCTAAAATCATATAGAGCAATGAGATCTATCATTATAATTTATTTTCAAGGTTATGACTAACTAATCAAATATATATCAGAAACAAAGGGAATTCTATTAAATCCAATATACACATCCAATAAGTATATTTATGTATATCTAAACATATCAATGAATAATAATAATATGTGTAAGTAGCTTAAAGACTAAATAATAAGTGAAATACGAAGTTATCCTCTATTAAATTGTGAATTCAATTAATTTCATAATGACTCTGACACTAAAAGAAAAATAAGAATAAAATATTAATACTCTTTCAAATAAATTACAAAGGCATTACTTATAAAACAAATAGTACATCCTTTATTTCTATATTATGGTTTAATTTTAGGTAGTATCAATGTTTTAAATAAGTTTTAAATACAAACCAAAATACAAAAAATATATACATATATATACTTGCAATAAGTATATATATTAAATAGATAAAGATATATTTGTGCTCAAAAAGTATGCATTATTATAAACACAAATCCATATTTATATTTTTTAAATATTCAAAATTAAAAATAAATAAAAATAAAAGTATATTATATCCAGCAAATATATAAATTATTGTTTAGGTCTGCATAAGAATTATTATATGAAGTTAAAAAAAATGAAAATAGATAAATAAATAATAAAAAAAAATTTATAATAAAATTTGCATATATAAATTTTACTTATTAAAATATACATATAGCAACCCATATGCAACCCAAACTTATAAGCCATACTTTAAAATTTTTAATTAGTTAAGTGTTAATTTTGACACCTGTTAAACGTTTGTTGTTTTTTAGGAAACAAAATGCTTGAATTGAATAGAATGATATTTATAAAAACGTTTTAATTTTATAATTAAATGAAAAAATAATATCTATCTCAATATATATATATATATATATATATATATATAATATATATATATATATATATATATATATATATCATTTATATTAATAAAATTATTTACTACCTTTTTGTTTTAAAGTTTAACTTGTTCATTTTTCTTCCAAAAGTCAACTTATTACATTGTTTTATTCCTTTATTTGTTTAATATTAGAATGCATTCTATCTAAAGTTAAATTGAAAAAATATCACGTTAGAAAAAATTATTGGTTTCCAAATGCACATATATACTTCATTTTTTTTTAATTTATCTCCTTGAAAAAAAAATTGACATGTTGAATCCAATATATTAATTAATTTTAGTTACCTCCAGATTATAATTAGATTGACCATTATAGATTCCAGGTAGTTATATCAAATTTCGGCTTCAGACGCATTGAAATTCATGTGTTGAAATTTACTTAGTTTTTTCTTTTTAAACTGCCTTAGAATAAATGAAAGGAATTGGCGCAGCTCCCTGGCTGCCATATATATATATATATTAGCCAGTCATTGTTTATGTATTTATTACAGAAATTTATCTTATTCCACTATTCTTAAGAATGGCAATTTTAAAGAAACAAAGTACAACAAATTTTTATCCTTCAGTTTGTTTAATCACTAGCCTCCTAATAATGGCTTCTTTTATTGCTGCTGTTGTTCCACATGCTAGCAAATGCTGTTTTGAAAACCATTGTTACATATGTTTTCTTTTAAACAATTAACATTCAAAAAAAAATATTAACCATATAAAAAAATATTAAATCGAAAATTTATTTGACAGCTTTTAAAATATATATATATATAGACATAAATAATAACATTACATTTTTTTAATAATCAACAATTTATATGTCTTTATTTATCTATAATAATAATAATAATAATAATAATAATAGCTAAATATTCACAACAATGTACCATCAATACATAAATAAAATAATAAATCCAAAACAACTATAAATATAACTGATAACCATAAACAATAATAATACTCCATATATAAACATCAAATCAAAGAGATTTTTTTTAAATAACAACAAATGATTTTTAAAATATAGATAGATTTATCGATATTTACAATATATATATATATATATATATATAAAGCATTAAACTATTATATATATACATATATATATATAAAGCATTAAACTATTATATATATATTAAACTAACATATGCTTAATCACAGATGTTTAAAAATAAAAAACATTTTCTCTCCTATGGTATATCAACAAAATTGGTACAATTGAATTGTCAATTAAATATCAGGTACAGAATAGTATAAAGCTTTAATATATGTAATTACATTGAAGTAAATTAACTTTGAAACCTGTGCTGTACATTTTTTAGTGTATAAATCTATGCACACTTAATTTTCTTTTATGTGTGTATATATAATGTGGGTAAATGCAGTTGAGAAGGAGAAGAAAGAAAAAAATGCTTATACTATATCTAGCTTGATTTGCAATTATTATTTATACAAGTTGTATCTATTTCTACATGAGCTATAATTTTCTAAACTCCAATAATCATTCACATTTAATAAAATAATAAATTAATTTCTCGGGTTTTTATAAAAATATGTGTCTTATCTTATTTTCTTTAACAATAAAATCTTTACAAATATTATTTCTTATTTTAAGCAGTAACTAAGAGTAACTTAATCTGGGTTTTCTAAAACTAAAGCTAGCAAATTTAAACACAAGGTCAAATAATAATTTATCTCAGGGTTATATCAAGTGTGTTTATTTATTCTAGGATATGATAGTATGAACGTGATTTTATATACAACATCTTATCCAATAATAGTTATGTTTCAGATGGCATTAACACAATAATGATGTATTCAATCCAGATAAGTTTTATGTGTAAGGTTATATTTCAAATATGATTTTTTATATCGTGAATGTGAAATGACAATGTTTATTTAAGCTCAACCAAGAAAAATATTAAAATTAACAATTGCTTTATTGTGTAATGTAAAAATCAATAACAAGAACAAATAATAACAATAAAAAAGTATGTAATGCCTTTGATAGATATTATTGTTTGTTTCCTAAACTAATTGAATTCAGGATATATCAAATGTGTTGTCAGATAATAATCTTCAATTTAACACTGGATGATAATAATTATTATAATAATAAAAGGTAAATGTCTTATAGACATTCTCAAGTAGTTTGTTTTACTGATAAATTAATTATTTGCCAACCTCATTTACAAACAATGAGTTTTCACTACTTTAATATAAGCAAATACACATTGCTTAGCATGCTTAGATAATAATTTATTTCATTGATATTTATTTTGCCTCAAGATCCTTTACTGGATTCACTTGCAGGCTTAAAACCTCAGGAGTGTTAGTTTGCTAAAATAAATGTAACTAAATCATTAGATTGCTTGATCATACACTAAATAACAGTAAAAATATTAATACTAATAAGTATGAGTGGTATATAACATATTCCTTAAAGATTTATTCCTCTACATAAAGATAATTCCATTTAACTTTGAATTCAAAATATTAAGAACTCCTAAGCATTATTAATATTTGGCAATAATCACTTAATATAAGTTTGATAACTACTTATGTTAGTACAATTCAAACCTAAAATAAATTACATTTAATCCCTTTTAATCTCAACAATAATAATAATATTAAACAAAATATTACCTTTACATAAATTCAGAAATATCTAAAAAAAACTTTTATTATATTAACAAACAGTTATAATATTAAGTAACTAAGAAATTAAAAAACTTATTAAAATAATCCATCAGCGTTACTGAACATTTCATTTCACTAATATATTCCTTTCTGGAAGTATCATAAAGAGCATTAATTCCATTTAGTATGCTTATTAATCCAAGAGAATCCATTCTTAAATTTGCTCATAATTTGGTCATTTATTATAGCTAATATTTATTTGGAGAATCCACAATTCAAGAGTAGTATTTAAATATTATTTTATAATCTATTGTACTTTAAATATTATTCACATAATTAGCATTCCTAATCCTTAATGTAATTTCTTAAGTATTGAATACACATATGTAATTTTTTATAAGTAACAATTTATTTCATTTTAGCAGATATCATTTTTATCCAAACATTTAGTGTTCAGTACTTTATTAATTAGAAATATAAAATTAACCTTGTCTTTTTTTTATTTTAATCTATGAGCTCAATAATTTTGATCATATCACTGATAAAGCAAAGATTATAATTCATAATAAAGCAATCTTCATCACATTTAAATCAAAAATTCTTTTCTTTAGCAATAAATTTTATAAAAAGCATATTTAAGTTAAAATAGCATTATAGAAAATGTTTCATTTTATCATTGAAGTTGAGATAAAATTCATATCCTTGAGATTTATAGATATCCTTTCTTGTAGTGAAGAAAATAATTATTTTTATAGCAATTTATGGAAAATATATTAGCAACTTGTTTTTAAATTAAAAAATACAATTTTTCCAAGTATACTAGCTATTTATCATTTTTAATTGCAAAAAAATCCAGTGATTTGTTAAATATTGAGATAGCAATTTCATCAGTTAATCTGTCCATTTTTTTCTTACAGTTGATTATAATAAACGAAAATTCTTGAAATAAAGAATTCATAAATAAATTAATTAATTGATGATGATTGCTGTTTATTTGTTTTGGGTCTTTGGTGGAGAAGCCAGATGCTTAGCAAAAAGGCATCTGCCTAGCTGTAATCTTAGCCAGACATCAGGAGATGAAAACAAAATGACTATTTAAATATTTGGATCAGTTTAGGTCTTACATGCACTGAATATTTGTAAAGAACTGCTTTGATTTTCCCAGCTGAACCTTTTATGTCTGTTATTACATAATGCCTGGATGACATAATATTTTCCATATGCATTGAGAGCTTCTTTCATTTGGCAGTGAAATGTTGGAAGAGGTTACAATGGTTTCTGCCACTCAAAATATTAGAGTTAAGATTTTTAAAACAAGTGATAAAAAGTTTTATTTCCCGGTTTTAAAAAGAAAAAGTAACGTTTACAAATATTTCCTTTTGAAATAAATAAATCATAACTATAAGTTTCTATGATATTAATTTCAGACATTTAAATTGACTTTTAAATCAATAAATCAAATAAATATTCTAGCAAATCAAATCAATCTTTACTAAAAAAAAATCTAAAAGCAATTAATTTTATTACACTTAAATATGGAATATGAGCACTTCCAAACAGACACAATTCATAAAACGTAATGACTGTTTATTTTACACATAATTAAAGTGTAATGTATTTATATCTCTTAATAAGAATAGCAATAAAAGCATATATATATATTATAAAAAATTAGAGGTCTATAAAAAATTCAGCCTGTAAAGATATTCAAAATGTTTTATAATATATTTCTTACAAATGTTGATATGAGAGATTATTTAAATACAATAATAACTATGGCCTTTTCTTTACAACCAATGAAAGTGATGAATACAATTGCTTAACCAAAAAAATTAAATTAACCAAAGCTAACAAAATTTTTATAGGTTTTAAGTTTAAAATAACCAATTTACGGTGGTATTATAATGTTACAATATATATATATATATTGAACTGGGTGGGGTGGTAGATCGAATTGGAAAAACAAACTAACATGATCTTTTAACTCTAATATAATCTAAACTTGTAAAAGCAAAATTATAAGACTTTTATACAAAAAAATTATGATACAATTATTTATTAATTCGATCAACACCAATGCAATTTAATTATTGAACCATCATGGCCCCTTAGTCAGAGAAGCATAATACTCAGAGGGTGCCCATGACCAAGCCTTAGCTAATATATATATATATATATATATATATATATATATATATATATATATATATATATATATATATAACTGTGACCACATTTGAATGACATAGATCTTATCAGCTGCTGAATTCAAAGCAGTTTTTTTTTGTTTCGGAGTAAACTCCAGGCACCAATTAGCTACAAGAACTAACATGCCTTGAATGATGGCAAACTAATTCAGCACCTAAGAAATCCCAACTACCTCAATCAAAATGATAATATAATACATTACTGCTTTAGTTAGTGGTAAAAGAATTGACTAACAGACATTACATTTTAAAGACAATTTATTTTAAGTAAATGATTACTTTTATAATTTTAAATTACTTTTATAACTTCTTAATTAACCTAACAATAGTATTTTATATAAAGACCACACACACTCTTAATTCATACAATAAATAATAAGATATCACAAAGCATTAAATAAATGCACAAAATTAATATAAGACATCGTAAAGCATTAAATAAATACATGACATTTAATAACACGCACATCAATAGTTTATTTTATGCATGCTATAGAGTTCATTTGCTTTACTGACTCTGGAGGCTTCAAATTATTGCAATGGCTACATTAATATCAGAAATGGAATAAAAAATTTTTTTATTACTTATAGGATTTTGGACATTGAATTTTTGCTGTTTGCTGCTTCACATGAGTTTTTCCAACTGGTTGGATTAGAGGTTTTTGGGGAGGTTCCTATGATTACTATTTCATGATACTATTATTCGAGACAGATATCTGGCAGTTTCAAATTATTAAGCAGGCATTACTTTTATAGGGCAGGTTGCTGATGTTCCATTGGACTGAGGCTGAAATCTGTCCATATGCTTCCGATGGCTGCTAACACTGCATTGTCTTTAAATACATGAAAAACACTGACTCTGGACATGTGACATGACTGACTGAAGACTGATTGTAAAAACTGATTGTTAATGTAAAAAAACTGACTATTTATGTCATGACTTGTTGTCATTTTTAAATTATTTTCTATACCGACCAGAACAAGTCATTTTTAAATTATTTTCTATACCGACCAGCTATATCCATAAACCCTCATTTATTTTTTAATATTTTTAACATGCACACATTTATTTCATCAACCCACACACATTTTACTATTCTTTTATGTTTACAATCAATTTGTTATTTACAATCCCATTTATTTTAAATAAATGAAAATAACTTTTTTTTTAATTTTAAGATATTTTTTTCTTTAATAGTTTAAATGAAACAAAAGTATTTTTACTTTCATATAAAAGATTTATTTCTTAAACTTTTATACTTTTAACTTTTGTAAGTTAAACCTTCTACCTCTTCCAATTATTCTTTAAACCTTTATACATTATTTTCTTTTATTTTCAAATGAGATATTTTAATTCAGTCACTATGGACAACTTGTTGATTCTATTATTTATTAATCAAGTTTAAAATTTTTATTATTTTATTTTTAGTAATTATAAAAAACAATTTTAATGAGTGCTGCTCAGTAGCGGTATATTACATCAGACTCTGTTTGAGAGTAAAATGCATCACTTGACTTATTTTTATCTCTGCCAATTTTTTCTTCTAATAGTATTTGCTGTAATCATTCATTATTATTATCTTCTGTTTGTGTTTTTCCTTTGTGTATTCCAGAATGACTTACAGTTCTGATCCCTTATTGGATCTGCCAATTGTCTGTCCAGTGGCTCTCTTTTTCTTTTTATCAATTTTAATGACTGGGTGTTATACATTCCCCTCTCTTCCATGCCTTGTGTCACCATGAATGCATTGTCTCTGTATTTTTGTTTTATTATACATGGACCTTTGTAAATTGGTTGAAGCTTCTTGTAAATGTATTTCTCAGGGTGGCTCACAGGGTTAGTTCTTATATGATCTCGTCTCCTATTCTAAATCTATTATTGACTAGCAACCTAATCCAGAATGGGCATGGTAATCTCCCAAAATGAAGCCAGACAGGTTCAAACACTGTAGACTCATTTTTAACCAGTTTATGATATTAAAAATATGCAGGATTTCTTTCATCCATTTTTGTTGATTATCTTGTATATATACTCAAAATAAATGCCCAACTCCTTCATGACACATTCACATGAGTTGGTCTGTGGGTTGTGTATTGATGTGAGTATGTGTTTTATTTCACATCTCTCCATCCATTTTTTTCACTCATAAGGTACAAATAGTGTCCTATGGTCAGAGAAGACTTTATTCAGAATTCCTACTGTCCCAAAATGTCATTGCTTTAAAACCCATATAGCTTGCTTAGCATTTGCCTGAGCCACAGGTTATGCTATCACAAAGTTTGAAAATCCATCATAAGCCATGATGAGATATTTCATTCTATTAAATGAGGGCAGGGTTACATAAAAGTCTAATGCTAATAAATTATTCAGATGTGCATAAATGGGCTTCAATGGCCCTACCCAAGATGCATTAAGTGATTTCATTTTTGAGCATATTTGACACTTGTTTATAACATCTAAGGTGTTTGCATACATTCCCGGCCAGTAAAACCAATGGCTTAATCATACCTCAACTTTACTTGCTCCATAGTGTCCTTATTTTTATATATATGCTTAATTTTATTTCTCCTCATAGTGACATAATGATCCTTCTTTGTTTATCCCTTTCCCTTTTGTATTGTAACAGCCCCTCTTTTAGGCAATATCTTTTCCTATCTCCCCACATGGGATTATTTCTCATTTTTGTCACAGGCTGGTGATGTAAATACTTTATTATTTGCTGACAATCACCATCCTCACTTTGCCACTCCTTTAGCCCATGAAAGTCATTTTCTGTTTCATTGACTTCATCAATTTCTGACACAGTGATGTATGCCTCATCACAATTTAAGTGCCATTGCTCCTATACTGCAGGATATCAGTTTAATGTGTTTGCTATATTTTCTTTACCTTGGCAGCATCTCACACTATAGTTAAATTCTTGAAAAAACAAACTCCATCTTATTAACTGGCTGTTCGTAAGGAAGCTATGATTTAAAACATGAGGCTTTTGTCATCAGTAATTACAATTATCTCAGAGGCTATCAGATACTGACAAAATTTTTTAAACACCCACACAATTGCCAAAGTTCCTTCTCAGTTATGGTGTAGTTCATTTCAAAACCCTTCAATAATTGGATAATAAAGAAAAGAACTCTGTGATGACATCCATCTTGTATCTGAGATAATGTAGCCCCTAACCCAAACCCATTACTGTTGATTTGCACAAAAAATGGCTTATAAAAGTTGGGGTATGACAACATTTTAAAAAAACACTGTCTTCACATTTTTAAAATCTATGCTTCTGGTGTTCAGTCCATACCCACTGTTTTTCTTTCTTTAGCAATTACATCAATAGTTCTATATCAAAAATATTTTTTTTTAAAACTGCTTATATAAATTGCTTAACCCAAGGAAAGACTTTACATGTCTTTTGTTTCAAGGCCTAAAAAATCTTGGATCACCTGAAGATCCCCTTTTCACTTATGATACGACCTAGAAATTTTACTTCCATAGTCATTAAGTTATTTTTACTTGTCAATTTTTATTCCCTTTTGTTTGCGCTCATGCAACAGCTTCTCTAAATGTGTGAAGTGCTCTTGGATACTTTCTGATGCTAATACAATATTGTCTACATACATTACCATTAACATTTTTATATGGTCTAATAACACATGATCAAGACACTGTATTAGCCCCATCCTGCTATTTTTAAACCAAAGAGAATCTGATTGAAGTAGTCTACCCCTCCATTGTACTGAAAAGTGGTATATTTTTGACTGTTTGTGTGCAGCTTGATTTGCCAGTAACTGTTGGTCAAATCAAAGATTGAAAATATCCTTTTATTGCAGAATTTCACCAAAAACTTGTTCATAGAAAAAGGAGTAATTGTATCAGGCATAGTTATCTTATAATTGATGACCATCCAAACATAGCCAAATGGACTTGTTTTTTTTTCACTGTTACAAAAGGGTCACCCTGATACTGATGTAGTTTAGGGTATTGAAGACCTGATAAGTTTAATCTTTCACAAGTTTTATTCTGTGTTCATGCCCTTGAATAACTCCAGGGACTTCAGAAAAAGTGCTCTCATATTTATTTAGTATTTTCTTCAACTGTTCCCTCTGATCTCTGTCCATTAACTTTGATTCCTCCATCTATTTCTCCATTTCCATTTTTATTCCTGAGGTTTACATGCAGTGCTCTTTCATATATCTATCCACTTGGTCTATTGTAAGGGTTATTGATTCATTTTTCAGTTTTACCTGACTTCATTCAGAATGCAGAGCACAGCCAGTCTTATGCATAAAGTCTGACCCCAGTATAACCTCATGAATTATACCTTCAAGGATAAGTAAAACATTGCTATATTCATTTCCTGCTATTACATGTTTTCCATACTTGTTTTGATGCCAGTCTGTTTACTACATTTTACTCTATTAACACTTCCCTGCTGACATGTATATAAAATGTTAAACTGAGAATTATCATAATTTCATACCTTTTCTAAAGTTATTAATTGGTTAGTTAATCTTATTAAATAATTGTTACAAGTAGTATCAATGTCTTTATTCCCCCAGTGCTCTGATCTATGAATATTCAGTGTGTTGAGTTGATTTTAATATAGCATTGTATTTTTAAACATTTGTAAATTATCCCAATAAAATTTTTTAAATTAAAGTAAATTAAGCATATACATTTATCTTTTCTATTGTTCACAACTACACTCCCTGGAGTTCTAGTGATCCTGAACTAACACTTGAGCAATAACACTTATTTTATTTATATGTGGTTATATATATTCATGATAAAACATCATTCTCTAGATGATGCAAACATCAAGACCACTTTTAAAATCCATTCACTGGACTTCATTTTTATATAGATTAGAAATTAATTTATAATTGATCTATACATTTTTTGCACCATTTTTCAAAGCACTGACCACATCAAAATTGCAACATTTATTATTATGATTTATATATTAGCACATATGTATGGTCATGCAGATGATTGTTTTATGTTATGTTCTTAGTTTGGCATGGTCTAGATAACAGCCTAGCTTTTGATATTGAATCTCTTTTACATCCAATCACTAGAGGTGACTGATGATTATATATGCTTAATGCTCATAATTTATTGTCATTATTATATTATAACTACTTAATTCTATAAATCTTTTTCTTTTCTTTTACTATGTAAATTTATGATAAGTGATTTTCACCTCCAAAGAAAGGATTAATTTTAAACATTGCTTTCCACCTAGAAGGTCATATTCATAGTGTTTAAGCTTAAATGCTATGAATATGACTTCTTAGATTGAAGGCATTGCTCATATATTATTATTTAATGTCTAAATAAATTAATATTTTCTTTGGAAGTGAACAAATGCTTATCACTGAAAGTGTAAACACTTATTATATTTTATGCAGATTCTCTTATGTTCCTTGCATATTTGTTGATGACTAGTCATTGACAGTTGTAATTGAGATGATTGTGTTATTATTTGAGATTAATGATGATTGTTCTGTCCAACAAAGTATCCCTTAATTTGAACCATTACAATATATGTATAGTTTGAAAGTGTAAAAAAATATTTAGTACTTTAATTTTTATAAAATGTTATATTCATCTGGTTATGGAGCGTATCAATGCTTTGTTTCATGCATATTATAAGTTTTATGGTATTTTATTTAAAATAATTAAATTATATATATATATATATATATATATATATAATATATATATATATATATATATATGGCCTACACATATAAGCATATTTATATATAAAAGGGGACCCAAAAATAACTGAAATTGTTCTCTGGTAAGTACACCTATTGGGACTTTTTTACATCAATCTCTCAAATTGCATTACAGTATAAAATTGTGAGTCATGTATCAAATTTTTTTCTAAAATGCATTTTACATATTTGTTGATTTTTTGTAATATATAGCTGAAAAATTGGAATAATGTGAAATTATATTTTGTTTTTTTTTTTTTTTGGGGGGGGGACAGTAGAAAAAACAGTTGTAATGCTTGAACCAGATTACAAGAAAGCTGTTCTGAGAAAAACACTAATTTATGAATAATGTAATGAAATAGTCAAATTTATCATGTTCCAATAAAGTGTGGTGAGTGAAGTCCAATGTCAAGATAAATGCTGATTTTTTAAAACTATACATGGCTTTTTTTTTCAAAAGTAGTTCTTAATGGTCATACATTTTATCTACAAGTTCGGAAACATTTGCATGATGTGGTAAAATGTAAATGAACCAGTATGAGGCAAAATGAGGAGTGCAAACCTCAATTAAAAACAATCCCTCTAAATGCAGTTTTGGATTTGTAACAATTTTTAATCAAATTCAATATGATTCAGCTTATTTATCAGTCATCGTGCAGACATTAAAATGTCTCATTTTGAAAGTATTTCAGAACCACTTCAAAAAGTGAAAAACATATTAAGTCTGGTGTCTTGTAAATAAATGGACAGTACTTAAAAAAAAAAAAATTATAACACTTAAAGATAAATAAATATTTTTTATCATATAATTCAAGTTACTTTTTGATACACCCTTGTATATATATATATAAACTGTGATTTGAGTTATAATCCAAGCCCGGTGCAAATATTTTTTTTTTCATATTTCGATAATATTTTTAAAAAAATTCATATAACCAATCCATAGCTAATTCATTCATTATTAGTCAATATTCTACATATTGTTATCAATATAGAAAGTAATTTATGACTTCAATAATCAGAAAGTCCATCACCTTAATAAATCATAAGTTCTTCACTATTTCTCTTTTAAGAGTAGTTGATAGGTTTTTTTTTCCAAGCAGAAGGTATACCACATTTCAAATATAATACTGCTGATGTAAAAGAGGGTGTGATCAAGAGGGGGTATGCTAATGGTTCAAACTCTTTTGCCTTATAATAATTACACTATTGTGTGTATTCAGTGATAAAACTAAACTCTTTTAGGATTTCTTTAATTATTAACTGATTAAAAAATAAATACAAAGCATTAATAAATCTAAATGTTTTATTGCAACAATCATAGTTTGATTCCAATAAACAGGAAGCATCATAGTGTTATTTTATCTTTTTTTTCTCACACTATTTTGGTTTGTACAAATTACTCCATTAAATTGCCTAATCACTGTTTTTTTAATTCATACTTGTTATAAATTTTAATATTTTTATCGTTTTTAAAATAAATTTATTATTGTTTAAGTATTTTTCTATTATTAACAATTGTGATGCAATGAATTTTAACTTTTCAATATTAAGATCATATTTTCAAAACAAAATTCTTTTTTTTTAATATTTTTTATTTATGCAAATAATGGTCATCTACACATTTTTTTTTGTAAGTGAACGATACAATCAACTAAGTTAACTCAGGTACAGATTTTCAATTGTTTTCTTAAACATTCTTTGTCTTAACAATACCAAACTCTCCTACAGTAGTGCCATCAAGTGCAAGTCTTTGTAGTCAATGGACACTGGAAAAATTGTGCAAAAAATCCCTATCTAGTGCCTACTCATCCAACATCCCCAGACTAGCTTCTAACTTGTTGCTTATTACCAGTGAGGAACCTTGGACTTGAGAGTGCTGCACTTAGATCTTTAGGATTTAATGTCAATTTTTCAGCAGCCTATAAATCTAGAAGCCCAATATAAAAACAAATAGATAAAAAGTGGCTGCTGGAGGGCTACATTAGATTCTAAGATCTACATGCAATGCTCACAAATCCAAGGCTTCTCACTGATGAAAACTGCAAGCTAGAAACTAGTCTGGGGATATTGGATGAGTAGGCATTATATAGAAATTTTATGTACAATCTTTCTGCATCCATTGATTAAAACAGCTTGGACTTCATGGAACTACATATGAAATGATGATCATGTGATGTTTTGATAGATTCTTTACCTTAATATAGAACACAATAATCATTTTTTGAAATTAATAAAACTCAACTACACTTTTATTCAATTTTTTTTTTAATAATCAACTTAATGTTGATTATGTTATTATGCCACATTATAACTGTGCCATGTTAAAAAACTTTTAATATGCAAAATATTGTGTATCAAATTCAAAAATGATAATAAAGCAAAAACAGAAGATGAAGAAATATTATCAATAAAGAATAGCCTTTCACTTTTCTATTTCATTTTTGATTATAGTTTATTTATTATAGTAAACAATTTTATATTCCAGAATTTTGTTACCATAATATCTAAAATTTAAACTAATTTTCATATATTATTGTACTATATGTTTATTTATAAACTATTGAAATAAAAATATAATTTACTACTTATCTAATTTCTAAAGTGTAAATTTTAATTATTCACCTTTATGAGTTTTTCCTAATACCCTTTATAAAAAAATTGGCATCAAAATAAAAATAAAAATAGATTGACAAAAAAAAATATTTATTTTAATTTTTTGATAACCAAAACATAATTACCATAGTAAAAATTAAATATTTTTGTAGTAATAAAATAACTATTATTATTACTAGCATTTTAAAAAATTATTGCATACAAAAAGTATACCAAAAAGCATCCAAATATTTCAAATCTTTTTAATTAGAATTAATAAGAACCTTGAGGTTGTTTAGATTATTTGAATAGATTATTTAAAATATTTTTAAAAAATAGTTTACCTTTTCTATATCACCTATAAATCTATTATATACAACTGTTGGTCACCTATAGGCTGAAAATTGCAATAGCTATGGTGAACATTTTGGCCCAACCTATCCTCAATTATTTTGTTTTTAACTCTTTTGTTATAATTTTTTCATTCATTCATTGCCTTCTAAAATTATTTCATTTGTTGACTTATTTCTACCTAAATTTCATTATACTATTCATTTCATTGTATTATATTTTGAATTTTTACTCAGTCGTCTTTTCATTTTCTATCTGAAATATATATTTTTGCATTCATATATGACCTTGCAAAAAGATATTAATAAATATAATCTTTCTTTCTACATGGGCTGATATTGTTCTATTATTTTTGCTACTTATTTTAAATCCCTTTTTATGTTTTGCTTTATTTTATTTTTTAGAATCCTTTTTTTTTACAAAATAAAGGTTGTCTTTTTAATCATATGCTTTCAATAAAAAATGATTTCTATTTTTTTAGTTATTTATTACATTAGGTAATTAGGAATAAAGCTTACTATTATCAAGAAATAATATTTGCTAGAATAATCAAATGAACAGTTTGCTAAATACATAATGGAATGATTAAACATCAATGTGATAATAATTTTTATAAAAATATTTTAAAATATTTATAAAACACATACTATTATCTTTATGGTATCAATTTTATAATAGAATATGTGTAATTATGTGAAATATCTAAGAAGTCTTTCATATATATACATAAAATTTATCATCCAAAATATAAATAATCTTGCAGTAAACAAATAACAAGATGTGAGTTAGTAAATAAAATATACAGCTCACCACTGTTAGAAAATTACTTGTAATCTAAAAGAAATGTAAAAGAAAATAGTATTCAAGAATGTTAAGCTGTAAATTGTGTTTTATATAATATAAAGCATTCAAAAAAATGTAGAGGGTTGTTAATGCACAGTCAAAAAATCAAAGTTGTCTCAAGACATTATTAATAACCTCATGGTTAATTGTATGGGCTTTATCAATACATTGATTTAAATACAATTATTTGGACCATATATAGTCTACTTTATATTATAATTATTAACAAATATGTTTAACAACATTACAATAATGCATCAATATTTGTCATTTATTTATAGAGAATCAGTACCATGAAACAAATATAATCTTGGAGAGATTCATTATTAGTCACAAGGTAGAAAAAATATATAAACTATTTTAAAACTATGAATCAGACATTATAATAAATAATTGCAGATGGGGAAATTTTCCATTAATTAAAAAAATATCACCAAGCTGTCAAATAGAAGAAATATGTATAGAGAAATAGTATGCAAGATTTATAAAAGACAAATATAAAATTTAGTTTTTACTAATAAGTAGCACATTTCTTTTCTATCAACTATTCTTGTATAGAATATAGTAGATCATGTAGCCAGTTGTTCTTGTTTATTTTAAGAATATATTGATGGTTGGAAACAATTTACAACTAAAAGTACTTTATAAATGGGATTTCAAGTAGCTAGTTTAAAGAAGGTAATGCTTAGTCATTGTTTAATTTTCAAATCTTTTACTACAATACATGTATAAGTGTTTATTGGATAAATCAGAAAGGCATTTTTAATGCATCACAATATTGCATAATTATAATTTTTAGTTTCCACTAATTGGTCACATACCCCAAAGAGTAATAGATGTATATAAATATTTCCATAACTATCATTTGTGTATCACTTGATTTTGATTGTATTCATAATTTTAATTCTGGTTTCCATTAATGGGTCACATATTTCCAAAATAAATATTTTTATATGGATATCCACCTCAGGATTTTGATTATATTTAACTTAAGTAATAAGCGCCTTTGTTAATTGTGTAACTTTTTTTCAGAATAAATATGATAATTTTGTGTAATGTAAATAGGTTTTAAGCAATCTAGGTTGAAGATGTAAAGGTTGGAAATCAATTATAAAAAACAATTTTAGTTTTGATGTTTATAACTTTCAATCACAAAATGATAATAATTTTTGTATGAAAAAATCTATTTATTTTATTTTTAATCTTTTCAAAATAAGGAAATATTTTAATAGCTCAGCGCAGAAGAAGAGTATACTTGAAAAATTGTCTAACTTACTTATTATATATTTTGATTGTTCTACAACTTAAAAATGTTTATTTAATTTAAATATAATAATGTTAAATACAAAATTAAAAATCCATATCTCATTTATTTTTCATAAAAAATCATAAATGTTTTGTTACTTGTAAATTTATGATTTGATTGTTAATATTAAATAATATTGATGATTTAAATATTACACCCAGCCATTAAAACTGTTCTTCCCAAGTTCCGTTCAATTTTGTATATTATTGTTCTTTTTTTTTAAATTAAACTTTAAATTTATTTCTACAGTATATACATATTCCGTTTGACTTACAAAATGGAAATTAAAATATGAAGTAAAATATTTTTTGCCTCCAAAAAAAAAAAAATGCTGATCACAATTCAAATATTAATAAATTTTATATTAACTTTTTAAAAAAGTAAATAAGAAAATTATAATAATAATAAATTTAATAAATACGAAAAATAATGTAAAATGCCATTTATTTTTCCGATATTTATAAAGTTAAATATTGTGAAATCATAAATATTTTAATTCTATATAATCAAAAAATAAAAAACGCCAAGTAATATTTATTTTAAGACATATATAAATACCAGACATTTGAATTATTTTTTCTGCTAGTGTTCACATATATATACATATGTATCATGGTAAATACTGGAAAATATGCAATTGTAGTATTTTATAGCATTTAGAGATGCATAAAGCGGTTTCATAAGATGACGATAACATATTTGCATGCCATTGTGACTTAGGGTTTAATCTGGACCGAAGAAACATGAACCTTTTTTCACCATAGTTGATTTTTTCCATTAACCAATCATGACTAGAAAAGTTAATCTGCCAATATTATTCGACGAGTTGTTTTTAGAAATTGAAATAAAATGGAAAAATACTCAAACTCTTACCCATTTAGTCATTTAATATATTTATAAAAGATATTACACTTGGGAAAAAAATGTTCATGTGCATGTGCTTAATTTGAAAAAAAAGATATATTAATCTTTAACTGATGCTTGAAGCTTATATCTGGGCTAGAGAGAATCCCTAATTTAGTACATAATTAGTGATCATAATTATTACTTTATGTAGAGTAGATAGAGTTAAAATTTTGGGTAAAATAAGTTTGACACTTGTAAATCAAAATGTAATCTAGCAAATATTCTTCTTTGTCATTCATTATAAGGATTTTTAGAGATGTCTTGATCTTAATATAGCTATGTAAAGATTGATTTATCTTTTTTAATAAAAGTATACATAAATAAAGACATGAATTTTGAAAACTAATTATTTTGTTAAAACATAATAGTAAATATTAAGATCAAGGCTCTTAACTTCAAAACAGTTTTCTCACTTCTGATAAAGAAGGTATTTATCTGATTGTCTCAGTCTATATTGTAATATATATATATTACTCTTCATCTAAAATTGAATGCATATCTGTTTATGCATTAATATTGGATTTCTACTTATACCCTAGATAATGAAAAAAAAAATGATTAAGTTTAAAAAAAAAAAAATTACTTCAAAAAATATAGAACATTTTGTTTATTTACAATGCTAATTAAAATTGGATGCAAATCATGTGACTCAAAGAAAAAAAAACTTATACAGTGCAATATTGTTAGGTTTTCCATAAAAATAATCTATTTAAATATGGGATTATTCTTACATTATAAATTAGTTGTTTTATTTTAGTTTTCCATTTAAAAAAAGTATTAAAAAGAATTATTACAAAGTTGCTTAAATCAGGTGCAATATATAAATTGACAGTTAAAGAAAAATAGCACATCATTTTTTTTAAAAGTAATATTTTATAATTTTGGCAACTATTACAGCTTTACATCTAAAATTCATATGAGTTTAATTATATATACATTGTGTATATATTATTTATATTATAATTAATTACAGTCTAGTCAATACATATTATAATAAAAATGTTAATAATATTATAATAATAAACAACCACATAAAATATATTTATACATTTTCTACAAATTTATCATATTTGTCTACTAAGTGAAAATTATGTCTAGCATTCCTTAAGTTGAATTATTTATTTTCTAAATAAGTTATTTGTTTGATTATGCAAATTGGCTATATTGTTTAGTGTTAGCTTCCCAACATCTTTTCTCTATTTACTTAATAATACTGTAATCTGTTTTTTTATAATGAAAACATTTATGCAACTAAAACTCAATTTAATTTTACTGTATATTAGTGTATATATATATAATTATCCAGATGTAAATAAAATAACTTTGAGAAACAATTTTAAAAAAACCAATGGAATTAAAAAAAACTAACAGAGGTCATATAAATTTAGAATTATAACTTAGAATAAACAATCCATCGCTCACCCAGTTTATATCTGTAAAGACTTGTAAAGAACCTAGACAGACACAATACACATAATCCTCAGAAATATCAATGTAAACAAATGTATATGGAAATTATTAATGTTTCTAGTCTCAATAAAGTTTCTTTTTGAATAATAATAATAATAATAATAATAATAATAATAATAATAATAATAATAATAATAATAATAATAATAATAATAATAATAATAATAATAATAATAATAATAATAATAATAATAATAATAATAATAATAATAATAATAATAATAATAATAATAATAATAATAATAATAATAATAATAATAATAATAATAATAATAATAATAATAATAATAATAATAATAATAATAATAGTTCTTATAAAGAGCCTATGAAATTATATAATAGAAGTTAACAGTGAGCTCAAAATTTTGCTAATGTATAATCTCCAGAAAATATAGCAAAGATAATACTACCAAAATGTATTGGTACAGGAACCTTAATGTGGAAGAACTTAAATTTTACTGTAATTAATTTTGTTGTTACAATTACATAAATTTTAGTTGGTCCTAAATTGTAAGTAAAATATTTATTTAAGAAATTAGTATATGTTTTGTATTATTAGTTGAAGTGTTTTTTTTTTGTTTTTTTTATTTTATTAAGGCTGGGAATTTGTGAAATGCAAATCTATTACATGTCTATCCATAATATTAAATGGTAAATAAAGAAAATAATAAGCAATCATTTGTTTATATAAAGTTTAATTTAGTTAATATTAAAATAGTTAAGATAATTTTTATAATATATTGGGTAAAAATAATTTCAAATTCACAATAAATGCAAGAATGAATGTAAGTGTAAATGAAATATTAAAAAAAAATAATTTTAAAAAATTATATGCATTTTAATTTTTTAAAAAATATTTTATTTGAATTAAAATAGAAATAAAAATGATTATTTTATCATTTTAAATAATAAACATGGTTTTCATTGCATAAAAAATCTCACTCCAGCAAATTTTTAAAAAGCAAAAGAACATATTATTGCTTAGTAACCATATAGAACATTCTTTTACTTTGGAGAGATCAATATTGTTCTACATAAATAAATGCTTTACAAAGTTATTCAACAAATATTAATTAGCTATGAGTAGATTTTACAAAGGCAGGACATGAATTATTTTTAATTAATATCTTCAAGATTATGAATAGAATAAATAATAATAAAAAAATCATTTCTTTAATATGTGCTAATACTATGCTAAGTGAATTAAAACAACCTATATTTGGACACATATATAAAAAGAAATAATATAATGAAATTGAAAATAGCTATACATGGAGGCATTATCATCATTATCACGGTTGTAATTCTACAGAGTCATAAAAGAAAATGGAACTGTAGCTGAAAAAATGTGAAAAGTTGTGGGTTGGATTAAAAAATGTTGCTGAAATAAAATGAACTTTTGAAAATTATCATTAAATTGTTTTTATTTTAATTTTCAATTAAAAAATAGATATGTACCAAAAATACTTTTCTCTTTCAAAATTTAAAATAATAGTATATTTTATTTATTTTTATTATTCAATACAAAGTTAATAATCAGATTGGGTAATTTAGACTTAAATTAATCAATATAAATAAACTTAATAAAATAATCTAAAGCCACATGTTGAATTTTTTTGTGAATGTATATATAACTGATTTTATGGAAAAGCTTTACTTATTCTAAAAAGATATACAATCAAAAATATAAAACTTTTATTTATAAAATATTTAAGTATGAGTGTTAGTTTGAAAGGTGGTATGTTACTAATCAATTTTTGTGATTGTAGATGTATATCATATTATTTAAATGCAAATAGAAATTATAATAGAAACAAAATCGATTGTAATATTATTTTTTTATTTTTTGTGACTGTTAATATATATTTTTTCATGTTAAGACATTAATAAATTTGTATATTATTAATAAATGCATCATTTGATTCTCTTTTATTAAGGTATTGATTTACTTATTCCTCAATTTACATGTTTAGTAAGTTACAGAAACCTTGTTTTTAAATTATATATTTATTGAATTAAATATTTATTGATTCATAGATACAGTGTCCTTATAAAGGTATGATTTGTATATTCACATAACAGAATCTAGAATCTAGGCAAAAAGACCAAAACTGACCAGAGCAGGAGTGTAATGTCCTGAATCCGATCATGCTTCAACTCATCTTCCAGAATTCCAAGACTCAAGACCCTATGAATGACCATGCTTGGGGTTATGCATATTTTTATCTTTTGCGGCTGGTATAGAACAGGAAGAAACAGCAGATGACTCAGAGATTTAAATATATATATATATATATTAACTAATTTAAATGCTATCAGCATGAACTTAAAGATAATATTCAGAAAATATAATTAATGTAGATAGTTATATATATATATGAAAAACAAAAAACATGTTAAAAACTTGCTAACACTTGTATTTATGTCAACAGATGGCGTTCTACCAAAAACACCTTCAAGCATTTGTTTACATAAACGTCAGAGCATGCATTCACTATCTCTAACTTTAATTCCACTTTCAGATCATGATTTCAAGCTATTGACGATAGCAAATAGCTTGAAATCATGATCTGAAAGTGGAATTAAAGTTAGAGATAGTGAATGCATGCTCTGATGTTTATGTAAACAAACGCTTGATGGTATTTTTGGTAGAACGCCATCTGTTGACATATATATATATATATTGTAACGATATATAAATATGTCGTTACATTAATTTAAAATAAAAACTTAAAAGTTCGCAAATAAAAGGAAAAAACTAAACGCTAAAATTAAAATATTGTTAAACGTATACATTCGCACAGATGCTAAACTTTAAAAATATTTTTTTTCATAAACAAGAAAAAAAAAGTATTTGAACGTATTTTTTTAAATAAAAAAATACAAGATTGAAATATAAAAATATTTTAATAAAAAAAAAAATAATAACGTAAGTTAAAATAAAAGCAGGTATTAATTAATTCCTGTAATCTATAAAAGGAAATGATTGTTTATTAATTATCTAAAAGCTGTTTAATTAAAAAGTCAGATGGAAAGTTAGATAAGAGAAGAGATTTTAGCTTGACAAATGGAAGCACTAAGCCTTGGCCCGGACCATAACGAAAAAACAGATTAGTGACGTTTTGTTCAGTGAATCCTTGTGGATGATATAAAAAGAAAAAAATATTGAGTTGAAGGGCTTTTTTCAACTTGGTTGGGGAGACGAGCGATAAAGACGCACTTTATCGTTCTCTCCCACTTATCTCTGAAATGAAATGACTGATACCATGAACCAGCAAATGCCACCTCCTGAACATTAGATCGATCTTTCAATTAAAGACTCCATGGACATTGACACCAGGAACCGGGAGTTCTGCTACCGTAAGCTATAGGAAAGGAACAATTCTTAAAATCAATCAAGAACTTCGTCAAGTTGAACAAATTAATAAACAAGCTGACTTATTTAAAATGGACTCTTATCTGACTTTTGTAAGTTTTAAATCAAATTAATAATGGTTAATTTTATATCTTTCCCGATTGTTAAAAGAATCATTTCCCTTTTAATATTTTTTATGTGTAGTAATATTTTAGTGTAGAAATTATTAAATGCATTACATTTAAGTTGTCTATGGACGCTTGCATGGATTCGTTTGCGGTTAATTGGATTTTGGTTTTCATATTTGATCAAAATATATAGACATTCGATAAATAATGATACCTTACGGTGAGTATCTAAAATGTATTTATTCGGATGTCTTTTAAGTTATTGGTGACAACGCAAGTATCTTATGGTGAATACTATTGGGTTACTTATAAGTTTCCCTCTGCGATTTTCGGTATCAATAATTTTGTATTTTGATCGTTTATGTTTATTTTGAAATGTTTTTGACCATGGAATCTGTGTAATCGATCTATACCCAACATTTTTAAACAAATCTGTGCGAACGTATTTAAATGTTAAAATGAAGTCGGGCGTGAATGGCTATATAGTTTGTAAAGTTATATTAAGGGAGGGTAATCTTAGGTTATTCATTTCATAGTTGAATTGGTTCAATGGATTGGATATATTTGTGTAATTAGTAGATGTAGTATGAGGTCCGCTACGGGCAGGATTATAGATATACACCACACACCCTCTGTTTGCCTATGGATGGGTTTGTAAGTCGGCAGAAGACCGCAGTCCATTCCTATGGAGTTTTTAGTTTATTGATCTACTTGCCCACAGATGTTACATTCCTGTTGGTAGAGAGTCAATGTCTCCTCTATTTCTACTTATTGTTCAGATGTACATTCCTGACAATATAGTATTTTGTGTTGTCGTATCATGCTACATTGAATACATGAATGTATCAGATGGATTGGCACCAGTTGATTGCGAAATTTGTTGCCTAAGGTTAAATCAGGGAAGAATATTTTCTTTTCAAATGCAGACCCATGTAGTCCATTCATACTCGACCCTCTAAATAAAATATTAAACATTATAGCAAGCAATTTTAAATGTAAAATTAAAAATTAAGATAAAAATCTAAATGTTAAACTTATTCCTCGGGTTTAGAATGATTTTATGTGTGCGTAAATAAATATTTTTCTATGTTAATTTCTGGCAGTGGCTTTTATTATTTTATTCTTTTATATTTAAGATATAAAATTTATAGATTTTTATCTCGGCGTCTCCGCTGAGCTAGTGACAATGGGCTAATGATCTAAATATGTAAATAAAGTGGAATCCTAACAGCGCGTATCTGCCTACTTTATAAATTTTTCTAGGCTCAAATGCCTAGATGGCGCCCTTTGGTAGTGCGGTGCGGTGCGATGCGATCTCCCACTTCGTTTGGATCATTATAATTGGCGTCCCAAGTGTGGCCTTACCTCAGAGATTGATCCTGAGAAGGGGAATTGATGTTGATGAAATTTTCTATCTTTAATAAATCACGAGTGCCCTGAGAATTTTAAAAATAAATCAATGCCCGTAAATTTTTTTTCTGAAATTGTATAAATATGTTTGTATTGATGTAGAGTTGCAGTTTGAAGTTTTGTTTAAAAAGTGCTGCCAGTAAGAAAAATTGCGCACATGTAAAGATAAATTCGAGGAATAAAAACTAATAAATAAAATGTAATAATAATTATAAATCATAATTTTTTTTTAAAAAAAAAGTCTTGTTCAATTAAAATCTAATCGTTCAACTTGCCTAAGTAATAGTTAAAGGTAGAAGAAATGAAACTTGGAAGGGAGGGGGCAGAAATTTAGCTGGTATTAAGGAATCATCAGTCAACTTTTTTTTTTATCATTATATTTGTAATTACTGTTTTGTCTTTTAAAAAAAAAAAAAGTTTTGTCCTTTTGAAATTTCATATATAACAAATTTGTATAACGTAATTACTAACACTAAGTAAAGTCTTTTTTTTTTTTTTTAAATGTTTTTTGTTTTTTGAGGAAGTTTACTGATATGTGACAATATATAAATATGTCGTTACATTAATTTAAAATAAAAACTTAAAAGTTCGCAAATAAAAGGAAAAAACTAAACGCTAAAATTAAAATATTGTTAAACGTATACATTCGCACAGATGCTAAACTTTAAAAATATTTTTTTTCATAAACAAAAAAAAAAAGTATTTGAACGTATTTTTTTAAATAAAAAATACAAGATTGAAATATAAAAATATTTTAATAAAAAAAAATAATAACGTAAGTTAAAATAAAAGCAGGTATTAATTAATTCCTGTAATCTATAAAAGGAAATGATTGTTTATTAATTATCTAAAAGCTGTTTAATTAAAAAGTCAGATGGAAAGTTAGATAAGAGAAGAGATTTTAGCTTGACAAATGGAAGCACTAAGCCTTGGCCTGGACCATAACGAAAAAACAGATTAGTGACGTTTTGTTCAGTGAATCCTTGTGGATGATATAAAAAGAAAAAAATATTGAGTTGAAGGGCTTTTTTCAACTTGGTTGGGGAGACGAGCGATAAAGACGCACTTTATCATTCTCTCCCACTTATCTCTGAAATGAAATGACTGATACCATGAACCAGCAAATGCCACCTCCTGAACATTAGATCGATCTTTCAATTAAAGACTCTGTGGACATTGACACCAGGAACCGGGAGTTCTGCTACCATAAGCTATAGGAAAGGAACAATTCTTAAAATCAATCAAGAACTTTCGTCAAGTTGAACAAATTAATAAACAAGCCGACTTATTTAAAATGGACTCTTATCTGACTTTTTGTAAGTTTTAAATCAAATTAATAATGGTTAATTTTATATCTTTCCCGATTGTTAAAAGAATCATTTCCCTTTTAATATTTTTTATGTGTAGTAATATTTTAGTGTAGAAATTATTAAATGCATTACATTTAAGTTGTCTATGGACGCTTGCATGGATTCGTTTGCGGTTAATTGGATTTTGGTTTTCATATTTGATCAAAATATATAGACATTCGATAAATAATGATACCTTCGGTGAGTATCTAAAATGTATTTATTCGGATGTCTTTTAAGTTATTGGTGACAACGCAAGTATCTTATGGTGAATACTATTGGGTTACTTATAAGTTTCCCTCTGTGATTGTCGGTATCAATAATTTTGTATTTTGATCGTTTATGTTTATTTTGAAATGTTTTTGACCGTGGAATCTGTGTAATCGATCTATACCCAACATTTTTAAACAAATCTGTGCGAACGTATTTAAATGTTAAAATTAAGTCGGGCGTGAATGGCTATATAGTTTGTAAAGTTATATTAAGGGAGGGTAATCTTAGGTTATTCATTTCGTAGTTGAATTGGTTCAATGGATTGGATATATTTGTGTAATTAGTAGATGTAGTATGAGGTCCGCTATGGGCAGGATTATAGATATATGCCACACACTCTGTTTGCCTATGGATGGGTTTGTAAGTCGGCAGAAGACCGCAGTCCATTCCTATGGAGTTTTTAGTTTATTGATCTACTTGCCCACAGATGTCACATTCCTGTTGGTAGAGAGTCAATGTCTCCTCTATTTCTACTTATTGTTCAGATGTACATTCCTGACAATATAGTATTTTGTGTTGTCGTATCATGCTACATTGAATACATGAATGTATCAGATGGATTGGCGCTCAGTTGATTGCGAAATTTGTTGCCTAAGGTTAAATCAGGGAAGAATATTTTCTTTTCAAATGAGACCCATGTAGTCCATTCATACTCGACCCTCTAAATAAAATATTAAACATTATAGCAAGCTATTTTAAATGTAAAATTAAAAATTAAGATAAAAATCTAAATGTTAAACTTATTCCTCGGGTTTAGAATGATTTTATGTGTGCGTAAATAAATATTTTTCTGTGTTAATTTCTGGCAGTGGCTTTTATTATTTTATTCTTTTATATTTAAGATATAAAATTTATAGATTTTTATCTTGGCGTCTCCGCTGAGCTAGTGACAATGGGCTAACGATCTAAATATGTAAATAAAGTGGAATCCTAACAGCGCGTATCTGCCTACTTTATAAATTTTTCTAGGCTCAAATGCCTATATGGCGCCCTTTGGTAGTGCGGTGCGGTGCGATGCGATCTCCCACTTCGTTTGGATCGTTATAATATATATATATATATAATTAACTAAGATTGAATTGGATTGAATGGGAATGAGAAATGACACAAAACCAGAATAAATTTAACATATATTTATTAAATAAATAAAATATAATTAATGTGGGAAAAAACACACAGGCTTTATAACATGAAAACTTAACATATATCCTCATTAAATCTTTAATTATTAATGGTAATAGATACATTTAAATAATCACTATGTGATGCCTAGATCAGATTATGCCAATTCCTATTGAGTGGTGGCTACCATTATGAAATGCTGCACTAGTCTTAGACAAATATTTATTGAGATATTATTAGCTAAGTAAAGCATAAGTGTATAAATCAGCTCAAGGGTTGAGATTGAACCTAGAAATTAAAAATATAAATTTCAATTTAATACTGAATAATTAAATTATGGGATTCAAAATTGGCAATACAAGATCACCAACATGATACAGCATTGGCAATTACAATACAAAACTGCCCTGCAGATATATTAGAGTCAAGGGTTTTCATGACCAACACCGATACCCTGGGACCGAGCATCTTGTTGCTAAAAGCTTGGGGTGTCTGACACAACTGCCTGTAATTATACATCAGGTCTTACTTCTGTGCACCCCAAAAGAAGGTAAGATGTGATAGAGTTGCCCGTAAAGAGAAAATTCAGCAAACATTAAACATTGAACGAGAACTTAAGATATCTAATCCGTCAAGCAAAGATATGACATTAATTACTATTCCAGAAAAATGGGGCAATAGCCTGGTCAGTATTACTATATTGAGCCAATTCTAACAATGCTATATAATCAAGTGATACTCAAGTGATAAAGAAATAAAACTCTTGTTTATATGTTTTAATCTACTCATACACATTTTTACAAGGGAGGGAAAAGTACATTCGATCAATAGCCCTCATAATTATTGAATATACTTTCACATTTCTAAGACTAGTATATTATACTCTATTCAGAAATCACAATAAGACAGAGATTTAATAATAAGCCACAATACATTTAGAATCACATAAAGATAATAGGAATTCAAACCAGTGAGCATGGAAAATATCATTAAAAACAGTTATGGGAAGATATTTGCAATTATATCCTCTAATATTTATTACATTTGAATGCTCACTGCTTTGAGGCCTTAGCATATAAATAACAAAATAACAGTAAAGAAATAGTATGGGCACAATCACAGTGATAGACAAAGAATTTAGGCTAGATTACATTTAGTTTAAATAAGATTTTTATCAAGGGATAGGCAAGTTATACATTATTTGTTTTATGAGAATTTATAAGGAGATCATTGTATAGTATTTTGAAAGTTACATTAATTTGTCTTTAGCTATCTTTATACTTTAAGTTGAGGATTTAAATTTAGAGAATAGTTAGTTATCACAGAGCTCTGTGGTTATATGTTGGCATTACCAATTAGTTGAACTGGATAGTCAATTGTTTGGCTTTCAGGAATCATGGTGGTCTTCTTGTGCAGGGCATAGTATCTTCATTACCAGAGTAGGATGTTGCTGGATGGTTTTAGGTTGCAGTTATGGTTGTTGAGGGCATTGGCTGGCAGTTGACATGCATTCTTTCATTGATTAGGAGCAACCATCACCTTTCTTCAGCCAGATCTTTCAAAGATCAATCTGGCATTGATTATGTATAGCTATGCTCTTTTAAAATTAATAACTCCATAACTCAAGCTTAAAATATACCTATTTATACTTTTTTTTCAAAGCACTTAACAATCACTTAACTAGAGAAGAATTTATTTCGTTTGGAAATCCAGTAACTCTAAAATATAACATAAAATTCTAAGTTTTCCCGATTTGATTCAAATACTTTTGTTTAGATTTCCAGGGTGCCTTAAATCCTCTTCTAGATATTAAATAGTGCTGCTCCAGTGATTTTAATGTATACAATTTAGCCACAAACAAATCTGAGTATAGCAATTATAAGATTTTAAACTTTGATGTAACCACCGATGCAGTGGTCTTAATGATTTGTTTATGGCTAAATTTTTATTTTTAGTTAATATAATTAAATGCTTTTTGCTCTTTTTACAAAATTAAATCACGCCACTATATATATATATTATATATATATATATATATATATATATATATATTGTAACCATATATTTTAGCATAAAATATAATAATTGATGTAACTAGTATAAAAATTTCTCTGTCTTCTTATGGTGATTTGATTGGCTTGATTTGCACTTTGAACAGATTACTCTCTTATATTATTTTAATAAATTTAAAATTTGCTTTGTTCCACATACTAATTCATATCATAGTGTTTAACTTTTTAAAAATTTTGACAACACATTAAATTTGGTAAAATAGTATTAAAATATAATATTTTATTTACATTTGTTTAAAGTAATCTTAAAAATTATTTCTATTGAATTAAAAAAAAAACCATTTGTTCAATTAAAATAAATTATTAAAAATAAATACAGTAATTACGTAAGCGTCTCAATGTAAAAAAAGAAAAGAGCGTGAATTTAAGAGAAGATCGTCTGTTAGTTTGCTTTTGGAGGGGAGAGAAAAAAAGAAAATGGTAAGAAGGCAAATGGTGTAAATTTGATAAGCTTATTTTAAAATAATTAACAAGTAAACGGATTACTACAAATTTTCTATAAACGTAAAATAACATTGTGGTATTTAATTATAAGATGAATTGCTAAATTTAAAAGTCTGTTCAAGTCGAATGGCCAAGTGGATCAAATCACCGGTAATAATTTCCCAATATTACATTTAAAATGCCAGAGATTCCCAGTTTAAAAGAATTAATTGCAAGAATTTGGTATGTGTTAAAATGTTTATTGTTTTACAATTTGGAAAAATTAAATAAGTATTTTAATTACAAAAGTTTTATAAATATGAAAATTTGTTTTTTTAAAAAAAGAAGAAGTTTAAATTAAAGTAAAATGTTAAAGTTATCAACATAGTTAAATATTTCCGTTTCTAATTCTAATAAAAATATAGTATTGATTGATATTTAACTTTATAATGCCAGTAATATATTTGCTAATTAATTTGTTTGCCATTTGGATAATAAACAGTCTTCAAATAATTGACCAAAGCTATTTTCTAATTTTATTGTCGGTTTGGAATGATTGAATTAATTGCTGTAATTATTATTCCTAGATTTAAGCGTGGATATGGATGTGATAAACTTGGAACATTTTTAATAGAGAAATGTAGAAATTAATAACTTTTGAAAAACATTTTCATTTAAATTCTGCTTGTCATGTTTTGAAATTGTTTCTTATTTATGGAGCCACGTAAAATCGTTAATCTAATAGTGATTATAATAACTAACACAAATGGATAAAATTGCATGTATGGAATTCAACCATAATTATATTTATTACTTCGTACATTTATTGTTCGACACATCGTACATGGATTTCACGGATCATATTTATAGTTACAAAATGCTATACAATCTAATTTGACACACACACCTGCTAAAATTCATATATTGAACTATAAAATGCTATACATTTAATTTATATCACACACACACCTGTTAGATTTTATGTAGTTGATGAATAATTCATTACTTTGATTTTATCATTATATGAACTTGCATGTGAAGTTCATAAGTTATATTTTATTAAGTTTAAATTAATAGGGGTTGAATAAAATACTTATTCAAGAGAATAGCGCTTGCGAAAGGGCTTGAAAAGTACTAAATGAATTCATGAGATGTATCAATATTTGTGAGGTATTTTGTGAGTCTTTCCAGATTTATATTCCTATGCTAATATTACTTATATTGCATTACACATGTTTTATTTTAAGCAAGATAAGTTAGTACATTAGTTGTCCTGATTAGTGTAACATTTTATTATGCAAGAACCCACATTTTTTAAAGTGTTAGTGTATTCTGAATGATCAGAATAACTGAGGAAAATGATTTTGCACTTTAATATGAGGTAAATAGTAATGTTGTTTTTTAATGTTGAAAGGCATTAATATGTGCTGGTGGTTAATCCGCAGATTATTTAATTGCCATTTTTGTATTTTACACTCATTCCAGCGCTGGTGGTTAATCCGCGGAATTGTGTAATTATATGTATTACTTTATGATGGTGTATCAATCCACAAAGCGTTTAGTATTATTTAATTCCTATGTGTAGATGAACGCATCCACAGGAATATGTTTTACTTCATAGATATAAGTTGGGCAAAGTATTTAGTTAATCTGCTAAATCATCTTCTTCCATTTTTAAGTATAGTTAATAAGTTAGATCGTCAAATTGTAGCAGGACATTCTATTCAAGTTACTTCATAATAATTAACTGTCGGTTGATTATTATTTACCGGAGTGTAAGTTTAAATTTTCATTTTATTTAATGATTGCATTATAGCTAAATATTACAGATATAATATTATTTATTATATTATTATAAGTTTGCGGTATGGATTTATTGAACCTGGAAATGACGTTAAATATTTCATGAGTTGATGTTGAATTTAGTATAATTTGCTCAGGATTCATTATATCAAATTGAAATAAGGTATGATTAGGTTTTTAAAACCGTACCTATGATATGTTAGTGAAGAAAGTCGATGGAATTATAATTTATTTATTTTATTTGTTTATTTATGTTTTTTAATTATAACATTGGAATTAATTATTTATTATTCATAAATTTGTAAATAAACGTTGATTTATAATTAAACTTACTGTGCCGTTGCTATGTGTCATTCTTAAATCAGAAATCATAAACCTTGGATAGAGCATACATTAAAGTACACACTATAGTCAACATGATATAAGAGTTTAATGATATTTGAGAAAACATTTGGATGCTTTTAGTCTTTGGTAGTTTATGATGTGTAGGGTACAATAAAATCCCATTTACCTTTTCCATCATTTTGGCTTTGCGTAGTTGATTATAGTATACAATACAAATTGATTAGTAAACCTAAAAACAGATTTACCAAATAATGATATGATTGAATATATTTACTTAACATTTTAAATTGTCATTTGTCAGTATAAAAAGAGTCTCAGTGATATAGTTAAACTATAAAAAGAACCCAATTATTTATGTTTATTTATTGCAAAGCTTTACCTGGACTAGCATTTGTATTAAAAATCATATAGATGGTTTAAAATTTCATAATATTATGTATTTCCACAAATTATGCCATCTTGTACATGGTCGGCCATCGGGTCTCATACAATAAAAATCGCAAATTAAGGTTTGTAACATAATAACATTACACTTATAATTTGTTTACTGTATTTTATCATACTACTATGATAGGTCTTCATGGTACACCCTGGCTGCGATCAAATTAAATCATAAAAGTTTATGTTAGATCATTGGTTTGGTCTGTGGTAAGTTGCTCCAGATGTTGGTTGTGGTCCTTGGTGCATAAAATAGATAGCATAATATGCTTTTGGATACAGCTCTTAATAGCTGACAATGTGTAGCGGGAATTGATCAGTGATCGAGGTTACGATTCTCAGTGCACTCACGTTATGTAGTTGGGACCACATTCATACATACGAGGTGGAGGGTTACAATATATATATATAACCAAAGGAAATACATATAAAAATAAAAAAAGACTTATAAATCCAAGAAATAATATTATATTTCAACCAGAAGACTGGTTTTCATCAGAAAGAAAAAGAATACACAGTAAAATAGTGATAATCAAAAATCTTTTATAATCTTTTATCAAATCTGTAATTTTTGATTATCAACATTTTACTGTGTATTTTTTTTCTTTCTGATGAAAACCAGTCCTCTGGTTGAAATATAATATTATTTCTTGGATTTATAAGCTTTTTTTGTTTATATATATATATTGTAATTTAGAGTTAATTTTATATATATTTTTGTTCGTGGGTGTGTATTTGTTTTGCACAATTATGACATTTGTTTGATAAAGTTCAGTTTGTGAATATTTTATGTATAAATTTTGGATGCTGTTGTATTCTATTGAGTTGAACAGATTAGTAGGTTATCTGTATGTATTTATCTGCCAGCGTGTATTTATGATGTTCGATATTTAGAAAAGCTATGAGAATAGAAAGAAATCTGATTGCATTATATTGTCTGTAGGGATAAAAGATTTTGCTTATTTAGTATATGTTTTTCCATGAGTAGAGCCTAGTTTATATTATATGCATATGATTAAATGATATTTTTTTGAAGTGATGTTTTCTTAGAGCCCTGGTGATGAGGAAAAAGTCCCCACCAATGGTGTATTTAGAAGTAGATGAATTATTGTAGAAGTGTTCAGTAAAAATTTATCTGCTCCTCATGTAGATTTCCCTTATAATGTATAGTCTGTATAATCATAAGAATTAAAGATTGTATTAAGGTATAACTTTTAATTCAGAATAAACGTTAGGTTATTTTTAAAATTTAATAGTTATAACTATTACGAATGAACTTTCTTTCATGTCTTGCAAATTATTTCTATTATGCGTTCGTTGATTTAAAAAAAGAACAAAATTCTCATTTTGAGGTAATAAAGTATACAAAATAAATATAAACCTCTCTAATAATATATTAAAAAATATATTTCTTTCTTTTACCACCATAAAAGAACAATAGGACATATTTATACAAAATCAATTTTACCAGTTATATTCCTCATTTGGATACGCTTTGGAGATGGTCTAGAAGATCAAAATAACCCAAATTATAAATAAGACATAATAACAAGTAAACCCATCTATCTATAATGTACATTAATAATGACAAGCAATAATAAAAAAAAATCAAGAAACAAAAGTTATTTGTTTTGTAACTTAAAATAGAAGTTCACTTGCAAAGCTCTGCTCCAGGTTTATGAAACAATATGGGACACATTCCAAACTGAATTTAAATTAAAATAAACTTCTGCAGGAAAACTTAAAAAATATATAATCATAACTTAAATATGACCTAGCATCTTCAATGTTCATAACAAAGTTATTTGAGTTACTATATCATACATAAGCAATCAATTTCTCCTTTATTATACTGAAAATATTAGACATTCTCCATTGCAATTCTAGATTAAATATGCAATTATCCTTAGTAGTTTTTTGAATAGCATTTGACACTTTATAGTCTATTATATGCATGTTTTATTCTTACATATTGTCAATTAAGATACCATGATTCCTTAGTAGTTCCACAATTAATAATACTTTGTTTTAGTTTTAAAAGAATTTTATTTAGGGAGAATATTGTTTTTTTAATACATTAACCCGCATTTCTATCCTTCCATTCGATTTAAGCAAATACTTAATTTGAAGTAACTCACATTTATTTCTTTTATTTTAAAATATGTATTATTTCCAGAAATACCAGCTAAATAAATACTGTTATCTCTTTATGATGAATTTAAACATGGCATGATTTATCAAAATATGCATATCCTTAATTTTATGTCTAATCCTCACAAAAACATAACACGGAAAATAGTGAAGAATTAAAATATATTCTGTAAAATAGTTTTGCATGCGTTTTCCAGATATATTAAAGGACACATGGTTAGTGATACAACAATAATATTCATGCAATTTATTCTTATTTAAAATAACAATTAAATGAAGTAATGTAGACTGGACGTTATTAACATACATTTTTAAAAGAAAGCAATAGTTATGAAGAGGTTAATTCAAATTGTCTAAATCAAGGAGAGCAAAGTAAACTATGTACCTTTTTAAAATTTAGAATTGCATCTTAGTTAACTTTTTCCATAATAAATTTCTTAAGATCCTTTCGAAGTTTTACTCCAAAGTCTTTTTTTCAAAATCAATTTGACTTCAGCAACTGGTTTTAATTTCACAATAATGAGCCACTGTTTACTGGCTACAATTACATTACATAATAAGAAAAATTCTCCACTGGAGATCTTTTTAAATAGCTCTCTTTAGCAAAGTTCATTTCCCTTCACAAGGTTACTCCCATGCTTCTTTTCTATCTCAGCTAATTACATATTCAAAAAAAATCTTTTCTAAAAAAAATCACTTTGATTTTTAGAACTAATTGAAGACAAAAAAAAAATAATAAGAAGAAAATAAATAGCTTTCACAAACTTGAAAGAAAAATGAATATTAATTAACTATTAAACAAAAATGATTAATAATTTATTTAATTTTTTAAAATAATCCATTGATTCAACTATCTATTAATCATTGGAAAGAAATATATATTTGTTAAATTATTTAAGATAACTACTATAATTTAAATGTTTTTATTGTGAATGTACTATTGTTTACTGTTATTAAAGATGAAAATGAAATGAAACATAATACAGACATATATGCATGCACATGTACTGCAACCTAAATATTAAAATATCCTAACTAAATATAATTGAAATGGCTATTAATTGTTGACAAAAGGATACGTATTATAGAATAAAGAATTTTGAAACCATTCAACCAAATATTACAATAACATAAAATAACTTTGCATCTTTCTGACAAAATGTATTAATTCCATTAATAAACAACGCCTCTTCCTTACATTAAATACCTCATTAACCACACTAATAATAATAAATATCTATCAAGTGGTCAATAAACTGCATAAGCAACCCATATCTAAGCTTTAAACAAACTCCAGCAAAGAATTTTAAAATTCTAAGGCTATTTTATTTTTTTTGATACAATATAACTATTCAATGCAGATACAAAGTATATCAATTCTTTGTGACCATTTAGATGGTCACTATATATATATATATATATATATATATATATATATATATATATATATATATATATATATATATATATATATATATATATATATATATATATATATATATATATACTGTATAATGTGAATCATACATCTACATACAAATTTATATTAATAGAGTTAATAAATTGATATATCTACTATTTAAAATTAAAACATAAATCATTCCTTTATAAAATATAAAATTTAAACCATTATATTCACAGTAACAGTTACTAGCCTATGTATGTACAGCATTTATTCATATGTGTATATATAATGCTGTGCACCCAGCCATGATAGAAAGGTTTATATATTTATTTTAAAGAAGTGAATATTTTAATAGGGTTTGAACCTGGCACAGATAGGTTTGGTTGTTAAACTAAAATGTACAATAGGAAGGAAATGCACCTGACCATTGAACTAGTAGCCCTGAATTATATAAATTTACTTGTGGGTGAAATATTACAATAAAGTTATAGTCTTATATATTGGATTTTCATTATTAAGAGCAGTTAGTTTAGATGACATGCATTTATAAAATTAATTTTGATCTTTGCATTCTTGATATATTATCCATTACATGTTGGCTAATCCAGTGTGTAGCTTAATAATAATTTTGTACAATAAGAAATAATTTCTTTCATAATTTCTGGCATTGCATAGATATATCAGTTACATTTTTTGTTTGCATAATATGATGCATGAAAAAAATCATTTACTTGCAATGGATGAACATGTTTTTGATGTCAATATGTTAGGCAAATTATAATAATAATATATAACAATAATATTAACTGTGACATTTTGGTCATCAAATTATAAGACCATCAAAACCATACTGCCTAAATTATATTGTTATATTTTTGGCTGTCCACATATGAAGTTCAATTGACATAAATCTATAAATCTATTATTTTAGATCTGTTACAATATATATATATATATATATATATATATATATATATATTGAACCAACTGATAGAATGATCCAACCTGCTAATTTGAAATCAACCTACTTCGAACAACAACTAAATAAAACTACTTAACTATCCCATAAACTATACTACTACTTTTACTTGGTGCATTTGAAATTTACTACTTAAACTTCTATTTAACACTTACTACCTTCACTTCACTAAATGATATAAAACTTACAATTTAAAATCTTACAACTTAAACTTATGGAAAATAACAAACACCAAGCATCGACAAATAAACTATTAACTAATATTTTATGATATTTTGTCCTCCTAAATTTCCCTTTCAGACAATGGTTGGTTTTCAGGCAAAGTGTCAACTATTATCAATAGCGAACTATTAATAACCTCCAACACTTGACTACCAAATATATACCGATCAAATAAACACTTTATTTTTATTTTTTAAAGAAGAAAATCCCTTAGGCACCAGCTAATTATATTAGAATTAGCATGTGCATCTGATCAGCATAATCCAGTGCCTGAAACATCTGCTAGCTTAGTCAGTTCCAACCACCCACTAATAAACAAACAAAAAGTATCTTACATGCCTGCCTGTTCTAAACTGCTACTATTTCCTAAAACTAAAATAATTTCCCCCGAACCATTCAAAATAATACTTCACTTTTTTAAAACTAATAATAACATTATATTGAATGCTAAACATTTATAGATTTAACTTGGCAAATTTTTTCTAAATACTATTATTAATGATTGGATTTTCCCCTCTTACTCTTATTAAGAAAATAAATATTGATACTTACCCGCACGTATCAGAAATAAACATAAATGTTTTAAGAAAAATAATTTAAATGTTTTACTTTATTTTAAAATAAATGCATCGTTTTATCTTATAATGAAACACATATACACTTCTTTTTTTAAAGATTAAAATAAGCATTTTAATATATTACTTGAGCAAATAAATTATACACATTACATCATATTTTATTATTATTATTTTTTAAGTTTAAGTTTAAAATCAAATCACCCATACATGCATGCCAAAAATATTATTTAATAGAAGCTGCTTTTACTTATTTTATTATTGCAAATATTAATTTTTTGAAGTTTAAAGGTTATTCTTTTTTTTTAAGTTTAATTCAAAAAGTTCAAAAGTTCTTTCAATAAGGTCTATCTTTATTTTTAAAGGAAATCAGAATATTTAGATATGAAAGTCAAATAATTACCTAGGTTTTATTTATGACAGAAACAGTATAATGGAATTATTAATTAATTCTTCGATGACCGTTAAATGATTCCTTCATGGATCCTGTGACTTGTTATGATTTTCATGGCTGGTTTGGTGTTCCCCGCATTCCACTGTCCATTAATTCTATTTCAACATGATTACTTTCCGAACTAATCACAGATCTTAAATGCGTAGAGAGCAGCTTTTCAGTCAACTGCAAATATGTTGGATTTTTAACAATGCATCATTTTTGGAAATATTACTTCAAATTATTTTATTAAAATGAGAAAGTCAGAACCCAGAATGAACAAAAATTGAGCTATTTATACAGTTTTAAACAATGGAAAACTTTATTTTTAGCAGCAGTGTTCATCTTGTGAAAATAAAATCAGCTTCTAGTGTCTACTTTTTATTAAATATTGCATACACACATGCACATATATTTATTTATTTATTATAAGATAAAACAAAATCGCTTTATTATTTTATTAAAAATTCATTTAAAGAATATTAAATCATTTATTTATTACAAGATTTTTTTCTTCTTTTAAACAAAAAAATTTTTTTTATTTTAAACAGCTTGTTATTTTAAACAACTTATTATTTTAAACAGCGTTTACGTTTATTTTATTCAATACAAAAATTCCCCCCCCTACTCTTTAGTTTTTACATTTTATTCTCTTAATATTAAACTTTTATATTTTTAAAAATGGAATTCATAATAAATTAATTACATATCAATGTACTTTGGTACATATATATATATATATTGAATTCATAGTATTATTTCTGGAAGCTTCCATGTAATAAAAATATAATAGCTAAATAGCTAATACAATAGCTAAATAATGGTATGAATGCATCATTTATCCATGAGAATATTGAAATTAACATATATATATATGAAAATCAAAAAATAAAACAATATTATATATATATGAAAATCAAAAAATAAAACAATCTTTAAAATAATCTATTATATGAAAAAAAAAGACTTTCTAACTGCCCCATAAAAAACAGCCAAAGAGTAGATATTACTCTCAATGCTTGATGGAAGTGAAATTTTCTGTCTTTTACCATTATTTTTTTAATCTCCAGTTAAAAGTAGTTAGTTAAGTAAGTTTGTATAAAAAAAATAGATTATTAGCTATGCTATGTGTGATCCATTCTCTTGAAAAAAAATCATACGGCTTATTTGCACTTGGAAAAAATTTCAAAGTTTTATGTGACTTGGACTACCATTTTGTTATAAGTTTATATATATATATAACTCAAAATATTCTAGAATAAACACTACAAAACTCAATATGCCTATATAAAATTAAAAAAACCATTGCTATATACACTTACATTTATTTTATTTTTGATATAATTTAACTTAAGATAATAAATATCGTATGGTCCATATGCTTTAATAAATATGTACAAAACCCATTACATATATACTTTAAAGAGTATTTAGAATATTTTATCATTGTGCCTATGATATATATATATATATATATATATATATATATATATATATATATATATATATATATATATATATATATATATATTTTCACAATTGTATGATGTTAATATTCTTTTTAATTTCAAATAACAACTTTATTCACACTTTAAGAAGATACACATGAATATCATTTAACATCTTTCTTATTATAGGATACATGCTTACAGTGTACAGTGGCTCTACAATGAAAACAATAAATAAGAAAACTAATGATAAAAAAATACATAAAAATAAGCTACTTGGGAATTATTTGGGTCAATTAGTTGATCACCAAATTCAGAGATTTAACAATAAATAACAATTAAATGGAAAGGACTGGATTATATTAATGTAACAACTTTTACACTCTGCATGGGAGTCATTATGTCCAGTTAGTTAATTTTGTCATGACAGCATGATAAGTACCTAAGGGTTAAAATATACAGATTTCTGGTTGGTCCCATGTCTGACTGGCTAACCAGTGCTGGCATACTTTCCAATTGTAGTTTTTGGCCTCACCAAGTAACTTAAAAAATAGCTCTTCTGGCCTATTATTCAATCCATTGTCAAAGACTCTCTTATTTTGCACTATCCATATGACAAAATTTATGAAGGTGGCCAGTCTAATTTTACTATAAAGGCCACCCTTTACCATCTTTGTGATATTTGTACCTGTAATGTCTGCTTCCTGAATCTTTTAGGAGCACAATAATGTAGATTATTCCATATTTCACATTGATCTAGGATATGGCTCATTGTCTCTTCATTTTTATTACACATCAGGAAAATTGGATCTATTATATATATATCCCCACCTGGATCTATTTTATATCCCCACCTGTAACACAGGAAGGTGCGTGTTGGGAGAGCTCCAAGGTTGACTTTTTTCAAGAAATCCACCAACTTAGGTTCGAGTCTTATCCTTTTGCCAACCTAGCAAACTGGGAAATGCTGACTAAGAGAAGACTCTCCTCTGTGAACTCAATTGTTTTGTGTCATACTAAATGATTTCCAATAGTTAAGCTTGAAGCCAAACTAAGTCGCTGATGTCTTAGCTTTTCCTACAATCATTGACACTTGCTGTTGCAACCAAATGCTTGTTTGTTTGGGCAGAGGGTGATCTATTCATTCTACTTTCACCAATGGCAATGTGCTTTCCATACACGGTTTTGGCTAAATAATTTTATTAGCATATTATATCTCCTTTGAAATAGGAATGAGGAGATTAAATGTAGTCCAAGCCCATTATGATCCTTTGGTTTTTGGAGAAGGCTGAGACTTATGACTGGCTTTTTTGCCCCAACATAGTCTTCTGCATTGAGTTTCTACCTTGCAGATGAATGTCCTTGTAGGGGAAAACCCAGCCAGAAAATATGTTATTTTTGGCATTACTATGGCATTGAGAAGGGCGACCTTTCCCAACAATGACAAATGGACCTTTGATAGTGAGGTAACTGAATTTACAACTTTTTTAACAGGGACCCTTGAAGCTCCTTTCTCATGATGTAAGGGGTGAGGCCAACATGAATCCTAGAAACTTTTGTGGAGTTGCTCTGAATCTCTCAGGGATTTGCTTTCCTAATTTGATTGATCACATAGCCAACTTGGCCTCATTGACTCTTAGACAAAATTCACTAGCAAAGTGATCCAAGATATTCTCTAGCCTAGAAAACTCATCCCGAGATGAGAGAAACCCACCACATCATCCATGTAGGAAACTTGATGAATGCTCTCTCTCAGCAAAGGTATGGCAATACATGAGAGTGTTTCCTCAATGCACAACAGCAATGGGTTTATATAGGCTGCAAAGAGGAGTGCACTTAGTGGTGAGGCCTTCAGAATGAAAACAATTGGCTGAAATCCTAGAGCAACTTGACCATCCAATGAGAAAAACACTTCTCTATTTTGTAGAAGGTTCTCAATTATTTGGAGTTATGCCTTGGGCACTTAAACCTCATCCAGTATACTAAGGAGCACATTGATCCTGACGCAGTCAAAGGCACTGGCAAAGTCTAATTGAACTGCAACTAGCCAGGACATTTTTTCCCTGCAAACATGATCAACAATGAGGTGAAATCTGCTGATGGTATGGCAAACAGTTGACTGATGATGTTCTTCTGGATGTCATCTTTTATCAGACCCTCAATGGTCTTTATGAAAAAAGGGCTCATTAAGATTGGCCTGAGATTTTCAAAGTTACTAGGGCCGTCTTGTTTTTTAAGCAAAGGCACCATAGCAATGGGATAGAACCCTTAAATGTCCCAACGGATATCTGCCAGAAGGTTCACCATCCTTTTAATGATTGGGATGGTAAATGATCTTAGATGTACCAGCAGGAATTTTGGGATTCCATGCAGCCCAGGATGTGTTTCATCAGGGAGTGCTTTAAGTTTTGCTAATATTCTGGCTTCAGTGATTCTATAAGGCTCCTTGTCCATCTTCTTCAAATTTCTGCAGGTTCCTGTTATACCTAATGTTTGAAGCTTTTTCTCATAATATTTCCTGATCCTGAGCAGCATAGATTCACCTACATATTTTCTCTCATCTCCAATTGATTTTCAGGCTCTGGAGTTTTTTCTAGACCCAAGGCCCCATTTAAGGTAGCCTCTTGTCCAGCAATGTTGATTCTTTAGATATTGCCTAGCCCTCATAATTGAGAAGTATTCTGCAATGGCTTTTTATTTGACTCTATATCTATTTTTAAGATCAATTATACCATGAATGTTTTGACTTTCATAAGGCAAGGTCTCCAATTAATTGGCAATTCTATCCAGTTCACTAATCAGGTGGAATGTACCCCTTGTTTTTTGGTACAGCATCTTATTAGTTCACTGAGTGCACTTGTAAATGTCAACTATGCTTTTTCACTTGGAAGCATTGATAATTTGACTGTATTAAATTTAATTTGGATTTCAGAGATTAATTGGGTTGTGGCATTTGATGTGGTTAGCATTTGAATTGTATGTGGTAAGTTAATTATGGGTTCCTGTACAAACACTGGTTCTATTTTGACCTCTAATGAAAAGTGGTCAGAAAAGGCCACTGGCCATAAATGAGCCTCAATCACTGGAAATAAAGATGGTGACATGTACACGGGATCTATGAGCGTCCGTGTATATCTTGTGTAAAATGAAAAGGCACCTTCTGGAAACAAATCTATGCCACTTACTAAGAGCTGGTTAAAGCTGTTGATAAATTTGTCCTGAAATGTTTCAAAATTATGGTTGAAATCACCAATGATTATGGTCGGGAATGAACTAGTTCTCAGTGCTATGTTTATTGAGTGAATAGCATTGAATTTAACTTCCCAGTTTTTGGATAAATATAGGTTCACAGGGTTGAATGTCCAACCTCTATACTGTATCACTGCAATCATAATGTTTGTGTTTATGTATAGAATTTTAAAAAATGTAATCAGTGATTTCTTGTTGACTGCATTAATTGGATAATTCTTGCATCAGAGTTATGGTGCAATTTTGTCTCACACAAACACAAAATATCTGGTGCCTGGTGCCTAAACCAATGTGACAGGGCATAAGCTCTATCACAAGAATTCAGGCCCCTGATGTTCACAGAAATGATGTTGAACATTATCAACTTGATATTGGATTATGTTGCTGAGTCCTTCACCACTTGGTCTGGGTTGCCTTGATCGGTCTTTTTTGATCCAGACTCTGGTAGAGGACTTCCTAATGCCCTTGACAGGTTAGAGTTACTCTCAATTTGTTTAGTAATAAAATAATTTGTTTATAACTCTCACTTCAATGTTGAGGCAGCTTTATTATATTGCCAACGGATTCATTTTGTACTACATCATTAGGAAGATTCATGAGGTTTGGGGAAAATCTACTTTTCTTCTCTTTGGGAGTAATGATGGTTGGTCTCTGCTCTTCTAGATCAACAAGGTTCCTTACAACTTCAAACTCTTCACAAGATGTAGATGCAGTTGAGGATGATCCACCCCACCTGGATATGTATTTCCTCTTTCACTGAAAAGAGGCATCCTGATGAGGCAAATTAATCCTGCAATCAGTGGACATTATGATTTCATCCCCAATTCCCATTCCCTCCAACATGGCTTCTACATCATTCGAGGATGGATGACTGATCTGCCTTTTAAGGTGTCTTGAGGGACCAAGGGACAATGGATAATACCCTGAAGCAACTGCTTTTGGTTGAGATAATTTGATTCAATGTGTGGATCAGGTTTTGACATTTGTTCCAGCTTCAGTGATGTCTCAGATGATATCATTCTTTTGTTGGTGCATTTGTGGTATTTTCCCATGTCTCGCACAGTGGACACATTTTCGAGCTGGACATTCTCTCATAAAGTGTCCTCTTTATAGACAATGAAAGCATTGTGGGGCTAGTCCTCTAATGTTAATGATGATTGGGCCTTCACAGCCTTCCACAAGACTCAGGATCACTAGAGGAGAAGTATCTTTCTCAGCATGATTTTGAATTCTGCTATGTTCAAGAGCTTTTGAGTTTCATCATTGTCTATTGGTTTATAGCCAAAGGAGACTATCTTTCCATATGGAGCAAGTAACTTTTGCAAGTCGGTCATTCCAAAGTTTATCCCACAATTCCGGGCAGTTCCATTTGGGTATGTCAGGTGATCAAGATCAACTGTGACAAGATATCTACTTCCAAGGGTTTTATACAGGTTTCAAATGACCTCCTTGGCTATAGCATTTTAAACTGAACAACCAGGTATCGGTCATTTGGGTGGAATAGTATTTTTGTATGCCATTTTACAAAGGTCTTGTGATTTGAGCAGTTTTAGTAGTGTTGCCACTGGGAATTTGAAAAGGTTAATCCTGTTGTCTGTTGTAGATAAGATCAGTGCATTCTCATGCTTATATGCCTGGAAGGATTTCACCAGAAGGGTAGGAATTGACTGATTGAATTTATCATTTATAGTTTTATATTGGTTTGGGTTACATCTGCCTCCTTTGGTAATTATGGATGAGTTTCCCATCATGGAGTCTATAGAACTGCAGCATTGTCTAAGCCCATTATTTCTAAGGCCTTCAAATGTCTATGGCTGTCCTTATTAATAAGGCTTTTGAGTACTATTTTTAATTGGTCCAACTGTATGAGATCCTACAGCAGCCTTTTGGGAAAGATGACATTGGCTCTTGGCTTTTTTTTATCAACAGGATTATTGTTTATAGTGTATTCTCTGTTCACCTGTTGTGGTATGGATTTAGGTCTTAGTGTTGAAAACTCCAAATTATAACTGTTGTCTGCTGTGATTATGACTTTTCCCAAACTTTTCTTGCTCCTGGTGTTGTAAGTCACCCTTGTAGTATTGGTGTCACTTATTGGTTATGAGAAATTTGATAGCTTTGCTCTTGTATGTTAGGCTGTGTTTCAGTTATATTGCCCAGATTTTTACCTTTAACAGTTGAAATTATTTTTATACTGAAAAATGTTCAATTTTACTGAGGACTTTGGGAATCCAGGGCTTGGACTTAGGTCCCCAGAGTGTATTGTGTTTGTTTATGGCTTTGTATTCTTATTTTTAGACTCATAAATTAGATCATTGTGTTTTTGTTGTTGGTGTTTATTTTTTTTATTTCTGGGTAGTGCCCTTGTTCCACTGGAAGTGGTCTTATGGCTTTGGTTCTGATCATCAGAACTATATACTTTTTGCTCAGTAAGGTAGCTCATTTCAAAATCTATTTTATCAGATTCAGAATATGAGTTCAAATTAACCTTCTGAGGTGATTTCCCAGTCTGCCATGATTTCCCACATTCAGTAACTTCCAGATCGACACGTTCATACCATAACTCATTTTATATAAAAGTTTGAGAGTTGTAACTTTCTTCTAATGGGTTTTCAGGACTTGCTTATTTTTTGGTAAGTACTTTTTACCATTATCTATCTCCCCTGACTGGTTTACAGCTTTGGATTCATGTTTTCCTTTTATATTTTCTACTTTTAGATTAGAATTTCTAATGTTTACTTTTTTTCTGATTTTTTCCCCTACATTTTCACTACTAGTTTTACTGGATATTTCTACTTTTTTCCTGGATTAAGATTTAGTGATTTTAGATAATTTACTCTTAAATGAATTTATTTTCTTATTCTCAAATTCTATATCTCTGTTTTCATTCAAGTTTAGGGATTCTCCTGAACTACTAAGGCTGGCTTTAGCCTTTTCCATGGCAGCCATTAGCATTAAACATAATGATGACCAGTTTTATAATTTTGATCAATTATTCACAATTAATTTCTTAAATAATTATCACTACAACAAAAGGAAATACTCACTATTAATTCTCCAACATTTTTCAACTATCACTTTCCTACTTTTAGTGTGAACAGACTATCTCTGGCCAAGCTTTAAATAGCTGACTATTCACCATGGCAACCGGAAGATTTGTCTTTTTGGGGATAAAATGTATATTATTTTGTTTCTACCATTTATTATTGTCAAAATTGAAGTATTAATAAAAAAAATATTAGGTCTTAAATAAATCATATATTTAAACAGCATTAAGCTGCTGCACATGTGCTTTGCAGATTTTAACTATAAATGACTGAATTCTAACACTTCAAACACATGATAAAGTCTTTGAAAAAGACAGGGTAGCCTCTATCTTTTCAAACACAAACACTTTTGTATGGGCAAATCTTAAGTGTTTGAAAGTGAAAGCATGAAGATGTTAAATAATCACTTTAAATTACTTTTACATGCTTGAATGAATGACGCTGGTGAAATTTGCTAGAATTTATGAAACATCATTCTTATTTGAAATTAAATGTATGTAAATAAATCAATTATTTTATACAGTGCAATGTTTATAAACTGTAATATTTAAACAGCATTAAGCTGTTGCACTTGCACTTTGCAGATTTTAACTATAAATGACTAAATACTAACACTTCAAACACATGATAAAGTCTTTGGAAAAGATAGAGTGACCTCTATCTTTTTGAACCCAAATGCTTTTGTATGGGCAAATCTTAAGTGTTTGAAAGTGAAAGCATGAAGATATTAAATAATCATATTTTTACATGCTTGAATGAATGACACTGGTGAAATTTACTAGAAGTGTTAGTATTCAGTCATTTAAAGTTAAAATCTGCAAAGCGCATGTGCAACAGCTTAATACTGTTTAAATATTACAGTTTATAAACATTGTGCTATATAAAATAATTGATTTATTTACATACATATAATTTCAAATAAGAATGATGTATCATAAATTCTAGTAAATTTCACCAGTGTCATTCATTCAAGCATGTAAAAGTAATTTAAAGTGATTATTTAATATCTTCATGCTTTCACTTTCAAACACTTGAGATTTGTCCATACAAAAGCGTTTGGGTTCAAAAAGATAGAGGCCACTCTATCTTTTCCAAAGACTTTATCATGTGTTTAAAGTGTTAGTATTCAGTCATTTATAGTTAAAATCTGCAAAGCGCATGTGCAACAGCTTAATGCTGCTTAAATATTATTAGGTCTTAAGTAATAATGAGATTGAGAGACTGAGCGTGAAAAAACAAACATTCTTATGTCTATTTGGTGGTTGATTATTCATAATCGATGGATTAGTAACATTTTTATTTCCTTCAGTTTTATAATTAATTGATTTTAAGTTGATTTTAAATTAATATAAAATAATAATAAAAGATAAAATTGAAAAGATAAAATGTATAATCATTTATACTCATATATCGATTTCAACTTGAAATCAATTAATTGTAAAACTGAAGAAATAAAATTGTTAATCCACCTATTTTTAATAATCAACCATGAAATATGGATCAGAATGGATGTTCTTTACTTCACGCTCAATCTTATATTATTTAAGATCTAACAGTTGTTCATTAAGATTTTAACTTCGATAATGATATTTGATCAAATTATAGAAAAATTAAACAAAACAATACATAATTTAACACAAAAAGAACATTAACTATATATATATACAAATTTTATAGTGCAGTTAGAAACCTAATTGTCATGCCTATGCCGTGAATGAAATTTATTTTCAAATCATTTATAAACTTGAAAAAAAATTGTCAGCTACAAATCAAGTTTTTTTTTTTTTTTTCAAGTAATTAGCCGATGGCCAATCTAGTTAACTTTTCAACATTGCTCAGTAAATAGATATTTAGTTACACTTAACTAAAATGTAAATATATATGCAAACTCATTGATTATTATAGTGTAGTGATTAATGCATCCATTTGCTATAAATTATGATCTGGTTTTTAAATTTTGGCGAAACATTAAAATTACTAAGAAATTACAAAAAAGTTTGATACATTTTTCTTTAAGAAATTGGCTTTCATTTATTTTAACTAGTGATCATGTTATTTGGAAAATAAAAATAAATCATAAAATCTCTTTTGATTAGTATTTGAATAGTTATGTGAATAATACTTTTATTTTTATTACTTTTATATAAAGATTTATGGTAGTTTCATCACATTAAATTCTAAAGTGTAGTCCCAAACATTGTGTTATTTTTTACTAAAACTGTGAAAACTAATGGCAAGTTATTATCACAGATAAAACAATTCTGATTCGATCGTAACTCCCTATTATCTATTTATTTTAATGTGTTATTTCGCAAAAAAATTAAACATGTCCATAATAGAGAGTACATATATATAGATAGAGAATCATGAAAATTAAAAATTTGAGTTTCAATATAAATTTTAAATGTAAGTATCCATTTATAAAACAATATTTTATATTAACCTTTAATCCTTTTAAAAATAAAAGAAGCCATATATATATTTTAAAAATGAGCAGTCGCAATACATCCGATTTTAATCAATTAATTTGTTCTATTTAAATATAACTTATACATTTATAAGGAAATTTAATGTGTTTTTTTTAATGTTGATTTATGTATATATATATAATCTTCTGAACCAATCAGAAGTATCATTCTACAAGAGTAAAATTAGCCTCATCTCAAAAAAAAAAAAAAAAAATTAAAAAAATAAAAATTATAAAATTTTCATTGAACTCTAGTGTCAGATAAAACATTTTTTTCAGAAATATATTCTGTCTCCACTGCTTTTAATAAATATATATATATAGATTTAAATTTAAAAAATATTTAAAAGAAATAATAATCTAAAAGAAAATATTCATTATATCATTATATTGCCATATGAAATATAAAATATTTAATAAATATAAGAAAAAAAAAACATTTGTAAAGAATATATCTTTAACTTTTTTAAAAAATATAAATTTTTATTAAAAAATAAATATAATAATTTGGGATTGATACATATTACTCATTGGATATAAAAGTTTTTGTGAAATTAATTTTATTGAAAGCAACGATTATATTACATCAGTATAAAAATTTGCATTTTTATTTTTCATTTGTCTTCTAGTAATTATTTTCCAGGATTTTAAAAATACGATGAATAATAATTTTGACAGTTAATTGATCAATGGTCAGACATTACCCTATATACCTATATAATTTATGTCAATATAACTTTTTAAAAAACTATAATCTTTAACTTGATAATCAATGAATACAGACAAAATAGTCTTCATACATAAAATTATATGCACCAAAATCTGATTTAATTTAAATGTAACAAAAATAAATAATTACAAGGTTGGACACTCAAACTTTATATAATATTTGAGCATTCAAATGGCAGATTAAGCATGTGATATTTTTAATTTAGATAGAATTAAACCAAATTGTTTTATGTTACTTAGCTGAGAATCAATTGTAAAACAATTGCTTATAGTTTGCACTCTACTAAAGTTGATTCCAAAAATCAAAGTTAAGCAAAGATGCTATTATAGACTTATATGCTAAGTATAATAAATGGCATATCTCTAATTGAATTTTATATGCTTTAATTTATCTAGTATAATAATAGTTATTCAGTAAAAAGTTGAATCTAATGCTGAACCTAATTCACATATGGATCTAACAGCCATCATTTTATATTTTATATTATCAAGTTAATAACTTCGAACCTCATAAGACTATTAGCCTAGTAATAGTTTTAAAGTGGATTTTAGATGCATAAAACAATTAGAACCAGCATCAACTCTAAGATGCTCATTGATAAAGACCACAACTTAAAATATAATGCTGCCTTTAGTATCAATTAATTACTCCATTTTATGAATAGGTGAATCAATGGATCCTGAATGAAAAATCATTTAGTGAAAGACAAATTGAAGCAAAATTAAAAATTTAGCATATAATCTATATAAAAAATATAATGGAAATATTTATGTTGTATTAAAGAATAAACTTTAAAAAAGGTTAATGATTTAACAGAATGGATTAGTTTGCAATAAAACTAAAAAATAAAATAAATTAATTTAGATCAAGTTGTCAGAAATATATCAAATGCTAATTTTTACATATAGGTAGAAAGAAAGACAATGATTATCTAAATAATTATTTTTTTTAGAAAAACTTTTTTTTTAAATTTTTAATTGTTTTTATGTGCACTTAGTCAATTCCTAAATGTATCACTACAAATCATTAATATATTAATATGCCAATATAAATATTATGTAATCAACATAATTATTCATTTCATTCATTTATCAATAGGCAGATATTACATAAGAGGCAAATTCAACCTCTCAATGTTTCTCTATCCTTTGTCATATTCTTTAAATATTCATAAAATGTTCTCTCTTTAATAAACTTACTTAATTTTCATTTGCCTACTAGATATTTTTCTGCCACACTAGTCACTTTTGATATATCTTTCAGAGTTTTTGCTTTATCCAGAACTCATATCATATAACATGATTTTTTTATTCTCATATATAATATATGCTTTTAAAGGAAGGAATTTATTTTAATCCAGAACTAATTATTATAAACTTTAGTAAGCAATGAATACCAGATAATAACATTATTCTATTTCCATTCTTATAGTAAGTTAGGCTTATGGTTTTCATCAGTAAAAGACTTTAAAATTAATGTATAAACAGTTCCATCTTTAATCTATTTATATTAACTTAATAAATTGAAATTTAAAAATATTGTAAAGTTTTAAAAATAAACTATCTTATATTGGTGTGATATCATTTTTATGTTAATCATTTATAGCTTTCACTCCTTGGCTAGTATAGTATACACCAACAAAACAGCATCTTACAATTTGCTCTGTTTGAATATATAGGTATATTTTTAAAAATATTAAATCATTTTATTTACTCCACAGTATATACTCAACAAAATCACATTTTATAATTATCTAAATAAAAATGTATTAATTTTTTAGCAGTTTTGCTTCAATAATTATTCTTCATTTCTTATTACCATCTAAATCCAAATTTCTAAAGGTCTCAATTCTATATTTTCTCTTTTTCTATTATTGTTGTTTCTGTGTTACATAAACTTGTAATCCAAACAAGATATATATATATATATATATATATATATATCTATGTTTATATATATATATATATATATATATATATATATATATATATGTCTGTGTGTGTATAAATATTATATGAGTTTTCAAGAAAAATAGTGATTTAGTTGGGTTGTTTTTTCACTACACATTATTAAACAATTAAAAAATATATGTAATATAATATTATTATTGATTGTTAAAAATATATAATTGATTATTATCAATAATTATAAATTTTAAAATATAAACGTAAAGTAAATAATTAGATTCATATTATTTTCTAAAACCTAATCAGAATAATTTTCAATAATATCAAGGCAATAGAAATTTTGATAAAATACTAGCATATCAAGATATATTTAACCAAAAATTAATAGAAAATCCTCTAATACTTTAAATTTTATTAAAATGAATAATTTTTCATTTCCAAATTTAAAAATTATATTAAGAGTATTATTAAGCATGCCAATGAGCATAGCAACCAGTGAATGAACATGCTCAAAACTTAAAGTAAATAAAAAGTTATTGCAGATAAATATGTTATAATCAAGATTAGACAGTTTACAATAATATCAATTTAAAATATTTGTTCATAAGTAAACATTGAAAATATTATTAATACTTTTGAAAATATAAAATCCGGAAAATTTTAATAAATACTCATGTAATAAATACATATCTGTAATTTAATTTGATTTTTATAACCTTTACATTATGTGATTGGTTGATCATGGTCAAGAAAAAATGTATAATTTGATTTTTTGCCAATTTGCAGATTATGATTATCCATATTAATGTCTCTTTATATTAGAATGCTTAAAATTCAGAATTAGTGAAACAATTTGGATAAGTAAGAAACTGTTTGACTTTTTTGAGTAGTGGTAAAAGTTTGGATAAGTTATATTTAATTGGTTCTACATTTGATGTAATGGCTCTCTACAAGTTGTAATGAACAATGAGACATTTTAAAAGTGATAATTAAAAAAAAAATGAAAACAGGCTCATGAAGCATGCAAATATTTTTATTTAGGTTTATCTTGTAAATTCTTTCCACATGATTACAACAAAAAAATTAAGCTAAAAATATTTGTTGGGAGGTGGGTAAAAGAACTAAGTTTGATTTTGCAGGCAGATGACAACCAATCTTAAACCTGCACTGATCACATATTGCATGCTATTTTTTCTCATAATGTTTGGAAATGAAATAAATCTTTTTATTAACTACATAGAAGTTTTTTATTGTTTGGTACTTGTTATTCTTTGAATGGTATTGCTTTTCATTTGTTTCATACTTTTCATAAAAAAAATATATGACAAATGCAGAGTTAGATATTTCACATATATTGATTAATCAAACATATTATAGTTTTCAGAAATGGAGTACTTCACATGAAAGTTGTTTCTATCAATCAAATTAGGTGGAATGATTTTAACACTCCCTCCCCAAATGTTCAAATTCTAGAGAATTGGAGATTTCTTTGTGTAATAAATATTTGCTTCTTTATTTGTCAAGTATTTTATCTAGTTATTTTGTAAATATTTTTTATTTATTTTGATTGATCATTGGTTAGAGAACTTTGAAAAAACATTAAACAAGAGAATGCTGCTGCTTTTATTGACATACTGCTTTGCATGATTTAAAATTCCAACAAAAAATGTGGAACAATTTATTTTTATGAATAGCATAAACATAAAAGTTTTAATCATGCATGTTAATTATGTAATGATCTCATCTCCAAATATTGAAATATAAGAATAAACTATGTTAAAGAAATGGTTAAAGTAGTAAACAACTACCAATAAGGCCAGTTATTAGTAATTATTATTTTTTCATAGACTCATTGTTTTATCATAATATTCTGTTATAATACATTCAATCACAGATTTTAATTTATTTTTACATCAATTGCAACAAGATTTTATACAGTCTGGATTAATGACTTCACTTAGAGTAGTACCAAGTTACAAGAAAGTTTATAGAAAGTGCATTTGAATCATATATATTATATAACAAATTATTCCGTTATTATTTTATAAGTATTATTAAAAAAACAAATGTAAATTAAAATATATTACTTATAACAAAAAAAATATTTATTGTTTATCAATTTGTACTTAAATGTGTGCTATTTTATAATTTATATATAAATAAGCATAACATTTTTTTTAGTTTTAGCTAGAGAACAAAGTAAGAAAAAATAAAAGATAATAAATTTTTAATAATCACCAGTTGATGACTGAAGAGAACATTTAATTTAAAAATTAGCACAGATGAATCATGATAAGAAAATGTTTAATTTAAAAATTAACAGTCTAAAGATGAATATGTATTTTTGATTATATTTAACAGAGAATGAAAGAATTTCTATGAAAACAACTAATTAAAGTAATGGCGTAAATAAAAAAAATTGATCTACTCTCTGTGATTATGGGATAGATATAATTATTTCCCTTGATCTTAATCTCACTTGAATAATGAAGATTATAATAATCTTTAAAAGTTCATTAATCAAACAGTATATTAGCTAACTATTATTGCTGAAATATATATAAAATTAGCAAAAGTTGTTTAGTTATAATGAAAATATATTTATATATTAACTGCAAGTGAACAAAAAGTTAAATAAATAATTCTAAATGTAACATTTACTAAACTTAAAGTAAAATTTTCAAAAAATTAGACAAAAAAATATTTTATCTGTAGATTATTTGTTTTGTTAGATACTTAAAAAATTCTTATCGTTGGTAAGATTTAGAAGAGAAAAAAAAGATATAGAAAGGAATTTTAAAAAAAATATCTAAAGTTAGATGGCTCCAAATAAAATCAATATTTCTAATCATTCTTTTCAGACATTTTGTTCAAATACAATATTTAGAATCAACTTTTACCAGTTGCTAAGAATAAAATGTTACTAACTTACTGTCATGGTCTTTGTATTACAGACAAAAATTAATATATATATTTGAAGTCAGCAAATACATGCTAGCAAGTTTTACAAACAAAAAAAATTACTATTAATGTGTGTATATATATATATATAGTGATAATATCCCCATAGGCTCAATATTAGAAATGATCAGTTTCATTTTTTATAATAATTGTTTTATGCATGAATTATATGCTTGAGTTATAAGTATGAGTGTAGCGTTGCTAGAGAATATCCAAGATGGTGAACATAGTTTAAATCTAAAAACTTGTATTGAAATGATAAAACCATGGTAAAATTCAAAATTTATCTAAAACATTTATTATTATTATTATTATTATTATTATTATTATTATTATTATTATTATTATTATTATTATTATTATTATTATTATTATTATTATTATTATTATTATTATTATTATTATTATTATTATTATTATTATTATTATTATTATTATTATTATTATTATTATTATTATTATTATTATTATTATTATTATTATTATTGTTGTTGTTGTTGTTGTTGTTGTTGTTGTTGTTGATTTGTTTTTGTCTAGCTATCTAAAAGAAATTCAAAGCCTTCTTAAAAATGTTCAAGATTCATTGAGATTTGAATCAAGAATCATGAGTATGAATAATGGATCTAATAATTACTTTATTGATCCTAGAATCTATAGAAATATGATCAAATTTTTATTTTAATGTGCAACATGTATTGCAAAAATATATCTTATAAATGATAAAATTTATTATTTATATATATATCAAATCTTAATTTTAAAAAAAAAATTCACAGAACACACTTATTGTGCAATTATAGATTATCAGACCAGAATCTTTGGTGCTAATAATATTTTATTTTTGAAAAAAATATAAATTTTAAATATATTTTAGGGCTTATTAGATGCAAATTGTTATGATAAATAATATTTTAATTTCATAAATACCTTAGTATCTCTTTATTTTTCGTTGTAATTATTGTTTGAGGTATTTATTAGTGGTGATTTCAGATATGTTCTGTTGATAAATTACAATAAAAGATACACCTAAAAGCTATTTCTATACTTTGCTACACCAAGTGTTTAACAATAGTTTAATTGTTGTAAGATACACTTTGCTGCAATTGTTTTTATTTTATTTTTTTACTTTTTAAAAAAGATAGCAAAAATGAGTTATTACTTTTTAAAAAGTATAATAAATACTGAAAATAAAGATTTGGTATTTCTCGCTCAAGGATTTCTTTTGGTAGTTGTCATTGTTTAAAATATTTACTAAATTTAGAATTATTTTAAATAAAATAATTAGTTCATTGAATAATTATTTTGTCTGCTTAATTTGCTCTAATTTTATGTTGAGATATTTATTATAGCCTGAAACATCAGTTTTATAAATAAAACTGAATTTCTCATTTTATTGTTGTTGTTTTTCATTGGAGATTTGTTATTTCAAAGTATAATATAACTAAAATTTATTTTTATAAGAAATCTGCTTTTATTTTAGAACTAAAGTATTTATATAAATAATTGTCTTTTAAACTAATGAGAGATGTCTCTCCAACATTTTCTCATAAATGGTTATAGAAACAGAAATATTATTTATTTACTGTGTTTATTAACAATTCAGCAATGATATTTTGAGTGACCTCTCACTGCTGATTAATTGTATCACACCTAACATTTTCACTCAGCTTCATATTGAAATTGAATTCAGCAAGGTTTTCTTTATCTATTGATCTTCCAGGTCTATTCTTAATGATAAAACTTCCCTAGATAATATTCAGGTATAACAGAAATCTCATTAGTCTTTTCATGCTCATTACTAATTGTATAACAAGACATTTGTTTTCATGAATGGATAATGGGTAGTTTTTAAGAGACTTGTACTTACAATGTTGACTTGTGATTTTTTAGTTCAATAGTCTGAATGTCAAAGTTAATAGATTTAAAAAAATCTATTAACTTTGACATTCAGACTATTGAACATTTGAGCAAAAACCACACAGCATCTGCATCAAATCCAGAAATCCTGATCACAATGTTTTATTCTAATTGATAATCAAATTTTCCAACTATATGCTGTCTCTGAAATGATTATAGGAGGATAATCTGAAAGCATAGAGTTTTCTAGACAATGGTGATGACCATTTGCTATTCAATTTTGAATTAAATAGTGATCTTTTGCTTACTAATCTTACTCTTTTGTAACTTTTATCTAATGTTAAATTAACATCTTATCATATATCCCATACATACTTTGAATACTTAGTTTTTCCTATTTTTCTAAATTTATTATACTTTATATAGATACAACATAAAGCAGTACATAGGGTATTTACTACTTGTATGTGAATATAAGTAATTTTGTTCAATTACTTTATATATCTATTAGATCATTTTTTAAGATATCTATTACAGAAGCACTTATATTGTTGTCAGATAATACTATTAAATATTTCAAATTTATCCTCGATTTCCATTCAATTTGTTTTTCTTTCATTATTTACTATCATTTGTGGCTGACATTTTTGTTTACCTGACAACTTATCGACCTTATTTACGTCAGTCCGTCAAGATTCACTGCAGTATATTCTCAAGTAAATAAAATGACCTTGTAAATAATCGAAAATTGTATTAGAAAATACTATGAATACAAAACATTAGATATTTTTTATCGAAATGTTCGAGAAGTTTAAATTAGTTGCTTCTTTTTATTTTTTGCCCCTCAAAGTTTTTTAGATTTTTTTTATTTACATGTAATCTTTTTTTTTTTTTTTCAAATTAATTTTATTTCTTCTTAATTATCAAACTGACACTTTCATTACTTTTTATATCATCATTAATTCATCAGTACATAAACTAAATGGAAAAAGAGAGAGGAGTGATAATGAAAAAAGATTGATCATTAACTTTAATTTCCTGAAATACTTTTATAAAGCTCTAAACAGAAGAGTTGGCAATTTCAAATATAAAAAAAATGAAACGACCCCCCCCCATCTCTTCTATTCGTTGAAGCTGTTTGACATTTAAATTTTTTATTTTTTTTTATTTTTTACAATTGTTGTTTATTTCAGGTATTGTATGGGTTTTTAAATAATGATTATCAAATGTTTTGTTATTTTAATCTCATAATGCCATTTTTAAAAGAGAGAGTAGAAAATTAAGACATTTTCTACTTACAAAAACTTAATTTATTAAAATTTGATTCTGTTTAAGAAATCCGAAGCACAAAAATTCATTTGTCTTAAAGTACTATTTATTTATTTCTATATTAATAAAAAAACGAGTATTTATCATCATCATCGTTTATCTGCAGAAAATAAATCCAACAACAATAATTGGACCATCTTCTTCAACCCTCCCCCCTTCCGCCTTTTGTTTTATCTTTCATTATCTAATAGTTATCACCTTGTTTATGATCGTTGATCAACAATTTTTTTCCTTTTTAAAAAAAAAAAAAAAAAATTGTCTAATTTCAGCAACACATGTTCCATTTCTACTTCTAAGTACACAAATCAGTCTATTTCTCTTCAATTTATTAATTTCTTAATAATAACTTCGTTTAAAACAACTTATTTTACACTTTTATTGATGAAAAAATCAATAAATTTTCTGCTAGGTATATTTTTTCTGATATCATCATCAATATGTAAAATCAGTTTTAAGATTTCAATAGACATAGCAAGACGATTTTATTTAAATATGCTTGTAACATTTAACATGTTCTAAAAATGTGAATATAAATTTAGCAATAAATTAACTAAAAAGCCTACCTTCTATTATCTTAATGTTCTTGAGATATTAACAAAAACATCTAAAAAATATAGGTAAAATAAGGTGTGTTATTATGCATTTACATGGGGTTTGATTAATTAATTATTTGAGGCTGTGGATAGGAAAACCTAATCAAACTTGTAGAAATCTTCACCTTGATTAAAATTGAAGATGATATCATTATTTTCAAATATTATATATAGAACTCTTAAAATTAATTCAATTTTTTTAGTTGATATAGATTATTCTCTATGCATCACTTCATTAAACATTAGTATCTCATCCAAACATTTTTATGTGCTTTTGACTTACATCCTTTTCAATCTCTTGGTGTTCAATTTAAGATGTCAATTATATATCTTTTGTCATGTTTTATAAGACAGATATTTTTAGCATTTTTTTTTTACACATAAACAAAAAGGGAGATTACATACCATGATGGATTGCAACAATTTATGTTTTTCCTTTTTTATTTTTGCCTCTGGCTAAGACTAAATGGATAGCTATTTTAAATTATATAGCAATAATAAAGCATATATCCCATGCCATTCACAGGTTATATTTCATCATCATCATCATCATCATCATCAACAACCATTATCAATCCAATGCAGAATGAAGGTCTCCCCAAGTTCAATCCATCTTCTCCAATCTTTAGCTTCTCTTCTCCACATCACCCCTGCACACTTTCTTATTTCATCCATCCATCTCACATGTGGTCTCATTCTGAGTCTTTTACAATCTCTTGGAATCCAGTTTAAGATTTCAATTGTCCATTTTTTATCATCTCTTCTAGCAATACATCCAGCCCAACTCCAATCTTTTAACCTTTTCATTGAGGTCAGTAACACATGTTTGTTCTCTTACCCATACATTGCATTTTCAATCTCTTCTTGTTACTTCCACCATGCATCTCTCCATACTACCTTGAGTGGTCTGTAGTCTCTGCATTGTCTTCTATTAAGTGTTCAAGTCTCAGATTCATAAATACAAACTGCTAAAACACATTTGTTAAAAACCTTCATTTTCAAACACATAGGCATATTTCCTTTTAATATCAAGTTATTTCTACCAAAAGCACTCCAATCAAGTTTAATTTTATGATTAATTCCATACATTATGTTTCCATTCATATTAATAATCTGACAAAGGTATTTGTAACTGTTAACTTCTAAGTCATCATAATCAATCTTTATTTTCATATTTTGAGCAAATCAATTAAATATTACTTTAGTCTTTTTAATATTTATCTTTAATCCTACTTTCCTACTTTCATCTGATAACTCCTGCAACATTTCCTGCAGCTCTGAAGCATTATTTGCAAAAACAACTACATCATACACAAAATCTTAATGACTTAAATAATCTCCATTTACTTTCACTCCTTTAATTTCCCATTTTAATCCACAGAACACTTATGTAACACTGATGTAAAAAGGTTTGGAGATATAGAGACACCTTGGCTTACACCCATCTGAATGTTGACTTTCCTAGTATCATTATGTAATCTAATTGTTGCTATTGCATTTTTATAAATATTCTTTAAAATATGACAATTTCCTGGATCTATACCTTGATGATCCAATGCTTTAATCACTGAAGAAATGTTTATAGAATCAAATGCCTTTTCATAATCTACAAATCCAAACATAATGGCAACTCATATTCATTTGCCCTTTCTATAAGTTCTCTCAATACATGGATACGATCTATTCTACTAAAATCACTTTTAAATCCAGCTTGTTCTCTTGGTTGGTAGAAATCCAATGTTCTCTGCAGACAAGTTGTAATTATCTTGGTAAAAATTTTGTATAAAACTGATAAAAGGCTGATAGGTCTGTAATTTCTAATATCTTCCCTATCATCTTTTTTAAATATTATATTAATACTGCATTCTTCCATTCATCTGGTACACCTTTATCATTTAAACATTTGGTATATAACTTTGTTAAAAAAAATTCTATTTTTTCACCTGCTTCCTTCATAATGTTCTGTGTTTGACTTTATAGCTCTACTATCTGAAGACTTAATATTATACAAGTCATAAAATATCTAGTTAGTATATAATTAAGGTCAACAAAATAAATTAGTTCACCTAATATCAAATTCATAAACTTTACAATAATTTTTTTCATTCAAAGTTTTATGATGTTTGAAGTATTAAATCTAGCTCTTACTTATGTGAAGAGGTAATGGTGATTTCTAAATGATTTGCTCATTAAAGTGCTTCTTATTAATGAAATCAGGAATCAGAAATTAATTTGAGGTTCAGTTGGCTCTATTATTTAGTATTTATTGATTAGAATAATACAATAAGTTATTACTCTTAATAATGATATTAATCTAAAGTTAGGAATGTTACATGATGTTTTGTTTGACATCTTTTTGTACTAATTGACTTTTCAATTTGTCCTATAAAAAAAAAAAAAAATACGTAAAATAAAATGCATTTATAAAATGTAATTGTAACAATATTTGAGATGTGTGTTCTACGCAAGTGCAATATATTTATTCCTCATATATATTATAATAGTAACTTACAGATTATTTAGCTAGCATAATAGAGGTATATATAATCATGGACTTGGTATTTCATCGATTCATTTCTAGCATTCTACTTGAAGACCCAAAGTCCGATTGTAGTGAAATGCGTATCCTCTTTCTAAGGAATTTAATCATCTCTTTATATTTAACAAGACCAACTTAGATTTTAAATATAATCCATTCTGTTATATTTGGCGAACCTAACTATGAAGCATTAAGTTAATGATTTCTAAACATTAAATATAATTGATTATATTACAATTAATACATCAACTGGGATGATTAAATGCCGTTCCGTTATATTTGATGCCTCAACTAAGGCTATCAAATAGGCTGTCCCGTTATAATATATATATATATATATATAATCATTATTTACTATATAAACATATATTTTACTTATTTGCTACTTAAAATTGAATTACTTTAATCTTTTATATCTACAATAGGACGAAAACCAATTCACACAGAAATTCAATTCTTAGAGAGTAAGCAACTTTTATAAAAAAATGAAATAAAATTGATTTTATTCTTTACATTATATTAGTGACTTTTAGCACGTTTTAGAAATGTATTTTTTATCAAAGAGTTTTACAGTAACATTTTAAAAGCTAACCAATTTTAAACTTGAACTATATTTTTAAAAAATGACATGTGTAAAATGTTCTGATCTAAACTATCAATATTTTACTTATTTTTGCAATATGACATCAATATCTATGAAAGCTGTTTGCCAAAAAAAAAATGTAAAAAAAAGAATTTAATACCAAAATATCAAGTTGTGAAAAAGGGAAATTGTATGATTTAATATTTATAAAACAAGTAATTGAAATCGTTTGACTTATCATTCATAAAACTAATACTTTTAATATAGTGTTTAATAAGTAAAAGATAAAATGATTTTAGTGTCTACTATAAAGAAAAAGGCTTTTCCAAAACCCTCTCAGAAAAACTGAGAAAAGGACTTAGCCATGGGGCTTCTCAATTTGTGTTTGGTAACATTTTGACATTTTCCAATTTCATGTTATCCTCTAGTTAAGAGTACTTATTAATTAATAAATCAATGATTGGCTGTACATTAGCTATCTGAAAGCAAAATCGTAAATCTTATTGATTTATTAAAAAAATTCCAATTGTTATTTGACTAGGATTTAAATCTGGACTGCTAACAATATCCATGAAATCTAATACTATATATCTTAGCTGAAAAATATCTATCAAAATAAAAATGAAACAAATCATAAAACCAGTAAATCAATTAACATATTGATTATATTAATACATTTAATTTATTTCACTTAATTCCACAACTAAAAGAGGTAGTTTGCTTACACATTGGTAATACTAAAGTTAAAGTAAATAAACTGACAAGTGGAAGAAATGCTTTTGATGCTCTCTGACAAATTAGAAAACCAAATTTTTATTTGATTATAAAACTAAAAATTTTATGAGAATTATCTTTAGCTCTCTTGTTGTAAAGACTTCACATTTAGCCTTTAGATGAATACATTATTATATAGAATCCTATTTTATTTACTAATAGTATTGCTTACTACTCCTTAATCTGTGTAATATAATTATTTTATGTATGTCAATCTTAGACATGAATGCACATGATTTCAAATAGTTTATTAATTACATCACACACACTCAAACAAAAGTTAGATCCTTAGGTAGAGTTTAAAATCAATGACTTAGCATGCATGAAGTGGCTAATATGCAGAGTTTTATGTAGTACATGTCATAGATAAGAATGTAAACTTTATTGCTAACAATATATTTATAACTAATTATTCTATATCATAGCCTCAGTCAAAAGGAAGAGGCAAAAACAGATTTACATAAATCACAGCATTTAAAGTATGACCAGGTAGATATAACTCACATTCACATCATCAGGAAGTCATTTCTTAATAAATCTGTTTCCAATTCAAGTACATATATATATATATATATATATATATATATATATATATATATATATATATATATATATATATATATATATATATATATATATATATATATATAAATGAAATAATGCTCAAAGCTAAATGAGATAATTATGTAATTAAAAACCAACCAGTAAACACCTAAACATTCACAATAAAGATAGTAATCAATATTTCTCACTGCTGTCAAGGCAACCATCTCACCTTTTAACAGCAAGAATGGAAATCCACTCTTGCTAATGATACATATATATATATATATATATGTATATTATCATATATATATATACATATATATATATATATATATATATGTCCATAAACGATTATTATATTAATACATATTATAATATATAGTGAATTAATCATAGTATATAAACTTCATCTGAAATGCATAGAATATATCAATAATATAAATAGTGATGATTCATATTATTATTTAACGTAAAAGCAGGAATACCACATCTACATCTATTTATTATAAAACACAATTATCAACTAAATTCTTATTACAAACTTTCAATAATTTATTTCTGTCTGTAACTAGTATTGAGTATATATACAAATAATATTAAAAATACACATGTTTCAAACTCATTACCTCTATAAATGAACATCAGATAAATCAACATAAATTATTTAAATTGCATTATTACTTTATGATAAATTACAAAAACTTATAATAAATTTTTAATATTTTATCATTTAACATGTATAAAATGAACTTCAAAGATTGATTTAAATTCAGGGCATATGCACTATCTAGCAATCTTAATTGCTTATCCACTCTCAACATACATTTATGCTTTATAATAAATTTATATAGGATTATTATGACATTCAAGGTAGAAGTATTTATATTTTTAATGTGAATTCTGATGATGTCATAAATTTAAATATGAAATACTTTACTTTTTTAATGGTGACATCTATAAACTTTCATTATCTCAAAATAAAAGTAAAATATTATTTAAACTTTAAATATTAGAAGTAAATACTCTTATTATTATTCTTTACTTTCTTTGCATTTCTTTATATATTCATATATATTACTTATAATAACTCCTAACGAAGACTTCTGAACAGTCAAAACTGTCAGAGAAATAAAGAAGTTTTATTGAAAAATATTTGCATTAAAATGTATATGAGAGGAATTATTATAAGCAATATATTGTAACCAGATCACCACACAACCCTTTATTACCTTGATTGTAACAATTTCCTGATGAGCATGATGCGGGAAGGAACCATCAACTGGCATTAGCCAATGCAGATGTTAACCCCCCCTACAACAATATTTCCGGCTTATCAGAGGATGTAGCACCATAGAGGCTTAAAGCATCTACACATTTCTATGTTTGGTTTTCCAAATGGTGCCACTAGAGTTACATCTCACTACAACATGGTTTACCTGGGTCTAGTTAAGCCAGACATAGCTCAGGAGACATGAAATTCTCATGAACAAGTACACTGAATGATGAGTGATGCAATAAAAAAACAAAATAGAATTGAACAACTGGATAACTAAAATTAATTTTAAATAACAATAGTTTTATTTAATAACAAGTTTAGTTATCCAGTTGTTCAATTCTATTTTGTTTTTTTATTGCATCACTCATCATTCACTTCATGAGAATCTCATGCCTCCTGAGCTACATCTGGCATAACTAGACACAGGTAAGTTATGTTGTAGTGAGATGTGACTCTAGTGGTGCCATTTGGAAAACCAAACATAGAATTGTCTAGATGCTTCCAGCCTCTATGGTGCTACATCCTCTGATGAGCAGGAAATATTGTTGTAGGGGGGAGTTAACATCTGCATTGGGTAATGACAGTTGATGGTTTCTTCCTGCAACATGCTCATCAGGAAATTGTTACAGATGAGGTAATAAAGGGTTGTGTGGTGGTCTGGTTACATTTGGCACCCAGTGTGGGGCACCAAATGTAACCAGACCACCACACAACCCTTTTACTATTTCAGTTGTAACAATTTCCTGATGAGCATGTTGCAGGAAGGAACTACCAATTGGTATTACCCAATGTAGATGTTAACCCCCCTATAACAATATTTCCTGCTCATCAGAGGATGTATCACCATAGAGACTTAAAGCATCTAGACATTTATATGTTTGGTTTTCCAAACAGCGCCACTAGAGTTCCATCTCACTACAACCTGACTTACCTAGGTCTAGTTATGCCAGACTTAGCTCAGGATGCATGATGTTCTCATGAATAAGTGCAATGAATGATGAGTGATGCAATAAAAAAACAAAATAGAATTGAACAACTGGATAACTAAAATTAGTTTTAAGTAACAATAGTTTTATTTAATAACAGGTTTAAATAAAGGTCCATCAAGCAAAATATTTCTATATGACTTAAAAAAAGAAAACGTAATCTGTTGAGAGTATAATAAAGTCCTTCTCTCAACAGTTCTTTAACAGTTTATATCTGTAATCATTTAGTTATTTCACATAGAGGAGTGCAACATATTGAGACAACAGAGAGAGTAATGAAGACAACTAATAGCACTTAATTCATAGTTTCACTTAATTGTGATTTGTATTATTTTAGGTAGTAGTCGCATGTAATGTGGTTTAATTATTCTTGTATGAAGATATCCTCTGCAAATGAAATAACTTAAGGTTAATTGGAACTCTGAATTAGACATAAAATGTAAATTGTTAAAGAACTTGCATTCTTTAATTTCTATTGTATTATTATTGAAGAATACCAAGATACATAATGGACTGCAAATAAAATAACTTAAAGTTAACTGGAACTTTGAATTAGGTGTAAAGTATAAATTGTTAAAGAACTTGCATTCTTTAATTCACATTGCCCTACTACTGGATATACCTCAAGATGCACAATGGACTGTAAATAAACTGTTTGTGAATTAAGTGAAACTCTGAATTAAATACAATGCTAGCAGTTATCTTCATTATTATATCTGCAAATGATATCTTCATACAAGAATAATTAATCCACATTACATGTGACTACTATCTAAAATAATACATATCACAATTAAGTGAAACTCTGAATTAAATGCTATTAGTTGTCTTCATTACTCTCTCTGTTGTCTCAATATGTCACACTCCTCTCTGTGAAATAATTAAATGATTACAGATATAAACTGTTAAAGAACTGTTGAGAGAAGGACTTTATTATACTCTCAACAGATTACATTTTCTTTTTTTTAAGTCATATAGAAATATTTTGCTTGATGGACCTTTATTTAAACCTGTTATTAAATAAAACTATTGTTACTTAAAACTAATTTTAGTTATCCAGTTGTTCAATTCTATTTTGTTTTTTTTTATTGCATCACTCATCATTCATTTCACTTGTTCATGAGAATCTCATGCCTCCTGAGCTACATCTGGCATAACTAGACATAGGTAAGTCAAGTTGTAGTGAGATGGAACTCTAGTGGTGCTGTTTGGAAAACCAAACATATAAATGTCTAGATGCCTCCAGCCTCTATGGTGCTACATCCTCTGATGAGCAGCAAATATTGTTGTAGGGGGGGGGGGTTTAACATCTGCATTGGGAAATGCCAATTGATAGTTCCTTCCTGCAAAATGCTCATGAGGAAATTATTACAACTGAAGTAATAAAAGGGTTGTGTGGTGGTCCGGTTACAATATATAAACCTTAAATACTTAAAAGTTTAATTATTAACTTATTACCATAATATATATATATATATATATATATATATATATCACTTATAAAACACTTTAAATGCAAAAACAACACTTGTGAAAAAGCGCACAATAGCTTAAATGGCTGATTAAATTTATTACAATTAGAAACAACGCTAATTTAACAATTTAAATTCCAGTTTACAATAACTTATGCACAATTGATTTGACAATAATATCTAAGTTTAAGTTCAAACAAGTTTGTGGTCAAAATATGAAATATCCTTCAATTATTTTTTCAAAGCTCTGATATATACATATATTTCAGCTGTTGAATGCAAATTTTTTATTATTTCTTTTTTTTTTAATTTCATATGAAACATTTAATTTTGACAATTCTTTTATGTGTAATAATTTGTTTTATTGCTAAGTTGCTATCGAGATTAAGGCAATCCATGATATTTCACTAAATATTTAGAAGACTTTTCATATGAAATTGTTCCCATATCTAAGAAAGTTCTTGATAATTTAACCAGCATGAATTTTAGTGGTAATAAAGCTAATTTTATGAGAGACATTTATTAAAACTTAAATTTTAGCTATGGCTATTTGAGAAGGCTGCAGACCATGTTGCAGATTATTAAATTCCTTAGAGATGAAGATTTTAAATTATTTTCCTTTCAAAGTAATGTCAATTCTAACACAAAGTCAATGTGCATTTAGGAATTAACAAAACTTGTTTTGTTTTATAAATTTTAAAATATTAATTATACATTAATATAAATAGTAACAGTATTATATATTACTTATAATATTTCACTCATATACACTTTACTGCAAATAATTTTCTTAAAAACTTTTTTATTTTCTTACAGTTTCGACTGCCCAGCAGTCTTCATCAGAGCTACAAGATTTGAATAATACAAATACATAATTATCATTTCATATATATATATATATATATATATATATATATATATATATCCATCATTTTACATACATATAAAATACACATATATTAAAATATATACATATATTTCCTTCATATATATACATATAAATCTATATCACCCCCTAGACATATATATATAATCTATATCTACATCTATATATACATATGCATATCCAATACATAGTCATATCTCTTTTATACATACATCTATACACATATAGACATATATAACCCTCTTATATCTTTACAAATACACATCTATATGTATATTCCACCTACACATATATAAAATACAAAACATATCCAATTCACTGTTTTTTTTTTAATTTACCTATTTAAACAATTTTTTATTTTTTATTACTTTTTTTTTAAAACATCCCTTTAAATATTCTTCTTCTTAATATTATTTTATAATATTATTAATAATACTATTTTATTATTTTTTTATAATCATCTAATATATAACATCTTTTACTTTACTATCTTTAATTTTACTTTTTATAATTTTTATCTCTATATCACTAAATAATATTTTTTAACATTATTTACCTCTATCTTCCTTTCAGTTTTAACTTTAATTAAAACAACCATTATTTCAAAAAATTCTATCTTGTTTATAGTTAAACTTAAAATTATCTTACACATTTTTAAAAAGTATTTTGCATAATATTTTAAAAAAAACTTTACAATATATATTTAATACTAATGTGTAAATAAATAGCAAATATTATACAGACACATATATGTATATATATGCAACATATCACATCTATATTTTAAAAAAATCAAATCAGATGTCACATGACCTAATTTAATAAGCTTGTATTATAAATGTTATATATAGAGCTTGAAAATAAGCTCTTAACAAGCTTAGCAGAATAGCCCAACCTAGACCAGTTTTTGCTACTGGGAGGTACTACAATATTCAAGCATTGGATTAAAAAATACCAAGACAAGCCCAGCACTTTATCTAATGTATAATTATTAAGTAGAAAATCTGAAATTTTCAGTCATTCATATGTCTTCCAATGGTTATTTAAGTTAAATAGCTGGATTGGAAGACATTTGCTCTATATATAACATGTGTATATTTGATAGTGTTATGAGTTGTTTGATTTATAAATAAATGTTTTTTTCCTATTACATTCAAATAGATTTAATTTTCTTGTGCTTCACTTATTTTATCACTAAAGCATAGATGCCCTATAGGTATGATACCCTCCTATGACTATAGGCATGTGATATTATGTCATTTCAATGTTTATAATCAAGATATATTCACAGAGAACAAAAGCAAAGTTAAAATATATTCAATATCGATGTTTAATACTTCTTTCAAAAATAAAGATAATTTTATCATGTTTTAATCATATTAATTTTTATGGTAAGTACATTTGACAAAAACATTATCGTCAATTACAGATAATTAAATGCACATATTGCATCACTCTGTTTAGTAAGTCAATATCCTAAAGGTTGCATTTTATTAAATCTTTGGTCAAAATCTTGTTTTAGATTTTTAAAAAATGTATGGAAACTCACAGTCATTCAAATGCATATGTATAATTATAAGGAGAAAAGGTTTTTAAAGAGTTCTTCTTTATTAATTGTTGCTTTAAAATGTGTATTAATTATAATAAATTTAAATTTATCCTATAAAGTATTACATTTACTTAAAGAATTTTTTCTCATTCAGCTGAAATTGCAACATAAGTGTTTTATCTTTTAACATAGCTTTTCCAAGCTGAAATGAAAATTCATTAACTCCTGATCTATAACATAGGCATACCATTCTAATATTTTTGATTAAATGACGTGAATGTTCTACAGACTGTCATTTTGTATTGCTGTTTTAATTTTGTTTCATCATCTACATCACTAACTTTTTTATTATCAGCATTCATATCATTGTTTTTAATTTTTTGAATCAGGCAAATAATGTGTAGTGAAATTCTATTATCAATTGTTATTCATTTCTATAAATTTTCATTATTGAACACAGCCACATTTTTAGAAAAACATATTAAAAGCAATTCATTTCTCTTTCATTTGACAAATCTTCTGAAAAAAAATCAAATATTTTCCATGTTTATTTTTAAATTAACTAAAGAAATTTTTCACAATGCTTTTTTATGGTAAACTAAATTTACTGCATATAATAACATTTCATAAAAAGGGAAAAGTACTCAACCTGAGTAGTAAATACAATTCAGTAGTAAATAAGGTTTAAGTTTCAAATGAGTTAAATAATTCAAAAAGTATTTTGTAGTCATTCAGTGGTACTTTAAATGTGTGTTGTAGTGCAATTTGTGGAATAAAGTGTTCTGAAACAAATATAACATTATGTCAGTAGTTCTCCATACACTTTCATTTGAATAACAACAGATTAGAATGTAAATTTCAAGACTACTTTTCTGATGAGCAATATTACCTTTGTAAATATCTGTCACATTAGAAAGCAATAAGATAGTATGTCCATCTTGTATAAATTATATATTATTACCAATGTTCTTCTAGGTATGCATCAGCATCAACATATGGCTTCATCTGTATGTATCATCTGTTCTAGACTGAGGTTTTCATAAGCAATATATTGAGTTAATTCATTTACAAATTCATTAATTTCTTTTTGATCTATTAGTATTTTTTTCATTCAGTTTATAACTAGGCATTTTATGATGTGTTTAAATCTGTGAAATGGCTTTTATGATACTCATACTTGTGTTATAGTTTTTTTTTATATAAAATAATGAGAATAACTAAAATACATATTGCTTGTCAGGGCCAGCGGAAGCGGGAATGCAACGCATGCTAGGCATGCGGGCGCTGGCAGAAGGAGGCGCCATCACTGAGAGATTAGCATCTGAAAAAGAAGGCGCCATCCCTGAGAAATTAAAATTCTACTAACAAAAATACTCACATTTGAAGAATATTATTCTCAAATGTTTATTTACAAAAATTATTGAGAGTAGATTATTGAAAATCATATGAAGTCATATTATATCTTATTAAATGACACACACAAGCAGGCCTGCACACAAGCTCTGCTTAATATTAGATATAAAACAATCAAATCTATTATTTATCATGAACAATAAACTAAACATAAAGTTTATTATATTACAATTTCATATTGTAATGTTTATATATATATAGTACTGCTTATAGTAAACTATAAGTAACTTTCTGCTAGCAAATATATAAATAAACACACACTAAAAGTATTATAAATTAGAACTTATGTATGTATATGCGTATATATATATATATTAGATCATGTACATAATTTTGAAATCGTAAGAAACGATTATAATATTGCAAAATAAAACATTTTCTAATTTTTTATTTAAATAATAATTTGATATAAATATTCGAACGTGTATGTAATATATATTATAGGTATAATTCCAGTAAACTTAATATAATTTTCAGTTTACTTTTTATTTTATATATTTTAATCGTTGTCAAAAGTCTATTTTTTCTGCATACTAATTAGGTTTCAAATTAATTACATACGTTTGCTTATGATGTTTATCGCAAATTTTAAAATCTTAGTAAGAACTTGTAAACAATAATTATAATCCCAGGAAATTTTCTATTAAAATCGCAAATCAGGCCTGGCAGGCCACCTGTGTTAATTAGAAAAATATATGATAACAAAAGAAAATCTTGCCAATGGTAAAACTAAAATGTTCAATCAAGCGTAAAAAACTGGACACTTGAGTTATTTTAAAACCTGACCATTTTTAATGTCAATGGCTGAATATTTCCAATTTATTAGCTGCCTTTTTTAGGTAAACAAGTTAAACAACTTCTTCCCCTCTGCGTATAGAGTTTTGTATTTTGGCGCAAGAAGTAATTTGTGTTGGACATCTAAATTAGCGATATATAATCTTAAGTATTAAGATACATGATGTAAATATATAAATTAGAGTCCATATTTATTTATTTATTTATTACATTTGAAAATTATTTTAAAGTGGCGTTCATGAGTAAAAGTAATATGGAATCAAAAACTAAGAAAAAACTATCCGGTGCACAAAATCGTAAACGCCAAGCTGAAAAAATAGCAAACATTAAAAAACAAAGTGGATCACTTAATAAATATCTTAAAATATCAACTGCTTCTGAAATAGCTTATACTCAACAAGAACCAGAACCGTGCACATCATCTAGATCACAGGGAACTGTTGAAAATATTGAACAAGATTTTAGTAAGAAACAGTTAAGTGACAACAAAGTCATTGTGCCAATATCATATCAAATGTGTACAAATTTAGAAGATCCAGATGAATGGAATAAAATCGATGACAAACTACGTGTTATTTTAGTAGAAATGGGGCCTGTTCAAAAGAAAGATATTATATATCCGAACGATGTACATGGCCGTAAATTTTCTGATGTATATTATAATAGAAAAATGGAAAACGGAGAAGTAGTTTTTCGAAAATGGCTTATTTATTCCGAAATTTTGAACTCTGTGTTTTGCTTTTGTTGCAAAGTTTTTGGATCTACTGAATCTAGCCTCATAGAAGGATACAATAATTGGAGAAATTTAAGTACAACTTTACACAGACATGAAACTAGTATGGCTCACATGAAAAGTTTATTGAATTGGAATGAACTTGAGAAAAGATTAAAAAACAAAATTACTATTGATTGTCAATCTCAAAATTTATATGAAATGGAAAAGAAACATTGGAGGAGTGTTTTGGAATGGCTGATTGAAATTATCAAATTCCTTGGTAGTCAAAATTTAGCATTTCGCGGATCATCTGATAAATTATACGAAAAAAATAACGGAAATTTTTTAAAATTAATTGAATTATTTGCGAAGTTTGATCCCGTTATGGAAAATCATGTTGAGAGGGCCCTAGATCAAAACAATAGAGTACATTATTTGAGCAAAGATAGCCAAAATGAATTATTGGAAATTTTAAGTACAGCAATTAGGGAAACAATTTTATTATCGATAAAGAAATCCAAATATTATTCTATTATTTTAGATTGTACACCAGATGCAAGTAAAACTGAACAAATGACCATAATTATTCAGCTTCGTTTTTTGTAATAATGGAACGGTTAAAATTAGAGAAAACTTTTAGGTTTCATAGATATAACAGATTCCACTGGACGAGGTTTATGTACAACAATAATTGAACAACTGGAAAAATGGAAGATTCCCATTGAAGACATGCGTGGTCAAGGGTATGATAATGGGGCCAACATGAAAGGCAAAAAGGCTGGACTTCAAAATTTGATTTTAACCAAAAACCCTCGTGCATTTTACGTACCATGTGCTGCTCATTCTTTAAACTTAATCATAAACGATGCCGCCAAAGTCAATGTAGATACAATTGGTTTTTTTGCAATTGTTCAAAAAATATACAATTTTTTTCATCATCTTATAAATGGTGGTCAATCCTTTTAAAATTTATTAAAACTTTAACTCTAAAACAACCATCAGAAACACAATGGGAAAGCAGAATTGATGCAATCTGGCCTCTACGGTATCAGTTGGGTGAAATTTATGATGCACTCTATGAAATAATGAACAACGAATCTTTTAATAGAGAAATTCAACATGAAGCTCAATCACTCTGCACTAACCTTAAGGATTACAAATTTATTTGTTCTTTAATAATTTGGCATGATATATTAAATAGAATAAATCCTGTCAGTAAAATGCTCCAAAATGTAAATATGAATGCTTCACTTGCTTTAGAATCGATCGCAAATCTAAATAAATTTTTACGAGAATATCGATCAGATTCAAATTTCAAAAACATTCTCAAAATTGCAGATGAACTTAGCGAAGAGGTTGATGGAGAGAAAGAACTTAAAACTGCCAAAGAAGTTTGACAACGGAAAAAACTCTTCAATTTGATTACGAGCATCAGGACGAAACACCTCAAATACCTGAAGAAAAATTTAAAATAAACATGTTTTTTACACTTTTAGATGTAGCGATTAATTCTTTAACAGAACGCTTTGAACTCCTCGAAGCATGTTATAATAATTTCAATTTTCTATATAAAATATCAGAAATTAATAAGAGCGAGTTACAAGCAAAATGCAAAGATTTAGAAAATATTTTGAAATTTGATAACAGTAAAGATATTAATGCTACAGATTTATTCGACGAATTATGTGCTTTTCGAGATATTTTTCAAAAGGATTTTTTAAATTCTCAAAACCCTTTCGAAACATTTAATTTTATAGTTTCTAATAATTTATCTATGCCAAACTTATCAATAGCTTTAAAAATATTATTAACATTACCTGTTAGTGTTGCAAGTGGTGAACGCTCTTTTTCTAAGTTAAAATTAATTAAAACTTACTTGAGAACAACTATGTCACAAAAACGGCTTGTTAATTTGGCATTAATTGCTATTGAAAATGATATTTGTGCAGAACTGGAAATAAATACAATCATATCAAGGTTTATTAATATGAAGTCAAGGAGTATAAAATTATTATAATTATAACATGTTTTGTAATGCATTTACTTTTTTTAACTGTATTTTCTTTTTTTTTTAATATTAAAAATTATTTATTTACATTGCCTTGTTTGTTTCCCTTAGAAAGATTTTGTACACTAATATTTATAACATGTAGGTGGTATACATTAAAGTGACCAGATTTTAGCATTGGTAAAACGGGACACCATTGACCGGGGGGGGGCTGATTAAAAATTTGGTTTATATGGAGCGTTTATATAGATATAGCGTACATTAATAATAATAAATTAAATATGTATGTTTGTAATATTATCTTTTTTTAAAATTATTTCATTTATAAATTGTAAATTTATTATTAAATTTGCTAATATTTGCATAAATTTAGAGGTTAGAAAAATTAGCAAAAATTTTAAAAATAATGGGTTTGTTAAAAAGAGTGACGCAAATAATAAATATGAAATTTTAAAAAAAAAAAATATTTGAGATTAAAATATGTAAATGTTTTTCGAAAATTATTTTAAACATTTAAATATTTTAATTTCAAACATTATTTTTTTTTAATTTATTATATATATATATTTGAATCACTCTGTCTATTTTTAACAAACACATTATTTTTAAAATTTCTGCAAATTTTTCTAACATCTAAATTTGCCGTGTTATATTATATATTATTTCATACAAACCGTTTGTATGAAATAATATATAATTTAACAATCAATTTTATGCTATTTTTGATATCAAAAATAGCATTACATCGTGCATTCTTTCTAAAAATCATGACTTTTTTAAAACGTCACGGGACACGGTCGGGTCACCTTAGTAAACATACATATTGACAGGGGCGCCAAAATCAAATTTGCATGTGGGCGCCTAGTACCCAGCGCCGGCCCTGTTGCTTGTCTCATTTATTTTACAGGGCACTTCAACTGAAATTATTAATTAATTCTTGCAAGTATTTTTATGTTGTTTTTTAATTGAATATTCACTTTGATAATAGTAATGGTGGAGTAGATTGTTTTTTTAACATACATAGTTGTTGAATCAACAATATTGAATACAGGAATCTTTATTTTTTAAACAATTCCAAATATCAGTTTCTTTTGCAACACTCTTATATCAGCACTATATTTAAAAATATATTTCTTTGTAAACATAATGTTAAAAAAAAAATGAAAAACAGATATATCAGACACTTTGTACAAATTTTATTTAAAATATGAAAATGAGAGTCGAATACTTTTATTGCAGAGATTAGACTAGCATATATAGAATGTGGATGATAGTTTTGCATTAGAACTACGATAAAATAGTTACTGTAATTTTATTGTCTTTATTTTCTACAATTACAAATTTTACACAGCTTAAAAATAAACTTAACTTCTTTATAAGAATGTGTATTTTTATTATATTCTGATATGTTTCTTTTTTAATCTGAACTTATGTAATAACAATCTGACATTTGAGGTTGCTACTTTTTTCTTTTTCATTTGTTAATAAAAATTAATTTTTAATACACAATAGCCAGTTGTTATGCTTTAAAATATCAGATTGTTACAAATTATATAGCTTAAGAATAAATTTTAACATCTTTATAAAAATTTCTTTTTAATTTCAGCTGAAATAATAATGATCAGACATTATATGCTACCACCATACTTTTTTTTTATTCAACTGTTACAAGCTTTCTTTGATTTTGAATTTCTGAAGTGTTGAAAATCAATATGCATTAAATATATATCCAGAATTTAATTTTGATTTTTTAGCAGTCCAACTTGTTCAGTGATTTATACAATGTGGAATTTCTAGACTTAGTATTTATTTTTGTGATGCATTGCTATCCAAAGTTTTCAAAAAATTTAAAAAGATTCGAATAATAATAGTACATGTATATTTTTTTATATTAAAAAATACTTTTTCTGGTATTTCTTTTATATTAACTTTCTATTTCATGGTTTATATATATTTTAATGTTCACCGCTTATATTTAAACAGTCATTGTTTTTATTTACATATCTAAACTATTTTTTCTTTTTTTGTTTTCAAAGTTTTTATATTTGTCTATGCATGTTACAACATAATTTGTTTCCACTTGAATTAACCACATTTTTCTCTTCTTATGATATAAGTTAATTCTAAAAGCTATGAATTTGAAACAATATTAAATAAAATATTTTTACCAAAATCGTCCTTTAAATATAAATGCATAGGTTTTGCTAAAAAAAATTTACCTTATACTTATTTATATAAATGCTTAAATGGATTAATATTTTTATAATAAATAGACTTCAAGAAAAAAAAATTATGTTAGAACACTTTTTTTTTTTAATTTTATAACTGGATTTTTTTAAATTACTACATACATCTTTGGAAATAAATTATCTCAATTATATTAATTAATTTATCAGATTTATATTTCCTAATAATAAGTTGTTTTTTCCAAATACTGTATCTGATAAGTAAAGTTGACTGTAACTATGGATTCAATGCTCATAACATTATAATATTCCAATAACAATTATGAAGGCAACTTCATCTTGCAATCTTTTTTTTTATTTTTCCAATAAGCACATTGGCAATTATCTGATATCCCAGATTAGTCTGAAACTTTTATTTTTTTATTAAAAATAATTGAAAAAGCATAATTGATGGCTATTTAAGTTGCCTAACAATTGCTATCTTGTGATCCAAAAGAATTAAGATTTATTTAAGTAAATATAAAACCAAATTGTGACATTCAAAATATATGTGCTATATTATGAAACACCTATATGTATTTTCAATGGCAATATTTTATTCAGTGTATTAGCAAAAAAATAAATGTGACAAACTAAGTGATGCAGTTTAAAAAAAAAAAAAACTCAAAAATTATATAAAGTGTTTCTTCTGTAAATAAACAAAATGAGTGAAAAGATCATGAAAATTCAAAGCAGTAAATTAGATATTGTAAAAGTAAAATAATTATTATGGCTTGGCCACTTAAAAAAGAATGCCTCAAAAATAAAAGCATACTTGCATTCAAAATAGAAATCATTCCTAAATATTGTATTTATATATTGGACTATTTCCATTACCTAATATGAGAACTGAATGTCTTTAAAAAAATGTAATTTTATTTAAATATTTCAAATACATTATACTGTTAGTAATAGCATACAGATAAGTATATACACAACATTTCAAGAAGTATTATTCTCCCTACTTCATCAGGTGTTTCTGGCCTAACCAGTGATAGTACTTGTGTGGAATAAGGTAACACTTTAACCAACTGATCCATGGTTAGAGCATTCTCTTAAAATTCAATATTCAAGAATCTAAGGGTTCAGATTTGATTCCCACATTAGTACTGTCAATGATCAGGCCAGCAACACCTAAAAAAGAAGGGAGATATAATACCTCTTGAAATGTTGTGCATATGCTAATCTGTGTGATATTACTAACAGTTGAATGTATATGGAATATTTAAATAACGTTAGACATTTCAATACTTATATTAGACTATGGAAATAGTCAACCATCATGACAAACCCACAAGAATTCCTAAGTATATATTTATAAAAGGCAGTGTTACAAAAAGCAGGCATGAGTCTTATACTTTTGTTTTTTAAAAACATCTGACATATACATATATGTAATTACCTTAAAAAATTTATTGTTTATAAGACTTACTTTGCAACATCTATTAAAATAAGACTTTTATTTTTTGCCAGTTAGATTAAAAGTATTATTTTCTAAGAGCATTACAATAAGATCATAAGTTCAATTGTATGTTCATCAGGTTGTTTGTAATGAAACTGGATTTATTATTTTAATGCCCATTTTTATTGGGTTGAGATTTTCTAAAACAATATTTTATTGATGAACTATTATAAATATTATCTTTTTTGATCCATTATTCTTTTTATTGTTGGATATAGTTGAAAATAGATTATACTGGAGATCCTCAATATTATAAAGTATTAAAATCATTTATAAAGACATTTATGCAGAAGAAGTTAAAAGCAGTCTCATAAAGTGTTAAATAACTATTTTAAAAGTTTATCATGACTTATATAAGAACTCATATTTTAGTTTTGAATTTAATTGAAATAAATAAGCACTATGCAATATATGATCATATTTTTTTTTTGCTTTTCTATTTATTAAACAAATTTAGTAGTCATGTCATTGTATTTTTTTATCTTTAATGCAGTCTACATCAAAATAGAAATTCTGATAAAAAGTTCATACATGTGTAGTTTAAGTTTTAATTTTAAAGGATATGTTGAACAAATGGTACTGAAATAATATTTTACTTAAAATATGTTATTACTATTGCATTATCTATCTATAATACAGAATTAATTAGCACTTAAATAGAATATAGGATTACACTGAATCATTAGTTCATCATATAATACTAAATTGTCCAAGCACTTTACTACTGTTACACAAACTTTATTTACCACCCTTTTTTTACAGTTTACAGTTTTGATTGCTCCAGCAATCTTCTTCAGAACTTTATATCTCCTAACCTCAACTGTTAAAATCAAATTTTAAAAATTTAATTATTAGTTCACCATTTTTATCATTAATTCACCTTTAAAAATGGTAATGTTAAAAGGAAAGTCATTATCATAAAATTTCTGAAGTAAAATTAAAATCAATTATTGTTAATGTGAGTTTGTTAAATATTAAAATGCAACATGAAATATACTGTTTTGCAGCTAAGACATGAAAAATAAAATATTATTTGTGTCATAGCTATTTTAATCTACTAAAACTTTTATTGTCTAAATCATTGACCAAACTATTCTGAAAATTTATAAAATAGTTTTGATCAAAATAAATTAAAAAGCTAATCACATAATGAAAAAAGTTTTATAAAATCAAAAACTAAAACAGAAGTAAAGCTTAATGAATAATATTTCTGTAGTAAAATTTTCACTACACCATTCTCACAACACCTTGGGAAAAGATGCAATCATAAAAATATGACATAAGAAATGCAAAAAAGTTTGGTTTTCCATTTTAATTTATTATGCCAATACTAAAAATTTATAAATAATAGAGATAAAAAATATTTTTATATTAAATGCTTTTATTGACTGTACACTAAAAAGAAAAAATAATAATTGTTTCTTAAACTACAAATGGTGTTTTTAGATTTAACTTGAAATAAAAGCATAGAAGGTGATGCTATGACATATGGAAAAAAAAACTTAGAGGGTCCAGAAATTAATTAAGTCAATCTTTATTTTTTATAACAAGGGATGGTCTTAATTAATTTCTGGTCCCATCCATCCCATGCTTTTATTTCAAGTTAAATCTAAAAATCTTAATTGTGATACAAAACCTTTTTTTTTAGTGCATGGTCAATAAACGTATTTAATATATATATTAGCTGAGATATTAACGATAAAACAGTTTTTATTTAAAGGCAATTATTGTAGAAACAAAGTGTAAGTTAATCTTTTACATAATATTTGAAAATGCAAACGCAGCCAAAAGATAAATATTCATATTGTTTTAAGCATTTAAAATAATAAATAAGAGGTAGAAAGGTATTGACTGTGCTTTGAGATCATTAGTTTATTAGTTATTCAATTTGTAGTTTCTGGTTAATAAACAATTATTTTACACTAGAGTATAAATCATAAATTATCTAAAATAGTTTTAAAAATGTAATAAATATAACGAAGAGCAATATTTTTAAAGATAATTTCAATAAAATAAAATTTATTTTAAAAATAATCTCAGTAATTGCTACATAGTTATAGGTTATGTTTAATAGCAAATAAGAAATGATTTTAACACTACAAAAAAAGGATTTAAAAAAGTAGTTTTTTTTAATACTTGTTAAAAAAGTTTAACAATTTTAAATCCTGTTTTTATCATAAAATATGCATGTTATATGTTCATTAGTTAAGTTGTAAGGAGAAAAACAATAATAAAATGCTCTTGTGTATAAAGTTAAAATTTTTAAAATGGAGTAGATATGATTTATATGATAGTGCCCAATTTTTTTTATTTATGCATATTAAAACTCGATTGCTTAATAAAATAAAATAATACTATTCTGTGTGGTTAGCGTAGTAATAGAATGGCTGTCCCAAATATTAAGATATTTCTGAATCAATTTTCATTTGTGTAAAATAAAAATTCCAGTTGGTGAGTGAGTTGTTTGAATCTTTTGTACTCAACGTGATAGATTCTTGAGATTTTGAAGATTATATGACATGATAAGCAATTAATTTTTGCTGTAACAAAAATAAATAAAAGTATATTTATACTTATTTTAAGGATCCATTAGATAAAAAGGTAATACAAAATGTATCAAATAAAGTTAATGTTGATTTTATGTTTAGTATGGTGTCGAACTGTATATATAAGTATATCTAAAGAAGGGAAAATTTGAAATTTGATTGAGATTAAAATAAAAAATATGCTTTATCACTATTATTAGAAGATACAAATGGTAGTTAAAGTTCTTTTTCATAAGATATTCAAGAAATTCTAACGAAATGATTTGAAAATCGAAGCTGTTATCCAAAAATTAAAAAAAAAAAATTTTATTGACAAACTTGATGTTTATACTGTTAAAAATAATAACTTTTTTTTTTCAAATTTCCACATGCTGTGAAATATTGAACCCATGATTTTCCCATAAACTATCTAACTACTAACAATTTTTAATAAATTATTAAGTAATGCTTTAACTACTTTTAAAAAATAATTTCAATCTTTCGCATAACAGAAGATTTACAGAAATAGTTCATTAATGGCTTAAATATTAAACATTTTTAAATCTTGTGTAAATGTTTCTCTTTTATTTATATATTTATTTTCTTTTTTGAAACATTTTATTTATTGACAATAATAAACAATTGAAATAAATTATTTTTAAATTTTGTTATGTATTTTTTAATAAAGCTCAGTTATAGTGAAATTAATTATACAGGATTGTCTTAATTGAATGTTATTTAAGGTTGAATGTCTTCATAAAAGTTAACTGACTGCTTTTTAGGTTGACTGTATTTTTTACATTTGTTGTAATTAGCATCTCTCATATTCAACTAAAGTTTGATTTTTTTTTTTAAAAATGTAAAAATTATGTAATATATACATTATCATGTTATATCTTATAATCTGCAATATTTTTCTCTTTTCCTAAGATTTGTTATATATGATGAACCAAAAGTAGATGGATAGTATGTGGAATAAATGTTATTATTTGCTGTCAGCCAGATTCTGAATTGTAAATTATTACAGCACAAAATTCACAGCATCACTGCTAGATAAACTTTTTTTATCAGTTATATAAAGTTCTAACATTAATAACTTCAAATCCATTTTATTTAACTTTTATTAATAATATTAAAGTTTTGAATAACTGAGAAAGGGATTCCTTTATCATTCATCAATAGAGTCTTATGTTATCATAGTTTATAATTCAGGATTGAGTTTATAATTAATTACATTCAGATAGATAACATGACATTAAAGCAATCAGTGATGTTTTGAATAATAATGAAATATAAAAGTACAGAAATTACATGATATTTACATGCTGATGCCTTGGTTACAGTGGCATAATGATTTTTACATGTTTTCACTTTGATATTTTCATTGCTGATTATTTAAGTACAGAGGTATTAATTTATGACATTATTATCATTGCTATCATTTTGTTTATTTTTTACTGTCATTAGATTTGTGATATTGTTATTGGTTAGAGTCCATCCCACAATCTCTCATTCATATTCTGTTACTGATTCTTTTCATTGGTCAAGAGTTTTAATTCATTAGTTCAGTTGTGTGAGTATCAACATTTCATATTGACTCTTTAGTTTTTTGTTCATTATTGGTTTTGATTGAATAGGCTATGTTTATATATCTGCTAGTGGTTGTATGTTCTTATAAGTTAATTTGTAATATTAATAGTAACAGGTGGCCCCAAAGATACCTAGATCTGCAATCTTTGCATCTCTGTTCTTTATTTGTTGTAATTGGTTGTAAAATGTTGCCAGAGATCATCTAGTGATATTGTCCAGGTTGAATGTATGTTGTGTGCACCAAAATGCGTAGAGAGCAATGATTCTTGCTCTTAGTGTAGGGATTGTCTCCTAGTGGGCAAAATCTGTTAGATTGAGTATCATTTGTCTTGTTCTATATTGATTCAGCATGTTGTCTTGTGTAATATTTAGTGTTGTACAATTGTAATATATGTATTATTGTGTTTTTTTTTCAGTATCATGGTATAAGTTTCAGAATGGATCTATTGACCTATAAAGTTGAATAGCCATAAAAAATAAGATGTTGGTATTGCAAATAAGTTTAGCTTGATAAAGAAGTTAAAGAACTTTGGCTCCATTGACCATTTCCTGAAGTTTGTAAGGAGTTTCTTACTGTTTACTCCCAGAATTGGACTAAAGTTATTGTTTGTGGCTGGGTTCATCAACTCATATGTTTGCCACTATGTGTACTTGCTATCAAATGTGAGTGTTGTAGTTCTGATATTACTCTGTGCTGCATTGTGCTAATGATAAAAGCCATACACATGGGATGGACAATCTGTAGGGATTATATCAAGGAGATGTTGAAGCTGTTGACATCTTTCAGTGATTTTTAACAGTAGGTTTATTGTTTTTGAGTGTGGAACACTTGTATTGTGTGGAGTCTCACACCATCCCATATAGATGGTTGAATGCATTGTTTAATTGAAATGGCTCCAGTTTTCCTACACCACATTAGTTTGTAACAGAGAGATGATAAGGCAACTGTAATGTTTTTTGTAAAGTTAATAAAAGGTGAATAATATGTAATTCTTATTGTTATGAGTGTGTTGAATAATATGTAATTCTTATTGTTATGAGTATGTTAAATAGGTGCACTATTGAATATAATGACAAGTATACAAATGTAAAACTTTAATATGTTAGAATTAAATATGCACACATTAATTATAAATTATAATTTGGATATGATCTAAAAAAAATTATCTTGAATTATTCTATGACTAATATAAACAATTTATTAATTCTCCGACATTTTCGAAGGCCTATCCTTCATTATCAAGAAGTACAAAATCTCATATCATTTTCCAACGATATACTGATATGCAAATATTCAAACAAACCTAGGTGAACATGCAAATAAGAATCAGAGCACCTCCACTCACTATTTCTTTGATAAGGCCTAAAAGACTCCCTTTTGTTCAATGCGTGGTTTTCCAAGGTGATGAAACACACCTCCTTAATCTTCCTTTGCAAATCACTCCACTCCCTACATCGTACTCTAGGTCCATCATGTCTGCACTAATTCCTGCAGCCATTGCATGCTGTACAAAAATCGAAGGGTGAGATGAATCAGCTAAAGCCTTATTGTATAAATACACATGTTGGGATAATCTAACTTGAATAGATGCTTTTGTCTCCCCATAATATGCAGCCTGGCAGTTTTGTAGACTACCTGCTGTGCTTGCACCAGAAGCATACAATCTTTGGTATTGTTTAAACACCTATTCAAATTAGGGGGCAAACGAAAACACACACAGAACTCCGAGCAAAAGATTATCCGCATTTTTCTATAAATATTTTGGATATATGGGAGCAAAATTCGTGGTTTATCTTGCTTAACCACATGATTGGGCCTTTTTTAAATTTCTCAATTATATTATCAATGGCTCGATAATTATATTGTGCCTTAATGAGCTCATTTCTATAAATTTCAATGTTGCTTCTTTTGTCGTCTTCAAAACTACACAAACAGTTATTTCTATGTAAAAATGATTTGAGGCCAGCAAATTTATGAATATCTGGTGTATTTGATAATTAATGTATATGGCCTCTGATGTTAATAGGCTTAATGTTCATTTTATAATAAAAGTGATCTGCCTCAATCATTACTTGCCAAATATTTAATACTGTTTGATGCTTCTTCCTGACTTACATTTATGTTAAGGCCTGATGCTGTTATAAGGTCAGCTTTAATATCCTCCATGGCTTCCTCCTGAGCAGCTATAAAGATATCATCCACATACCTAGCATACAGAACTAATCCATTGTTCATATATCTAGGCACAATAATCCATTCATACACATTCATCATAAGACTGGTGATGACACTGCTCATTGGGAGACCCATTGGCCAACCTTTGAGCATATGATACCATTCATTATTGAAAACGGCATAAATATTTTGGTTCATCCATTCCAGCAAAGCAACAACAAACTTAACCTGCTCGAGGTCCATTCCATAATTAATGAGTACTTCTCTTACCACAATGATCGATTTGGATCTATCAATTGTTCCATACAGCTCTGCTACATCAAGTGCAGTCATCTCTGTGTGTTGCTCTGGATGTACATTCTTCAATTTCTCAACAAAATCAAATGATGATTTGACAGCATACTCTCCATATCCAGTAATTTGGGTGATCCATTTATTTATGATCTTGGCTGTTTTATAGTAGTGTACTCCACCAAAGTCGATCATCAACCTTAAAGGCACACATTCTTTATGGATTTTGGCACTTGAAAATACTCTTGGGGGAGTAGTGGCCAAAGGATACATTTGCAAATATTCTGCCTTAGTAAATGCTTTGAATGTGTGCAGCATAAGCACAAACAATACAAATTTATCTTTGTTTAACTTAAAGTTAATCTTAGGCTCATTTATTTTGTTATATATATATATATATATATATAACATAAATAATATATATATATATATATATATATATATATATATATATATGACAAGTATACATTCAATAATGATGTGACTATGTTGGTTGCTTTCTGTTGAGTTTTTGCAGTGTTGGTTACATTTCATATGCTCCCAGGTAAAATTTGAATCAAAGAAATGGGGTAGGTTTTCCTTGATATAATTGTATGTGGTGTTTCTTAGTGTAAATGAACCATGCTGATGTTTTTCTGAGGTTGAATTGTTGTTTGTGTATGGTTGTGTAATTTTGTAATATTCTTTCCAATATTAGTATTTATTTCTATGTATGCAATGCATGGAATGTAGTGGGAAGTTTGTGATATTATTATTTATAGCAACTCATTTTCAACCTGTTTTAAGAGTGGATTTATATATAACATGAACAGCAGTGAGATGAGTAGGTATCCTTGTGAAATTGATTTTGTAGAAGTAGTGTTGTTGTATTTCTCCCATTAAGTATAAGGTGTAACTCTCAATTGAGTAATAGGTTGGTGATGATGTATATTACGGAAGCTGGGATTGCTGTATTAGAAAGTATGTTCATTAATATGGCTACCCCATTAAGTATGAGGTGTAACTCTCAATTGAGTAATAGGTTGGTGATAATGTATATTAGGGAAGCTGGGATTGCTGTATTAGAAAGTATGTTCATTAATATGGCTATTGAAATTGAATTAAATGCTGCTTATATATCCAGTTAAATTGCAATTAGTATATACTTTTTATCTTGTTGCGCTGCACTTTGTGTCATTTTAAATGCCAGAGCAGCCTGTATGGTGGAGAAATCCCTTTTTTGCATACTGCATGTTTGATATCAGGGGGAATATGTATGTGTTTATTTTTTCTTTGAATACCTTTTCCAATATTTAATGCCCAATGGGCCCATGGAGATGGGTTAAAGGTTGCAGATATTTGATATGGTTGCTGTTTTTTTTTGTTAAATGGGCCTATTGGTATTGGATACAGTCCTCTAACATTGTATATTTTTGTAATAGAATGTTAGCAAGATTGCAAAGGTACTTTGTCATAAATTGACTCAAATGTGAAAATACAAATACTGATATGCTGTTGGTACCAGAGTGGCAACTGTTGGAAAATTTTTCAAGTTTTTCAGCCAATTGTTATGTCTGAAAGAGAATATATATTTCAGGTGTTTTGTATTGCTAAGTAGTTGGTATCTATTGTCTATAGTTCTGGCATATGGGATCCATCACATTGTGACTCATATGGACAAGGCCACATCTCAATTTCCATGGGCGCTTTTCTGGTTGTTGGATATTTCAGTATACAGCAGATATATTGTCAGGTCTATGTGTGTTGTTGTGTGAAGCATATTTTTCTTTTTTGTGGCAATGTATTCCTTTAATTATTTATAGTATGGCTAAAGATCTGTCAGCCCATATAGCTATTTCAGTTGGATAGCTGAGTTTGAAGACATGTAGGTGTCTGAAAATTTCAGATTTTCCACTCATCTATTTAGATAACTTTTAGTTAAATGCTGGCTTTGGGTTGGCATTTTTAGAGCTAGTGTCTGAACCTACCCTGACACCCATCTGAGGAGTGCCAAAGTATAAAACCATGGTCAGGGGTTTGGGGAGGGGTTCCTGACAGATATTTTAAATGCTCTCTCTGGCTAAGCATTTAACACAAAGCTTATTGATGAATTGGCAATCCTCATTGTTTATTACTTTAATTGTTTACATGTATTGTGACCATTTTTATATGTTTTGATGGTGGTTATGCCTAGGACTGGTAATAGTGATTCTCTTGAGGAAATCATCTGCTAGTGCCATTAAATGGGAGTGTAAGGGTGAGTTACCTTAACATAAGTTGCATGTTAATGAATGACCAATACTTTTGAATTGGATCTTTTTGCATACCATTAATTTATTTAGAATGATATAAGTCTCTAAGAATAAGAATTTAGTAGTGGGGACCAGGAGTCTGATTGTTTTTTAGATGAGTGATGGTTGTTTGAAGCTCTGATAAATTCATTGTGATGTTTTGTGAAACATGGTCTGAAAGGCATGGCTGAAATTGGTAGTTGATTAGATGATGAAGCATTGGTGTGTAGTATCAGATATCAATGAATGTGGCAAGCTATCAATTACAGAATGGCACTAAATTTGCAGCAATAAAGCCCTGAACACTCATGAATGACAGATTTATTTGATGTAGCCATTTTGTATTGAATTTTGTGTAATTTAAGTTGAAATTGCCCCATTAATATTGTTGGGTTTTGGCTGATAGAAAGTTGAGGGTTTATTGTGAAAATTATATGTCCAATTATGCTGGGTCCTGGGGGTACATGCACAAAGATAATGTTGAGTGTGGTAATTTTGATGCTTGAATGTTGTGATTAGAAAAATGTGTCAATGAAAATAACTTTGAAGGTTGAAAAGCTGTATTTTGAGGCTATGAGTAAGATTATGCATGTTGAAGGTGATGATGTGTCCCTGGAGTATGTGGATAAACCTTGGTTATATAGGCATGTAGCTGGGTTAATTTGTGATCCAATATAGATCTTTGTTTCTAGCAGCTAAGTATTTGTGGTTGTATTATGTTAATATATTTGTTAAGCTGATAGATTTTTGCTACTGAATTAATGCCTTTGACATTCAGCACTGCTATTTTAATTTTTATCAACTGTGTACTTGGTAGTGATATGTTATTGTTGTGGTTACTTTGGAGCTTTCAATTGTATATTTCCAATGACTTGTTTTATTTCTGTTTTGTTTGCTTTTGTGACATTCTTCTGATAGTAGTTTGTGTTGAGTGTTTGTGGGTTTTGTGCTACTTCATTTCATGATGTCATGGTTGTTAGGTGTTAAATTGTTTTCGAATAAATTTGTGATTATTTCTATTGGACTTGATGTTTTTTCTCAGTGATGAAAACTTTTATTCATCAAAAAGACAAAATACACATCAGTTGAAAAAGGTTTACAAAGAGATAATTACATGGCAAAATAAAATTCAAGTACAATATGGTGAAGGGGAAGGGAATACATATGAAATGGGTGTGTAGTTCAGGCAAAGAAGTTTTAGGCAAAGAGCAATTTTGATAGGCTTGGTTGTCCTGGTGGGTTGATAGGAGAATCCATATGTGACATTAACTTTGAAGAAGTTGCTATATGTTAAGTCTTTAGAGGTTTCATGGATGGATAAGGAGATTTCTGAGTTATATCTAGATGTAGCAGACTGATTTTTGTCCTGTAGATGAGTAATTTTAGATTTTCCCATTGTATTTCGAATGGCATTATGATTGGTCATGTTGTTCTTTTTGACTTGCTTTTTACCTTTTACCACAGCTTAAAAAGGGGGAATCCAGAGGTCAAAGAGATGAAGAGTTTGAAATAAGTTCTTTGGTGATGATGTTTTTATTTTAAGTTTTGTTTGAAATTTGGTTTGGATAAAATTTAGAGTAGTTTAGGTCTCTGTGCATTTTTTTGTTAGGAGCAGTAGCCATCTTTAAACTGTTTGAAAAAATGAAAAATAATATGAAGAAAAACAATTTTGAAATGAAAAAATTAAATATATTGTTGAAAAAGCAAAAAAAAAATTATTATTATTAATTTTAGTTGAGTAATGAGAAAATTGAGTGGAAATTTTAGGTGGTTGGTAACCGCAGATGAGGGGGTGTCTGAAAAAAGTGATTGTTAAAAATGGCCTAAATTACTGGAACAACAGACAAAAACTTTATAAACAAGTTCTCAGTGACAGGGAATTGGAGTAGGAAAAATATTTACAAGTCTAGGAGGTAAGAAAAACCTTTTATGGTCCATAAAATAGTTGAACCACCCACCAAACAGGGGGAAAATTAGGTAGTTAAATGCTGATATTCACAAGGTAGATATAGGGAAATTATATTAAAAATACACTAAAAGTGAGATTTAGTGAATGAAAGAATACATTAGCAACAAAATAAGGCCTTTAAATAGCCAAATAAGTATAAAAAGTACCTTTCACTGCACAAAACCAACTTTTCAGAGCCATTCTGTGAGAGCTGTGAGGAGAACGACTTTCTAGTAAGAGATCCACCTATGGACTTAATTTTTTATTTATATTATCAGTTATTGGTGAATTAGAGCTATCATTCTCTGTTTACACTTTTTTGTTAAATTCTTTCTGGTAGGTCTCACAGGCTCCTCTTACTTTCTGGTTGGATTGGATTTCTTAATTGCATTATTGTGCTAGGACTGCTTGGAGGTAGCAGTATGTCCATAATTTTATTACTGACTTATTTATAATAATATGTTGTGCACTTGTATCTGTTCCACAATTAAATTCTTGAATATATACACTTGTTTTACTTATTGATTTATTTTTGCTTTCCTCTGTTTTGGAATTTGTTCATCTTTTTAATGAGAAAATCTATTAGGTCTATGCTTGGTGTCTCTGCTTTTTTTGTTAGTTATTATTTTTGTTGTGCACTGATATCTTCAGTGATACCTATATTTTCATTAGTTTTCTTGTCAGTATTAGAATTTTGTTGTTTTTGTATGTGTGGGCCTTGGTCTCTGATTAGGTTTTGCCAATTTGGACATTGTGCAGTAACATGTCTCCTTTGTTTGCATGAGTAACACTGTGATTTTAGACTTCTGATATACAGAATGAGAATTGCTTTCTGATTCAGGATTTGTGTGATATAAAATATTGATCAGTATCTGGTTGTAGCTGCATTCTAAACTCATAAGTGTTACTTGTGATTGGTATTGGTATGTTTTTGGTATATCATTTTGAACATGATGACCTTTCCAAATGGTTCCATCATTCTCAGGAAGTCCTGTGTTGTGTATCCCAAGTAAGAGTTTTTAACTATTCCTGTAATGACATTGTAGTAGTTCAGGTCCATAGTGATCAATAAAAAGTTATCCAATGATCAGACTTGTTTTTGAAATTTTTCTCTTTGTGTGATCTCGTAAAATTCCATATTAGGTAACAGTCATTGGAGGGTTCTGCAAGGTGTTGTATGGTGTCCCCAAATTTGTTTGCTGTTATCACCTCATACAGAAATTCTTTTGGGAATTTATATAACAAGATGTTGCAGTCTATTGCCAACAACACAATGGACTTGGAGGGGGGGGATCCTTTGAATGTTGTAAAGAGATGCTTTGGTATTTATTTATTGGGAAATTCAGTTGTCTTCTTCAATTTTTTCTTATTCCAGTTAGTTTCTGATGGACTTTGATCTTTCTATTTTTAAAATACTAAGTTATCTATGTCACTATCAGTGGTTTCCTATATTTGGAAATGCTCTTTTGAGAGGTAGTTGCATTAAGTTTTTTTTTGTTTCTTTAGTGATTATCTAAATTAAATTGATTTAGTTATTTATTTGGATAAACAAATTTATTTTTTTCTTCTCTACCTTTGATGAGGTCTGAAAATGTTGGATTGCTCCCCCCTTTATGGAGTTTATTGGCGATTTTGTGGCTATTAATAAGTTCATGTGATCTTTTTGTCTTATTAATTTGTTGCTGACTTTTCAATTTGAAAATTATCAATTAAATTTGTCTCACTTCCTCTATTAGTTGATATAGATGAATATTCATATTTTTGATGTTAGATATATTTTTTGCTTTGTTTCTGATGGTTTTTATTAGCTTCTTAATGGTTTGAACGAGGAGCATTTTTACCTGATCTGTGCTATTCAAGGTGCTCTCTATTATTATTATTATTATTATTATTATTATTATTATTATTATTATTATTATTATTATTATTATTATTATTATTATTATTATTATTATTATTATTATTATTATTATTATTATTATTATTATTATTATTATTATTATCATCATCATCTTATTATTATTATTATTATTATTATTATTATTATTATTATTATTATTATTATTATTATCATCATCTTATTATTATTATTATTATTATTATTATTATTATTATTATTATTATTATTATTATTATTATATATTTTTAAATCCTAGGGATTTAAAAATGATGCATAAGATGATCCAAAAAACTATAGAACAATATCAATTTTACCAACTCTTTCTAAAAATAAAAAAAAAAAAAATTTATTCAAAAATAAAAAAATGATATTAATAAGATTATACCAAAATATCAACACTATTTTGTATGAAAAATATCAGTCATTATTATGTCATATATCTGCTTTTTATTTAGTCTCTCATAAATTATTAAATAGTCAAATTATTTTGAATGTAAATATAAAAGAAATTAATTGAATAACTTATTACTTAAAAAATTCATAAGATTTATACCTCAACAATAAATTTAATGAATTAATAAAATATCAATCGAAGTATACCTCAAGCAGGAGTTTTTAGCATCATTGCTATGTAATATTTTTACAGCGAATATAGACCAAAATCATATGCTAATAATAACAAAATATTTAAGGTAGATAAGTGATTCATGTGATATGATTAAGTTACAAGGTAATGTAAATAATTTTGAAGAATAGTGCATTAATAATAGCATAAAAATAAATGTTGAGAAATGTTGTGTTTTATTTGTACACCAGAAATTCTACAAGTTTTAATAGAAGTTATTATTTAAAGAAGAAAAAATTATAAAAAGAATCTATCAAGATATTGGAATAAATTTTGATAGTAATAATTCCTACAAAACACATTGTAAAGAAATATAAAAAATATTAATAAATCTATAGAACAAATATTGAGAAATGATAAAAATTTCTCCACAAAAACAAAAATTACATTATTTAAAGCTCTAGTATTGCCAGTGATAGATTTTGGATCAGAATTATGAAATAGAAACAATTTAACAATGGTAAACATGTTGCAGAAAATATTTAACAATTTTATAAAATATATAAATGCAAAACAGAAGTATTACCTTTCATTTATAAAACAGAGACAATTAAAAAATCTAATATTATTATATATTATTATACATGAGAACTTATGTTTAGCAAATTGTATAATTAAATTTAAAGAATTAATAAGAAACATAAGGTATTATGACAAAATAGAAATACTAACTACTAAAACTTTATATTTAGAATACTGTAATTTACAAAATATAAGCAAGTTATAGATTACTTTTGATAATAAATTACAAATAGACATTTTATCTATAGATAAAAATAAATTTATAAATATAATGAAATCTATATTATAGAAAATACTAATTTCATGTTTATTATGCTATTATTACACTGTATGTCATTTTAATTTTATTATATATGTATATATTTATTATATTTAAATTATTTGACTATAAATGATTTATATATTTCAAACTGTATGGAAGATGGAAATAAATTAAATTATTTTAATTGCTGTTGTTGTCATTACTACTACTACTACTACTACTACTACTACTACTACTACTACTACTACTACTACTACTATTATTATTATTATTATTATTATTATCATCATCATCACCATTATTATTATTATTATTATTATTATTATTATTATTATTATTATTATTATTATTATTATTATTATTATTATTATTATTATTATTATTATTATTATTATTATTATTATTATTATTATTATTATTATTATTATTATTATTATTATTATTATTATTATTATTATTATTATTATTATTATTATTATTATTATTATTATTATTATTATTATTATTGTTGTTGTTGGTGGTGGTGGTTATGGTGGTTTTAGTTAATTTTATATATAACAAAGTTAGATATTACTATGAATGCAATGTAAATTAAAGATTTAAAATAGTTAAAATTACATTGATAAGGGCAAAAATATATTTGCCAAAAAAGAGAGCAATTATTTTTTATTTTTGAAGATTCTTAAAAATGTATAAAATTGTACTTAGTATATTTTTAATTTGAATAATCTTAATAATGACCATAAGAAGTGATTGAAATGTTGGACCACAAATTATGTTAATAATTTTGATTTAAATAAATTAACAACTTTTAAAATAATAAATTAATGCAAATTTGTAAAAATGTGTGTATTTAGTGAAGGTTACTTTAAAAAATGCATGGAAAAAGGTGCATAGTACCAAAATTTGCTCTTTTTTTCATTATGTTTTTGATACTATAAAAAAATGTCATCTATTATAGTAGTGCACAACCTCTGGGCAAGACTTCTCAAAAGATCACACAAAAATTATTGGAGATCATAAAAATTTGACAAGTTTTTATGTTGGATAATAAATTTTTAATTGAAAAACAAAAACCTAAACACTATTAAAAAATACATGAAAACTGCTCAACTCATTATTGTGTATCTGTTTTGGTGTTTAAACATTTCCTTCTTTATATTTCAATCTACTTTGTATAGACAGGACATCATAAAAAAAAACTTCACTGTTATTGCTCTCATTTTTCTTGACCACTCTCAAAATTTTGTTCTTCATGCTGGTATCCTTCTAATGTTATTAGGTTGTACTACTTTCTTGAATGTACACATCTACTAAACTGGCTAAAAAAGTTGTAATTGCTACAAATCAACAGATTTACTAAAAACAAAGTATTTATTATACATTTTTGTTTTAATATGCCATTTTTTTAAAGATCTTATATCAAATCATATATACTATAATAGATAGATAGATAGATAGATAGATAGATAGATAGATAGATAGATAGATAGATAGATAGATAGATAGATAGATAGATAGATAGATAGATAGATAGATAGATAGATAGATAGATAGATAGATAGATAGATAGATAGATAGATAGATAGATAGATAGATAGATAGATAGATAGATAGATAGATAGATAGATAGATAGATAGATAGATAGATAGATAGATAGATAGATAGATAGATAGATAGATAGATGGATAGATGGACAGATGGACAGACGGACAGACAGACAGACAGACAGACAGATAGATAGATAGATAGATAGATAGATAGATAGATAGATAGATAGATAGATAGATAGATAGATAGATAGATAGATAGATAGATAGATAGATAGATGTAGTGAAACAATTTTAAATTTTACTACTTTTATATGCTCATAATAGGATAATAACATATAATGGGTCACGTAAAATTTCAGTCTGAGTATGAGAGTTGCAAATGTAAGAAAGTTTTGACAACATCCACCAGATCTTCTTGAAGTTTCACTTTTAATGTGATCATCACGTTTGGCAGAGTATATTTTGATTGATCTGATTAATTACAATTTTAAGCTATCTCAATAATCTGATTACAAGAAGATTTCTTGCAAATATTACATAACTTTTTATACTTCTATTATGAAAAAAATCTACTATCAATATCTTATCTTATTGATTTTAAATGTTTATTTGAAGTATAAGTATACCATTCAAATATTTATTAGTCTTATTTAAAGACCAGCCATAATTGGATAAATATTAGAGAGATAAAAGCATTAATATAGTTATCCAATATATTATTTGATATAGATCGCTCAAAGCTTAAGAAGATTAAGGCTTATACAATTTACATTTATCAGGTTGTAAATTTGATACATGTAGGTGTTATGGAGTAAATAGTATTTTTTTCCTAATTGTAGGATTTTAAATGTTATTTAGTCAATTCATTTCCTAGATATAAATATTTCGGCTAATTCTGATAATCTTTAATATGAAATTATCAGGAAACAATATCTTTTTAGAAATAACAAATAATACTAATGCTTATGTAAAATATTTTACGAAAATGGCTTGCCAGTGTAGACTTAAATTAAAATAAATTATTTTTGATATTAAATGAGCTTCACAATAACTAGATTGTGAGTATAGTCGAAGTTGTTTATAAGTTTAATGTCAGTGTCAAATTAAATACAGCAAAACTAGAATGCATTGTTTCTATTATTTGCATATTCTCACAATGCTCTTTTTCGTTTTGCTATTTTTGGTCCAAAAACTAACTCTATTAAAATAATGTTTTGCTCCACTCATTTCACTTTCAAACTATTATTTTATTGTATTGATCATTGACGACCCATAACCCTAGTACAATAGTTTCTTACATGGATAATATTTTAAATGTTTGAAAAGATAAATTTTTAGTTTTTTTTCTTTGTTTTGATTTAAAAATGGTGTTATTTTAATAATTCAAATGCGTTGACCAGGAAGCGATCCCGGGTCAGCCGCTTGGAAGGCAGCTATGGTTAAAAAATGATTTGGTAACATTTTAAAAACTTGACCACAGATTCCATTTTAATTTTTCCATGCATATTTGTGATTATCCATTTTACCCATTACATTGCTTTATTGTATTTTATTTTATTTATGTTATTGTTTTATTTCTGTGCCAGTATATTGTAAAAAAAAAAAATTAAGAAGTTGATGAACTTAAAATTGTGGTCTGCTTATTCAAGACTTAGGTAGTCTGTTTGTTGAATGCATTATGATTTTTAAGGTATACAGAACGACGGCAATAATAATGATTTTTTTTTTATCTATAAAGATCGTACATTGAATTGAAGCATGAAATTTTCATAAACAAGTATGAGTCAAAAACATTTTCAGAACTTTATGTCTTAAAAAGTTTTAACATATAAAATCATCATTCTGGGCAGAAACATATCTTAAATCTCCAACTACTATATTTTTTATTAATTTACCATTATATTTTTTATTAATCCCATTTAAAAAAATATTGTATTTAATTACTATGATGGTATTCAGAGTGACAGTCATATCTTAGCTGTAGTTATTATTTATTTTTATATATTGGTATTTTGAATATTATAATGTTTATTTCAGAATTATTTATTATATATTATTTTATTTGATTTTATAAATATATAAATATCTCTATAAAGCAAATAATATATATGAAATATTTTGAGTTATAAAATCTGAGTTATTCTTTACATATATTTTAATAATAAATAATACTTAAACCATTCTTATCTACAATTTCTAATGATTTTTCAATAGTTGTTTCTCTTTGTAGATAAATGTTTTATTGCATATCAAAAAATTATAAAATGTAGTTTTAGAATAATTTTTGGTTTGATTGGAAGATTTACTACCACTACTATTTGAGATTCATACTTATTTCAGATATAATTAAAACAAAATTCATCAGTGTGATTTAAATCATTTTAATTTAATATTTTAATAAATTTTCACTTTAAACAAATCCTAAATAAATTACTGCTATGAAGCCTTCGTTTCCCAACGAAATAAAATGTTTCATTTTGGAGATTTTTTAAAACTCAACTAGAGATCCACTTAATTTTTTTGTAGATTACTTCTATTTGAAAACAACATTTAAACAGATAGAATCCTCTCAGCATGACTAGCTTTTATTCTTTATATTGTCTAATTTAATTAAAGAAGTTTTAATAGTTATACTTTGAGTTGCTGCCATTTTACGTTTTGTTTTTGTTTTTTCATTTAAGACTTAAAAGACTTTTCTCTATTTAATGAAATTATTGTTTTCACCTGTTTAATTTGTTCAAAATAAAAATAACATAATTTCTCTTATTATGTAATATGAATTTATTCACACCCAAGAGAATTATATTTTTAAAAAATAAATAATATTTCTGATTTATGTATTTGTATAAATAAACTCATTGTTATTTATAATGTCTGTGGTTATATATGTATATATAAAAAACCATGGATTGAGTTAAATTACTTATATATATATATATATATAATATATATATATATATATATATATATATATATACTTGTGTTTAATAGTTCTTTTAATATGAGGGGTGTGTAGTGTATAAGTGAGAATTGTCAGAAATCTGCTTGTAGAAGTGAAATCATTGATTGTGTTTTAGAGTTTGTTTTCTTTGGGTAGTCTGATTAAAATTAAATTTGGGGGAATCTTTAGGCTTTTAATAATCATATTTTTATATTTTATTTTTCAATTTATCAAATTTGGTCATTTACTGTTTGTGTCTAAATATGACTTATTTCAAATATTATAGAGGTAAAATAGGGATAATTTAGGGAGAGTGATCCTTGTGGATTCAACTTTTTCCTATTTAGAATATAAACTTGCCTGTAATTTTATGCAAATTTTTAGAAGTATGATAATTGCTTTAAAATCTTCAGTATTATCTATTATTGAGAAATATAGTTTTTAAATAAAAACTTCATTGACACTTATTATTTTCATTTTCTCTCAATTTAAATTATATTTAGTCTTATTTATAATGTTCATATAAAATTATTTTTATTTTAATGATTATTGCATCCAATTGGTATGATTATAACCTGAGTTTAAATATAGATAAAACTGTTTTTCTAACATTTTATTAATACTTGAGTATCTAGATATTACTAACTAGAAATCAAAAAAGAAAACCAGAGAATTCTCACCAATATGGATATGATTTTTTTGATCTGTACTGAGTTTTTTTGTTCCTCTCTCTCTCTCTCTCTGATATGGATCTTGATATGATTGTGTTTGCATTAAGTAATTTATGTATGTTTTGCTTTTTCCTATCTTATTTAGTAACAGAACTATTGAAAAAAATCTGTATTTGCATGAAAAATTATTTTTTTAATAGAATAACTGAGGAAAAATTGAATTCGATTTCTTAGAAAAACTTGGATATGAATTTAAATATTGGATTATTTTCCACTCCAAAATTGATTTTGACTAAAAAGTTTTTTTTTTCTTGTTAATCTGAGTTTTGCATCCATACTAAGGTATCACTAATTAGAAATTTGATAAAGATATGGTAGATATGATAGCTTTTGTATTTGATAATGAGGCTTTTCATCATATGTTTTTTCAAACACTAAAGAAATAGAATGTACTTGTATAGTGTAGTTTGTTAAGTACATATTCATTTTTACTTTGATTGTGTAATAATCTTGGAATTGATAGCTCCCTTTTTTTTTCTTGAAGAGAACCTATGACCGTTAAAAATTATAACTAATTAAGATTGTAACTTATTAAGTAAAGAGCGATTTAGAAAAAAATATGTTGAAATAATCTAAAATTTTTTGCCTGAGAATGACTTGAGCCACAATATACTTCTTTATATTATTGTTAATTGTTTATTTAAAAAAAACTTCTAATTTTAGAGAAATTTCTTCAATATATTAAATTTCTATTAGAGTGGAAAATCAACTATTTTTACTTAGTGGAAAATAAACATTTTCTATATTTTAGTTAATTTTTTTAAACAATTGTAGCTTATTTTAAATTTTTGTTTGACTTCAATTAGTGTTGTTGTTGTTTTTACTAAGAATACTACTAAAGGATAGTAAATTTACAACACTTCTTTAATTTTTCATAACATTTCATAAAATAAAACAGAAAATGAATATATAAATTATTTCTAAACAATAGTATTTTACAAAATACAGTATTTGCACTAGTTTTTGCTATATAATTTTAAAATATTTACAATATGCAAAAAAATTATTTATTTATTTACAATTGCATAAATAAATAAATAGATAAATTATTTATTTATAAAATAGTAAATAAGACTGATTTATAAATAAGTGAAATATTAATTTTTGATGCTTTAATTAAACTTATGGTAACATTACCACAAGCAAAGCCAACATCACACATTTAGAAATACTTCTTAAATTTAAAATTTTCTACTAGATTAGCACTAAAACTTAAATGGTGACCCATTTACAAAAGGGCAAAATATATATATATATATATATATATATATATATATATATATATATATATATAATATATATATATATATATATATATATATATATATATTAAATGTTTTAATAAATTGTTATGATAATAAAAAATAGAATCAGAAAATAATATACTTATAAATAGAAATAACCTTTAAACCTTTCTTACTAAATATATATTAATAGAAATAATTATATATATTATTTTATTTAACTGAATCTTCTTTGACTTAATGCTTCATACATTTAATACAAATTTATTAAAGAACAAATAGGAAAACATAATAATGTTTAATATATGTTTTGTTGTTTGAACAGTTGATTGTTAAAAAAAAAGTAATAATTCTTTTGTTTCATATTAAAATTTTAATAAAATATGTAAATTATTTATATTGTTGATATTAAGTAAGAATAGTAGTAAAGTGCATGGATGATTTAGCATTATATTGTTGATGTAATTATAAAATATTTTAAACCATTTATTTAGCAAGTCTCATTTTATTTATAGAATCAAAAATTGGAAATAAAAAGAAAACAGTTTATCAGCACTATATCCAAATTATTCAATGTTATTCGGCAAAATGACCATAAAAATATATTTGGTTGTTAACTATTACATTCAAATTCCAATTTTAATATATTTTTATACATCTTCAAACAAAATAGTAAAAATTAAATTACAAATTAAAAAATAAAATTTGGTGTAATTTTCAGAGACCAAAATGAATGAACAATTAAAAAATATAGAATGTAGAAAAAGGAAAAAAAAATAGCTTACTTCAATGAAATAAATATATTATTGATTAAAAACACTTTCTTAATTAAATGCACTTTGTCATACATTTTATCAATTTCAAAATATTTGTTTGAAAGCTTCAAGGAAAGCAACTTTATCTAGACAATATGTTTGAGTATTTATTTATCATATTGAGTATAAATGCATTTTTTAATTAACATTAACTGCCATGATAAATTGTTGTACATCTTTTACCCACAATGATTTATAATTGTTAAGAAGTTTGATGTATTTAGTACAAAATTATAAATTTATTATTTTTATTATACAAAAATGATTTATTATTTAGAAATAATGGGTTGAAACTCTTTAATTGCAGATATGCACAAATTATATATATATATATATATATTATAACGGTCAAGGATGATGATGAAGTTTACAGTCTTACCGTATCTGCCATGTAAGGGCACCACCTAGGCATTTGAATCTAGAAAATTTATAAGGTAGACAGATATGCGCTGATAAGATCACGACCGCCAGCCCAAATCACTAGCTCAAGTAGATGCAGAAACTTAATATATTTATTAAAAAAATATATTTTTAATAAAGATTAAAAAAAAAAAACAATCACTAGATCACTGCCAGTATCATTAACACACAAAAAAAATTTTATTTACGGATATAATTAATAACGCACAAACTTTAAAAAAATAATTTTTATAACAAAAGAAGAAAGGATATTTGAGTATTAACTAAGCTATGATGTGCTACACCACCCACCGGTAGATATAATCATCAAAAAACCAAAACAATGTCATGGCAACTGAAACATTGGCATGACTAATCGATAGAAGCGGTCAAAGTGTTTTTGTGGTCACCTTCGAGATTTTAAAATACTTGGATGAATTCTGGGTAAATATCTGTCTTTTACCTGCTTGCTTTGACCAAGTAAGATGCGTTGTTTTTTTTTACAGTGTCTGATTCGCCGTTGTAAGAATTGAATATTTTTTGATTGCTTATTTTATATTTTGATCGTTCAACTATTGCTGATTTTATTTACTAATTTTATTACTAATTTACCAAATTGTATTTCTATTTTTTCAAATTTTATTATTAATTTATCTAATTGTATTACTAATTATCATTTATGACTAATTAACCAAAATGTCTGTGCAAAAACCAAGAAAAGGGACTTAGTAATTTATCAAATTGTGTTCCTAATTTATCGAATTTTATTACTAATTTATCTAACTGTATTACTAATTACCATTTATGACTAATTAACCAAAATGTCTAACCAAGAAAAGGAAAATAAAGCCATATTATAAGTTATTGGGACTTACAGTCTTTTCCGAAAAAGAAGCGATATCAGTATCGCACTATCTCATAAAGGCAATTATTTCTAGTTAATAATTGAGAACAATTTGCTTTTTTTTAAAAAAAAAAATGTAAATAATTAGTTAAATACCATTAAAAATTATAAAGATTATTTATAATACTTATTTTTGATAATATTTTACTGTAATAAAATATTACTTATTAGTCCATTTATTATCGGAGTAAATTATTACTGTGGTTCTGAAATTAAATGTCTCATTTTTGGGAATGAAAATTGGAAGGGAAGGGGGGGGGGTTCGAATGATTAGTTAAATATCCATATCTCTACAAAAAATTGTAATGATTATTTATAATATTCATTTTTTAATAATTTTTTTTTTATCGTTTTCATTAAAAATTGTTTTGATTATTTATAACATTCATTTTTGATACTAATTTTTTATCATAGTAAATTATTAGTTATTATTTCACAATGGCTTCTAGTCTGAAAATATATATGATTAGTTAATTTTTTTTGTTTTCGGGGTCAAATGATTAGTTAAATATTATTAAAAATTGGGTAATGATTAGAATGTTCATTTTTTATTTTTTTTTTTGTTTTTTTTTTTTTATCGTTTTCAGGGTCAAATGATTAGTTAAATATCGTTAAAAATTATAATGATTCTTCATAATATTATTTTTTCGATAATTTTTTTTCATAGTAAATTATTAGTTATTATTTTTTTCGCAATGACCAATCATGGTGATGTCCGAAGTCTTTTTCTTTGCTATTAACTATTGCTATGATGTACTACCCCAAAAGCATACTATTCTAATCTTGAGATCTTCAAGGTGACTTCTCCATGTAATCTGTGGGCAAACTTTATCGATTAAGTTTGTTCACAAATCATTAGGAGACATTATCTTAAAGAACATAAGATTAGAATAGTTTGCCTTTGGTGAAAGTTGTTTTATTCTGTGTCATTAGTTATTATTTTATTTGTTTTTAACTCTAATTTTAAATCTTCAGAATGTTGAGTATAAATGAGCTACCTAGATGCACTCACAAATTTTCAAATCACTTGACTCCAGACTAAAAATCCGCAGCCACACCAATACTCGCTTCCAGATATATATCATCAACCAATGCAATGTGAACATGTTAGCATAGAATCATGCCAACAGGAATGTGCATCTGAACAGTGTGATATTATTGGAGAAAATGTGGCCTTCATCCAGAAGGAATGTGCATCTGTCAGGCGAAGGAAACATGCATATAAAATAATAAAGAGAAGTGTTATGTATGGATGGGAGAGTGAACTTATCTTGCCGGTTTATCATCCAAAATCCATAGAGCTGGAAGGGGTCAATGGTGCAGGAAATACATCTGCATCCATTTCAACAATATGACTACCTCTTTGGGGTCATGTATTCAGTTGGGCTCATTGCCCTAGGTGCTAACACACTTCCCATTTCATTGATATAAATGTCCATATACCTCTCCACCAGCATTGACACAACTATGAAACAAATAGTCTGAAATCAAAGCCTCTTTAAACTAACATATATTTAAACTAGTCTAGCAGCCATCTTTACTCAACTAACATTTAAATCATTTTATTAATTTAATTATAAAAAAAAATCTTTAGTTTAAGGTTTTAGAATCATTTTAAAATGAGTATTACATTTAACTTATTTTTTTACTACAAATATTATTTAACCTACTTTTCTTTTTTTAAATTCAATAATGCACAAATAGCGATGTGTTTCTATTTTTTTTTAAATTTAAGTTTGCAATCGCAAACCCCTACCCTATTACATACAGATATTAATTAGGCATGAATAAAAAAAAACAATACATATTTTAAGATATTACATTTAAGACTTTAGATCAGAGTTTAAAATTTAAAAGTTTATAAAAGATAAAGGTCAGGTTTCTTCATGAAGGAAAGTTTATCGTTCATTTTTAGAAACAAATAAAGTTCGAAGATTTTATATTTAAGAGTTTAGATTTCATTTTTATCATATATAAATTATACTTTCCTTTGTCCGAGCCTGTTCCTTCATGACGAAGATCTATGAATACTTATGACAATTTATGAGAATTTCTGATGATTTCTGAAGAAGGGATCCATGGAGGTGGAAACTGCCTTCGGCCGGTCACACCGAAGGAAGCATGATAAAGCTGATTACATTTTTGGTGTGGTGATAACTTTTAAAATTTTCATTTTTACTTTTAGCAAATACGAATGAAATCAAAACATTAATTTTCTGATTCTCTCTAATTAATTATTGTTTTGTATTTTCTTTTTATAGTCCTCAGGCACCTTATCTCTGGAATGCAGGATTTATCAAACATAATCCATATCTCTGTTTTATTGGTTAATTCAGTTTGTGGCCAAGTAAATTTTGGGTTTATGGCTAGGTAAATTTTTCCACTGAGGTCTGTGTCCATATCTTTGGGTGGGAAAAGCCAAGTCTTTTGTTTCTATTCAACTTTCTAATAGTCATTTTGCCCCAGGGATCTGTTTGTAATTTTTACTTTAAGATTAAAAACTCTCGTTATTATTATTTTTAAATCAAAAAGTTTTTTATTATATTTTATTTAAAGATTAGAATCTTTGCTTTGATTCTATAACTTTTATTTAATATTTAAATCAAACACATAAATTAATAATTCGTTATTTGTGCATTTTGAAAGTTTGTGATTTTAATTCAGTATTAGATATTTATAAAAACCTTAAGTATTAGAATTAAATGTAACGCATATATATATATATATATATATATATATATATATATATATATATATTGTTACATATCAACAAACTTATTTTTAAAAAATGATTAAAAAAAAAAGACTTTAGTTAGAGTTTGTACTAATTAATAATAGTAATGCGTTAAAGTTTTTTTTTTTTTTTCGTGGACATATTTTTTTTTTTGCACAATATTCAAAATATAAGTTCTTTATGTTAATACATATATATATATATATATATATACACACACATTTCAAAAAAAAAATATTACTGGCTTAGTTTTCAAGGCATTTGTGAGTTTATTAAACATCGGACTATAACTTTACGGTAATACAAAAAAATATTTACTCATTTCAGAAAAAATATTACTGGCTTAATTTTCAATGTATTCATATTTTTTAACTTACTAAATCATTCCTTTTCTTTTTCAAATATACCTGACAGTCACATCTTATCCTAACCTATTCTTACTATAACTATTCTGATGTTCAGGGTGCTATTCGCACTATCTCCTAAACTATTTTATTTGATCAGGGTATTCATGGTTAATGATTATCATGCCACATGCTGGGTAGCCATTTATAATGGTCGGGGATGATGATGAAGTTTACAGTCTTACCGTATCTGCTGTACGAAGGCACCACTAGGCATTTGAATTTAGAAAATTTATAAAGTAGACAGATACGCGCTAATAAAATCATGACCACCAGCCCAAGTCACTAGCTCAAGTAGATGCAGAAACTTAATATATTTATTAAAATATATTTTTAATAAAGATTAAAAAAAAAATCACTAGATCACTGCCAGTACTATTAACACACAAAAAAGATTTTATTTACGGATATAATTAATAATGCACAAACTTTAAAAAAATAATTTTTATAACAAAACAAGAAAGTTGTTTTATTCTGTTTCATTAGTTATTATTTTATTTGTTTTTAACTCTAATTTTAAATCTTTAGAATATTGAGTATAAATGAGCTACCTAGACACACTCACAAATTTTCAAATCACTTGACTCCAGATGAAAAATATGCAGCCACACCAATACTCACTTCCAGATATATATCAGCAACCAATGCAATGTGAACATGTTAGCATAGAATCACACCGACAGGAATGTGCATCTGAACAGCGTGATATTATTGGGGAAAACGTGGCCTTCATCCAGCAGGAATGTGCATCTGTCAGGCGAAGGAAACATGCATATAAAATAATAAAGAAAAGTTTCTATGTATAGATGGGAGAGCAATCTTATCTTGCTGGCTTATCGTCCAAAATCCATAGAGCTGAAAGGGGTCAATGGCACAAAAAATATGTCTGCATCCATTTCAATGATATGACTACCTCTTTGGGGTCATGCATTCAGTTATAAACATCCATATACCTATCCACCAGCATTGACACAACTATGAAACAAATAGTCCAAAATCAAAGCCTCTTTAAACTAACATATATTTAAACTAGTCTAGCAGCCATCTATACTCAACTAACATTTAAATCATTTTATTAATTTAATTCAAAAAAATATCTTTAGGTTAAGGTTTTAGAATCATTTTAAAATGAGTATTACATTTAACTTATTTTCTTACTACAAATATTATTTAACCTACTTTTCTTTTTTTTAATTCAATAATGCACAAATAACGATGTGTTTCTATTTTTTTTTAAATTTAAATTTGCAATCGCAAACCCCTACCCTATTACATACAGATATTAATTAGGCATGAATAAAAAAAAACAATACATATTTTAAGATATTACATTTAAGACTTTAGATCAGAGTTTAAAATTTAAAAGTTTATAAAAGATAAAGTTCAAGTTTGTTCAGGAAAAAAAGTTTATCGTTCATTTTTAGAAACAAATAAAGTTTGAAGATTTTATATTTAAGAGTTTAGATTTCATTTTTATCATATATAAATTATACTTTCCTTTGTCCGAGCTCATTCCTTCATGATGAAGATCTATGAATACTTATGATGATTTATAAGGATTTCCGATGATTTCTGAAGACAGGATCTGTGGAGATGGAAACTGCCTTCAGCCAGCCATACCGAAGGAAGCAAGATGAAGCTGATTACATTTTTGGTGATGGCGATAATTTTTAAAATTTTTATTTTTACTTTTAGCAAATACGAATGAAATCAAAACTTTAATTTTCTGATTCTCTCTAATTAATTATTGTTTTGGATTTTTCTTTTATAGTCCTCAGGCACCTTATCTCTGGAATGCAGGATTCATCAAACATAATCCATATCTCTGTTTTATTGGTTAATTTAGTTTGTGGCCAAGTAGATTTCAGGTTTATGGCTAGGTAAATTTTTCCACTGAGGTCTGTGTCCATATCTTTGAGTGGGAAAAGCAAGTCTTTTGTTTCTATTCAACTTTCTAATAGTCATTTTGCCCTAAGGATCTGTTTGTAATTTTTACTTTAAGATTAAAAACTCTCGTTATTTTTTTTTTAAATCAAAAGGTTTTTTATTATATATTATTTAAAGATTAGAATCTTTGCTTTGATTCTATAATTTTTATTTTAATATTTAAATCAAACACATAAATTAATAATTCGTTATTTGTGCATTTTGAAAGTTTGTGATTTTAATTCAGTATTAGATATTTATAAAAACATTAAGTATTAGAATTTAAATGTAACGCATATATAAATCCCGTTACATAATCACCGAACTTATTTTTAAAAAAATGATTATATATATATGAGAAAAATCAAAATGGCTATGAATAATACTAAATATAAATATAAAGCAGAATAAGTGATAGAATAACTAATTTAAATTAAATTCACTATAAAGTAAAATAATAGTAAAATTTAAATACTCTACATTAATATTTTAAAAAAATTGTTAAAGTTTACCATTAAGCTGATATCATCATTTTTTCCAAATTATGCATTTTCCTTACATCAATTTATATATTTATATTATCATTAGTCATAATAATTTTGATATCATTAATACTATGATGTAATACAATGAAAGATAAAAAAAATATGTCATCTTAGTAACCTATTTTTCTAAATCTAAGTTATTATGCAATAATTAATATCAGTTTAGTTAAATTTATCATCATTAATAAATTAGTAATTGTGCTTAGATTTGACTTTTGTTAAATTTAGTCAAGTTAGCAGCATGCATAATATTTTGAATTAATTTTATAAATTTCATTCCAAAACTATAAATCTCACAGAAAGAATTTTTGAATATTTTGGTTGTGTTGTGCTCTATATTGATGCATATGATATAATATTTTAAAGACTGATATTTAATGTTAATATTTCTAAAGGACCATGGAAAACAATATGATCATAGCTTTTATTCACAATCAGACAACTTGGGGTATTAGAGAGAGATGTCTAAAAAAGAAAATAAAAAAAGCTTGGTTTATTGCCAACTATAGAAATGTAATAAACAAAAAAGAAAATAATATCCTGCTGTCTATGAAATGTGATATTTAAATAGCATAATTAACATAACATGTATAATTTTATCCTAGTACAAATAAATTATATCAACAAAGATAACATAAAAGTTATGGTTATAGTACTTTCCACCAAAAGTGTGCTCAGTTGTATGACATAATACAAAAAAAGAAATCAATACCTTATGCATACAGACTAAATATGCAAAAGAATTATAGTTGTACTATCTAATTATTTTTACATTTTATAATAAAGAATCTGAAAAATCACATATTTTCCTATAACTGAGATATAATTTTTACATTGTTACCATTTTTATTTTTCAACATTCATATAGAAATTTACACTGTGCCCTCCTCAAGTTCATATCCCAGCTATTATATTCAGAACTACTTACTAATATTTTCTTCTGTACATAAATTTGGCATGTTGAATAAAATGATATTTAGAAATTTTAAGTCATTATTTTTTAAATAAATCTTATTAATAATATATATGTAGTTTTAACCTAAATTTATTTTGATTGTTATTTATTTTCAATATTTTTTACATACACTGGATAATAGATTTATAAATAATTAAACATTTTTAAAATACTAAGCAACACATGAAATTTTAAAAAAAATGGTATAAAAATGGCACTTGTGTACTATCCAAAATTAAAAGGATAAAGGATGTTGATAAAGAATCTTTATAATATATACTACTTAAAAATTGTAAATGCAATTATCTATACTTTTTTAGAAAAGGTAAATATAAAGTATAGACTCGATACCCAAAGGTCATAACGCCACTCTCGCAACAAACCCTCCAATATTATATCTATAATCGTGATTTGGATAAAAATTATCATTTACCGTGTTTGTGCAAATATGTCCTTTCAAATTATAATAGCCTAATTCATCTAATCAATATTTATCTGACCAACTCAGATTAAAAATAGACATGTAAAAAAAATTCTAAGCCTGTATGTAATCTAAAAAACTCAGCTGTTATGAATATGACAGAAAAGTGCCTTATCTACTATGCTGTAAACTTTTTTTATAATATTGATCGAAATCTATTTTATAAAATAACATATAATATTTTTAATATTAATGTGGTTAAAATTTACCATATTCTGTGTATGCGTGTACGACACATTATGCCCATTATACAATATTTTTTATTTCAGAAAATTACATAAAAAAAGTGAACTGTACTATTATTTTCTTTTATTTTTAATTCTCAGGATCAAAAAAGAATGTTGCCATTAAATTAATTATAAAGATAATAATTAGCAGAATACAATTGATTTTTCTAATCAAAATAAAAAGTTCTTTGATAAATTATTTCGTTATCTAATTATTGGCAAATATATATTATACTTTTTAAGAAATAAGGAAAGGGTAGTTTTAATCTTTTAATGGCTTTGATTATTTTTCTTATTACTATGTATCAAAATATTGACTTAATCAACTGGTGGCAGATGGTAGAATCTTATGGTTTCATTTTCATATTACTGTTCTATTTTCATTTTTTTTTTCCAGCTTAATCCTTCTCTCTTATTTTAAACAGAGAAAAATCTATTACCTTGCTTTTATATGCGGGATTCGAACTCAGACTTTCACACGACCCACTACTCTCAGTCTCATTTCATATTGCTGACCCACCTGATCACACACATGTTGAAAAGATAAATAATCACCAATATACGTATTTCATGATAAACCAGCAATCATCAGTTGGTCCAGATTACTATCCTCATATATATATATATATAATCAGAGCCCTGTACATGAGGAGTCAGAATGACTAATTTGTCAACATGGGTAGGATGACAGCCTTGGCACTAATAAGGGCTTTGAATGTTCCATCATCAGATTTTCGGTGAAATAGAAGGCTGAAGAGTTGTGAGTTGGAACAGTTTGAAGCCTGTCCATTAAAGTATGAAGATTGGCTATCTTAATATAAAACTGAGCACTGATTATATATATATATGAGGATAGTAATCTGGACCAACTGATGATTGCTGGTTTAGCATGAAATACATATATTGGTGATTATTTATCTTTTGAACATGTGTGTGATCAGGTGGGTCAGCAATATGAGATGGCACTGAGAGTAGTGGGTCGTGTGAAAGTCTGAGTTCGAATCTCACATATATTACATATATAAATGCAGGTTTAAGCCTGTGCAATGTATTACCTTGCTTTTAATAAAAATTTGGGTATAAATGTGCATGCATATATGTGAAATTTATTAATATCATTTTCTTCCCGGACAAATAATTTAATATGAAAAATTACATGTTGTATGTCATAAGCCATCATGGTTTTCAATATCTAAAATTAGAATTGCACCTATGTTTAAAATTTATTGCAAAAATATATCCCAATTAATAATATGTGTATATGTAAATATTATAAAAGTATTTATGAGATTTTTTCCCAGATTTTTTAAGTTGTTATAAAAAGGTGGATGCCATAACTAACACCTGCTATGATAAAATAGTTATCCAATAAGCTAAGACTACTTACTAGCCTTCAATTAATTTTAAAACAAGTATTACAGAATTGATTAAATTTTTTAACAAAAACGAAAACTGAAGTGAAACTTATTTTTAAAAGATGGACAGAAAGAAATGGAATATATAATAGACAATGATCAAATATATTTTTTATTATCTTATTTCTGTAAATACAAAATACATGTACATAAAATTATTTATTCAACAGTAAGGTAGAACTAGAGTACTATAATCAAGCAGTAATATATGATCATTGTTGGTATATAGTTTTTCATTGATGGCCACAATTTTATCATAATTTATTTCAGTATCTTAATTTTCAGAGATATGCAAACTATTACAAAACAATTATGATGCAAAATAAAATTTGAACTGTTTTTGATAATATGGTGTTGTTTATTTTATTTCATTATATTGATACATTTACCTGGAATATATATGTTAAAGTAAAACCTTTCATAAATAAAATATATAAGTTGAGAATTTAATTTTATCCTTCATTACATTTATTGATCAATTAAAATAGATAGATTGTGTGGTCTTTAAATCACATTGGCATGATAGAAAAAGAGAATCTGTGAAAGAATACATATTAAGAAATGTGGTTTCACATTACTACTATTACTACTATCGTCATCATCATTATTATTATTATTACATTAGTGTTTACATTAATAGTTTTTGATTTAATTAAGAAAAAAAGAGAGTTAATACAGTTGCAAGGTGTTCTATTTAGTCTTGATAATTTTCATTTTTTGTCACTGCTATTGATGTATGCTTACATCTTATGATTTCAGATATTGTTGCATTAGGCGCAAGGCATCTTCAAACATTGTGTGGGGTAACGATTTCCTCCCTCTTTCCTTGATGGTTTTTAATTTATTCCAGGTGTTCAGATGTCTTCTGAGATTGCAACATAAATTTGCATGTGGTGCACAAGAAAACATATAGTATAAAAATGCTACATGAATATTTGCATATGTACTTTGTTTGAATGCCTGAAATTGGGGGTTAATACAATAGTTGGAGTCATTAAAAAGTTTTGGTACCGAGTCTTATACATTCAAAAAAGAAATGGTATTGATATCCAGTATCTTTATGACAAAGAGTGCATTGTTCAACATTTCATATTGTCTTTGATATATGTATAAAGTGTGAATAGACATTCTAAGTTTATTTTCATAAAAAAATTCAAATATTTTGGTTCATGTGACTAAAATGTAAATTTTTTATTCAATTGTTTGTTTATTCAGAATCCAAAGGAAATATTTAAATAAGATTAAATATCTATGAATATTTATATTTGAAACTGAAAAGAATAAGATCAAAGTTAGGAATTATATGAAAATGGGATATTTTCTCAGAATTTAAATATTGGTTGTTGTTTGTCAATGGGTATAATTTTTAATAGTTTCTATTATTGTGAGAATAATTTGATACATAAAATTAAAAGGTATGATTTTTTTTGTTATTCTGAAAGCATTAATCATAGGTAATACAAGGTCATTGAGAATTAATAGTTATTATAATGAATTGAGTAAGATAACAGCTGTGCCTTTTCCTAAAGTAGCCTTATTAGTTTGAGAATATAAACTTTAGGAAAAACTTTGTGAAGATTATTCATGGTGGAAAAGAGAAAATTCTTATTTTAATGAGAAAGGCAAAAAGAGAAGATTTTGAATAATAAAATATGTATAATTTAGAGAGTGAGTTTATTAGATTTTGATTTTTGTCATAAACTTTTTGTTGTATTAAGCTTCATGTTGCTGAATTATTTAAATAGAATGGAAATCCAAGAAAAAGATTTGGGTCGCCTTTCTATTTATTGTTCTTTTTCTGTAATGATTGACTAAACACTTGATTTGTCTATGTTAAATTCTAGTTTATAATTCATAATAATGTTGGACAGATTATTTTGTAATTTAGAAATTTGCTTAGATTTTGATAGGTTATATTATCTAAAAATGTGATGACTGGCATGGTTTTGAGTGCTGAGATATGTATTTCTGGTAATTCTACTCAATCTCCAACAATAAAGAGTTGATGTATATAATAAAAAGAAAGTTAGTGAAAATCCTTGCAATATGGAACAGTGTAAAATGAAAATTCGGGTGAATTTTCCATTTAATATTTTGTGTATTTTTGTAAATAGAATCAATTTAGAAGTAGTTCTAGAGTATTGATGAAGAGCTCTATTTGAGCCATATATAATTCAATTTAATATCTAGTTGAATTAATAATGGACTGTATTTTTTTCCTTTTCATACTGTGTTTATGATTGTTTAAAAAGGTTACTTGTGTGTTGAGGTACATATTGTGTCAATTGATATTTAGATAATACTAGAAGCAGCTAAGACTTGAGTTTGTCCTTTAATGTTGATTCTAAAATGGGAGTCATTAATTTGGGTCTAATATTTTTAAGTTAATTTTTTTTGTTAAAAGGCATATTGGATACATTTTATGCATATGGTAGAACATGCTAAAATATATAATTAATCATGTTTGCAAATTATTTTGTATTAGAATCAAAATGGGGTATTTCATGAATACATCAAAGGCATGATTCTGTAAGAAGAATTAGTTTTGCTTTAAATTTTTCTGGTGTGTAAAGGGGAAAGTTTTCAGATTGCTAGAGAAAGTTTGATGAAGATTTGAATGTATTTTTGCTTTGTAGTTTAATTCTGTAATGGGTAAATATGAGGTATAGCATACTGTATTCTGATTGAATTTGTACTAAGGCCCATAAAATGTAATTTATTGATGGGATTTGCTTTACATTTAAATTTATAGTGATGTCTTGATATTTGTATTCCTACATTGTCACTATTGAATGATGACAAATAAATAACTTTTGTATAGCTCATGTTAGTGTTAATAATCTTGATAGTGAGGGAGGGGATTAGTTTTGATGATATAGTTGATAGTGAATGAAAACATACTAATGAAAGTTATACAAGTTTGTATAGGATCTAATTCTAGTTTTCTGAATTTAAATATATATTTTGAAAACAGAAATGTTGTGATATTATTTGGAAGGAAGATTCAAATTGTTTTTTCCACTATGGAATTGACTGATGGAGATAAGTTAAGATTTCTAAATACTATTAAGACTAAGTAATCAAGTTCAGCATAGTGTGTAACTGTAGGGAGTACAAAACAAAATATAATAGTGATGTGTTTCTTCTATTATTAAATTAGTATGAATTTTTAGATAAGTTTTTACCACTTATTAATGAAAACAACAATCTGTGTATGCATCTAAAACTAAAAACTTCAAATCTCATTTTAAAATCTCTTAGTAGTAAGTATAGATGAGAGATAGTAATATATTTATAATGTATGAATATGGAGGAATATCAACAAAGAAAATATTAAAAACTATGCTTGTATGATCTACAGTGGAAATTAATATATTGTGGACGAATATGTAGTACTTTGAATGAGATTTGATAAGGCAAGATATAGTCATAAATAACTATTTCCCACAAATGGTAAAATGGATGATTTGGTAAAAGTTGATAAGTCTTGGATATGGAAATAGTTAAATGAGGCAATTTGTGAGTTACTATAGTTTTGTTTTCAATAGATTTAATAAATGGTGATGAACAATGGCAAACTATTTTACTAACTGAAATTTGTTTAAGGGTAATTTTATCTGCTGACATTAGAAGCACTGATATTTATCATCACTTAAGGTTAGTCTGGTGGTGTCATAAAAAATAAAATTCTAGATCATTGATTCAAAAGTCGTAGACGAATCAGTATTTGCCATTTTTATTATTTTGGTATTTCAATTCACATTATCTGTGGTATCTGAGTCTTTGAAATATAATATAGTGCAATTATATTTTCAATAATTACCTGATCTTGTTCTGAAATGAGGTCGATTTCAGTAGTATATGTATTAACTGCAGTATTTTTTTAATATTATCAATAACTGATCATCATTATAAAAACAATTGAAATTTACAAATAAAAATAAAAGCACAAATAAATATATATTTAATTCTTTTAACTTCAAACTTTTAAAATCTTTTCTGAGAAAAATGTAATTCAAAATAAATACATACAACATGTATATAATGAAAAGTTTGGTTTAATACTTTAACAACATATTATGCTGATCATGCTTTCGACTAACTTGTAGTCATATTTATAGCCAGGGTCTCACAAAGGGAGAGAGTGATCGATTCTCACAAAGGGAGAGATTAGCTGATTCTGTGGATCCCATAATACTGGGGGCCTCAAAATGGCAACTGAATATACTTTAAAAATATAATTTTATAGTGAATCATCAACTCTGAAAAACTATAGTCAGTCACCACATGTATAAATAAACAAGAACCAGTATTTTATATTCTTTACACTTTATTATATCTCAAAATGCAAAATGCTGTCACCCCAAATTTCTGTTTGTCATAGCATTGGGCTTCTGAATTTTTAATAGTGTTTTAACACTGCATTGGGTTTGCTGTATAATTCAACACTACAGTTTTCACTATTATGTGCATATTCTACCATAAACTGTTTATAGAGAGAATTAACATTTTATGTTGTTTATTTGTGCATTTTTATTGTTTTTGATAAGTTATTTACATTTTATAAAATGTTTTAATATTATTGCAAATTATATTGAAAAAGTCATCATTCTGACACTCAATATTCAATAATAGTTATACTCAGTAAAAGTAGTAAGTATATTTTAATGTATTGATAGCCTTTCTACAATGAAGTGACATAATGAAAGTGGCACAAGAAAAAGATGGAAAAAAATGAAGGAAACTACAATAGAAAAATTGTGTCCAATAATGAGTTGAAAAAACAATGAAACATCCTAAAAAACAACCAAAAGTGTTATATAAAAAAAGCAAGTAGCAGTAATAATATTGCAATTATGGCAGATCATTCAAAAAGAGTAAATGCAGTAGAAGAATAAAATCCCAAAAGAATAAGAATAGATAGTAAAGAAGCTTTACCAAATGAAGTTAATAGCACTGCTACAAATCCAAATAATGAAACAGAAATTTGAGAAGAAAGATTGGTAAATATTAAAACCTTAATTGGTTTTGTTATTGAAATTCTTGAAACGAATAATCCAGACAAATTAAAATCATTTTAAAAAGTTAAGCAGTTTAAAATTTTTCAAAATATTGAAAAAGATACATCAAACCATGCATTTACATATAGTTTACTTTCAAGAAGACTTCCAAATAGTAAAATTTGTCATAAAGATAACTGTGTTGGAACATCCGATATCAATCAATTTAATCCTTTTTGAATAAGAGCATGCATCCATTTTTATATTTAATTGACAAGCTGCAATATATTATTCAAATTGGTTGGAAAAAGAAAGCTGTATGACCACATAATAATTCACCAAAATTTTAATAATTACAAACAAAATTGTGTTTTATGAAAAAAAAATCACATAAAAAAGTTTTAGAAGATAAAGGGGAAAAAAATTTGATTCTAAATGAAATTAATGACCAACCAAACTTTGAACAAAGTTACTGGAGCACTTTCTGGATATAATATCTATTTTTGCTGAAAAAACTAGCAGTTTTGGATCTAAGATATGTATTGGAAATCAACAAAATGAAAAATTTTTTGGAATAATTGAAGTGTTAAGTAAATATGATCTGATATTGTCAAAGCATGTTTGAAAGTTAAAGCTTCACAAAAAGAGAACAAAAGAATGCAAGTTCACTATCTTTTGACAAGAGTACAGAATGAATTTATTAATATCTGCAGTTCATTTGTTCAAAGTGCAATTATTAAGAAAGTGAAGAAGAGTAAAAAATTCTATTATTGCTGATGCAATTGTAAATACATCCCATAAGGAACAAACGGCATTAATAATTTGGTACGTCAAATTTAGTGAATTGGCATTTTCAGTCAAAGTAAGATTCATTTGCGTTGATTATTTATTGGATAAAAAGAGCCAAGAACTAGCTACTTGACTATTAAATTTACTTTGAGAATTAAAATTGTGTGGTACAATGCTGCAATAATGGAGCCAATATGCAGAAAAATATAATGGTGCTCAATCAGTATTTTTAAGAGAAAATAGCAATTGCAAATTATTTGATTGTGGCAACCACACTTTAAAACTGGTAGGAATATATTCTGCAGAATGTTGCAAAAAAGCAATAACTTTTGTTGGTACAGTTCAGAAAATTTATAATTTCTTCTATGGAATGAATGGAGATTGTTTAAAAAGCATTTATCAAGGTATTCATTACATAACATTTTAACAAAATAGATAATCATCAAGACTAGATGCAGTAAAACCAGTAGCTTTAGACTTGACATTTATATGTTCTGCCTTGAGTGAAATCGACTTAAGACATCTTTCTGTTGAAGCACAATCACAGATTTTGGCTCTTGGAAAATATTTGTCAAAATTTGAATGTAAAATTATGTCCACAGTTTTATTGAAAATACTAAAATTATTGCATCAAACAAATATTATAATTGAGTATCATAAAGTAATGTTGGATATAGAAAAATATAATATTGAGAACCTATTTAAAGGTATAGAAGAATTAAAAAAAACATGAAAATTAGTTCTTGAGGAGTGCAAAAAAGTAGAACCAAAAATGATATTACTGCTGATTTTGAACTAAATCATAGACTTAGAGATCAAAAATCTGCTGAAGAATACTTCCATTTAAACATTTTTGATAAAATTATTAATTCAATGATAAATGGGCTTCAGTGTCGATTTCAAGGAATTTCTTCAATTTGCTCTTTCTTTGAGGTTTTATGGAAATTTAATGAAATGGATAAGACAACATAATTTCAAAGGCAAAATTATTGCTAGAGAAATATAAAAATGAAATATGTGAGGAAATTGTTGAAGAAATATTACTGTTAATGTGAATTTATATGTCCAATTTCAAATTAAGTAGGAAGTCAATAGAAATGCTTAAAAAATTATCGAGATCATGTTTATAAACATTTTACCAAATACAAATTTTTGCTGTAGATTTTCTTAATATTGCCTTTGAGTGGAGCAGAAATGGAAAGATCATTTAGTGTTTTAAAAATAATTAAAAGCTTTTTGTGATTATCACTGCACCAGGAGTGACTAAATGAATTGGAAATCCTAAATATTAATTATGAGATTGTTCATCCTTTAGATTACTCTGACATATTTACTAAATTGGCAAATAATAAAGCTCATAAAGTTTATATAAAATCAATTACTTTTATAATGAGTTAAATTAATTTTTTTTATCTTTTTGACCAAAATTTTATTTTTATTTTTGAAAGGCCTCAGACCTGAGTCTCATAATTTTCCTGTAATGGCCTGTTCATAGCAATTGTTATCAAAGAAACTTGTGACAATTGGTTTTATGCAGTACAGAGAGTCAAACTATAGTCCCTAAGATCATTGGATTAATTTCAGTTATAGCACTTTCAGTACTCAAACTTCTGAATTCCCAAGCAATAAAGTCATTCTATTATGATTTATTTTAATGATAACAATGGTCAAGTCTATGCATTTAAATGTGTTTTTTTACTTGATTTCACTGCTTTCTCCAAAATAAAATTTGAAGTCATAAAATTGATAAAAATAGATGATTGATCTATAACAAGAACATTTCTTTCACTATTTTAACGCCAGCTAATAATTAAAAGTTTAAGTAGTGAATGTTTACTTGAAGAAAGTATAATTTATTCTAAGATCAATTTCTGACATTATTTTTTTTCCTTGAGAATATAGGATTAAAATAGATTTTTTTCTAGAATTTAGAAAGGACAATTATTATTGTTCATAATTGTACAGGAAATTGGAAGAATAAATGATACAAATTATTTGATATATATGCATAGATACATTTCCATATATATTAGTACATCCATGATACTTGCTATATTAAATGAATGGATTTTATTAAATTGTCAATATTAAATAATCTTGTTCAGTTAATAATTGGTGACTGTCTGCAAAACCTAAGTCTTGCAATCCAATCGGTTTTTGGAAAGGTCTCACCTGCTAACAATGCTTATTACTTGATTTAAATATGAGTAAAATTAACTTTTTTTAAAATTTGAAGCAAGATTATTTATTTTTTAAATAACCAAACCATTTAGTAAACCAATTATTTGTCAGAAAATAGAGTTATAGCATAAAGTTACAAGATTAACCTTGGTAGTCATATGAGCTTATTGAAGTAACTGTAAAATAAAAATATTTACCTTATGAAGTGTTCTCCAGTAGTAAGATAAAAATGGCATGCACCTACAAAATATTGAACTCTTGAATTAATCAAATATCTTAATATTAAATATTTAAAACATTGTAAAAATGATGAATTTGTGATTGTGAGAGTTTGTATATAGACTTTATAACCCAAATAATTTTATATATAAAGAATATAACAACTATAATGATAAATATGTAAATACTTTTATGAATGAGAATGATATTGCAGATTATGTTGGTATATGCAAGGCAGAGACTTAACTAGAATTTTTGGACTTTGCAAAATTTCAAAAAAACATTCTTTATAACATAAATCATAATGAGTTAAAATGATATACTTTTAATTTAATGATTAAATATTAAAGGCTTTCAAAGATTCAAGAGCATTATCTTGGTCTGCTTCATGATATTTATGCCATTTGTGCAATGTTATATGTGATATCAACATCAAAATTCAATTTGTTGTTGTTTATTAGTGACAATAATAAAACAGACTATTTACATTTGTATCTATTTATATATGTACAGAAAACAATACTTTAAATGAAATAGTAAATGAAATATGTATATCAGCAAACTGATAGTTCCAAAAAAATTGCATAAATAATACAATAATACAAAACTGCAATAATAAAAAGAAAACCACAAGTTGAAAGAACACCAACATTAGACACTCAACCATCATCTCATCATGGAAATTCTTCTTTTAATATTAGTGCTTTTATGTTATTATAGGCATGATATTATATGATCATAAAATCATTGTATCTGGATTTTTTTGTGCTAAAAATGATCAATCTTTATAACTTTAATATCCAGTATTCTGTTCAAAAAATTAATCATCATATTAATTATTAAAAATAGTTAATATAAAAATAAGGCATTCATGAAAATAATATTTTATATGCAGATCTTAAGAATGATATGTGGGTCAACTAATTATAAATTTCAATCAGAATTGTTTATGTGGATTTTTTAAAAGATATGGTCATAGCTAAATCTCAAAATCAAATTTAAAAAATAGACACATTGCTGTTTTATTATACACAGTAACTGTCATTGTTAGAATATTAAAATGTTAAAAATTGGCAGTAATTTGACTTGAATAATATATTGTAATAGTACAGATTCATAGTGGTTAACCTGGAATGATGGAAAATTATCATCATTACAAGTCAATGGAAAAATATAAACTTTAAATTTTCAAATAATATGAATAAATATGAGAAATGAGAGATCAAAGAGATCATCACAGAACTAATAATAAGTATGTTCACCAGAATTAGGAAAAAATAATGATCATTAATCATCTTTAATGATCAATAATGAAATCAACAGTCAATCTTGATCTGGATTTGAAATAGATTTACTATAACCCAGCTAATTATTTAACACTTGCCAGCTTGAGGCATATTATTTAAACATTAATTTGAATGCATAAACTTAAGTGCTAATTCATCAGAATATATAACAATAAAAATTAAAATGTTGAGATACTAAAACATGCTGATCATCATCCAAAGCTCTGACCACTTAGTACCTTTGATGTAATGGCCAATTATAACCTTAAATTTTTAATAAATACTAAATTTAATAAATTGTAGTGCATGTACCTTAAAGAATATTCCCATTGCACCAATCCAGGATCCTCACTAACTGGATGTCCATAAATATTAAGTATAAGCCCATTTTATATAACAGATCATTATGCACAAATGTAGTTCAAGAACAAAAGCTCTATAACTGTTATTATGAACAAGAGATATAATACAATATATAATAATTTATAATATTTTAGTATTAAATAAATTCATTGGAATAACTTTAACATTAAAATATCAATTTATTAATAACAATAAAAATAAAATTAAGGTCTGCAAAATATGACTCTACATATAAATTAAACCTTTTGATTTTGAATAATACCAAAAAGTTGTACAAAAAACATTTATACATATCAGCACCCAGACATGCCTGAATAATATAAAATGAACATATGTGAATTATCATATAATAAAACATAAGCTATCACATTGTGATTTATAAATATGTCAATGCATAAAACACATATATAAGCACAGAGATGTGCAATGTAATAACATATAAACTTATTTGACTTGACATAAACGTATAAGTAAAATTCATTTTATAATACATAATTAATGACTGATTTAACATGTGTGTTCATGGAAATGTGTGTACACACTAACATTTATATATTTTAATTTGTCAAAATGATAAACTTATTAAACCTATTATATTTTTATATTTGAATGCTGAAAAGCATCTATTTAAGCATTCAAATGTGCCATAACATATGGGAATTGTCATAGAATAAAAAATAAGCTATCACATTTTAATGATACATAAATGTGCATGTACAATATATATATATATATAAGTTATTAATTAGCATTTTATGGTAAGTAAAAGTTTTCTTTAAAAAATATTACTCGTTTGACAATTCTTTATCAATTTTTTTTTTCAGATTATTCCAGATTAAGTATAAACATCTTCAAAAGTACTCTAGGAAGTTTTTATTCCCAAATGTAGAAAGATTTTTGGAGTTTTTTTTCAAAATATACTGGATATGCATCTTAATTGCTGTTAAATAAAGTTATTTACTTTAAAAAAAATTTTAAATTACAATTATTATTTTCACTAAAGAAATTATTTAAAATAACTCACCAGCTATACTTTATATATGTATAACTACTTCTTCAGCAAGGTGATGGACACTTAGAGTAGCTGCTCTCTTCTAAATAGTAGCCTGGCCCATTTTCATTTTTGGAGAAAGGTATAATCTAGGTAACTAATGGCATTCAATCATCTCATTTAGTATTTATCATTTGATGGGCATCTGTCTAGCCAGCCATCTAGTCACAGTATGAGTTATGGAGAACACAAAAAATTAGACCCATTACTTGCATGTGAATCCAAAGTCTACCATAATGAACTAGTAAAAGCAGCTGAACTTGCACTTCCTTGTCCTCAGTTTTAACTTTATGGTAATAGTTATCTTGTCATAATCAGTACAACTTTTTAAAACTCCCCTTTAATCTTTTTCCAACCTTTTTATATTCAGGGTGGGGCAAAATACAGTAATTAAAAACAAATTTTCCATATCTTGAAATACATTTTTATAAATAGGATAGTGACTAGAAATAGAAAAAATATACATAGGCTACAAATATATAATAATAGATTTTGAACTTTTAACATAGTTATTGTTTGATACATTTAGAACACTCAATGAGAAAAAAAAATGTTCACAAAATCTGTAAAGTAAGAAACCTTGGTCTGAGTTTCTGTGATGGTGGAAAGTTGCAATTTTATAGAGTTAAGATGAGGATGCATTGATAAAACAAAAACACTTAAACATTCTTAAGTTTATGAATATATTTTTTGCATAGTTGTGGTTGTATAGCTTTTCAAATCAAGAACAAGTGTGCTTCTGCATATTCACTTTAAATATACAAATATATACACAAATCATTGAAGACCTCATCATGGTGTAATGTCCTACTATTCTACCATGCTTTTGAATTTAGTTTAAATATAGAAAACCTAGCTTATTAATCAATATTGATCAGCAAGATGACATATTTTTGTAACTAGATTGTAAAGAAAGAATGTAAATCTACTGAAATTCTCACTAACCAATATGTGTTAAGTGTGCCTTCTCCATTCTTATTTTAAGAATGGTTGTTGGAGAAACATTTGTCCAGTGAAGATCATTTATGAATTGTTTTACTATTTATCTTTGTCTATATAAGATATCAGACAAATAATTAGGAATATCTATCAAAATTGTATTCCATCATTAATATCATATAATCCAGATAAAGAAATATATGTCATTATATTTTGATAGATAAAACTCTAAGAATGTAGTAAAGAGAAAATGATATGAAGTTGATGTTGTCTTTATACATGTGTGAAAATGAATGTTAGAATAGTTTTAATTTAAAAGGGATCATGCACATTTAGAAAAGTAAATGTAATGCTTCAATATTAACATCAAAAACAAAAGCTGTTATTCTCAAACTCTGATTAAAAAGGTATGGTTACTAAGAAGGACTGAAAACATTGTAAAAGACTACAGAGAAAAAAAGTAAAACTGCAGAAGAATAACTTACTTCAGAGGTTATTAGAGTTCAGAACTTACCAAGGCATAACTATATCATCATCATGATCTTGACAATATAAAATAGACAGATTGATTGCTTTTAATAGGACAGCTTCCATATAAAAATAATGATCATGAAAATGTGATTTCAGCAGTGGATAATTAAAAGCAAGTAATTTGGTGAATTGAGCCATTATTGAAACTCCCATTTCATAGAATAACATATGCCTGAAAACAACTTAACAGTGACTATTACAATATTATTTGTCTATCTGTAAATTACACTTGGTAAAATAAGACATATCATTGTATTCTGTTTGACTAACTATTTTAAAAATGAAAACACATTGGTTGTAATTTAATGTTTTGGAAACTATGTTTATTTCATGGGTAAAATTATTTGTCAATGTTATTTTTCCTAATGATAATTCTCTAATTCACACTGCCTACCAAATAAATACTATTTTCAGAAATGTAGTAATGATGCTATATATTTTTATCATAATCTTCCAAATTATCTAATAAAAAAAATATTGACTAACTTTCATAATTCTCTGTGAGTGATTTACAATAATAAATGAAATCCTTATTTTCTCTAATATGTTTCAGTAGAGACATTTCTTCATCTATAATACTTTATATACTTTTTATACTGTTTCTATTTTACATAATTCCATTCAACTAAGAATTTACAAAGCATTTAATAAATGTTACATCTTTAAATAATGAAGAAATGTTTTTTATCCATTTTCTCTGCATGTGTATTATAGGGTATTTTGAAATCATCAAAATAGTGATAGTTTTAGTAATTTTTTATCTTTTACTATGCATATCTATGAAAAAAAAGCTTTTGGATCACAGATACAATTAATTGTTTATGACAGCACTACAGAAAAAGTATATTATCATGAATTTTCACAAAATATATGTTCCACAATCATATATCAAATTCTGTTTCAAATTTTTAAATAGAGTCTTACCAATGAAGATTTATTTAAACCGTAGGGTATCATGAATTTGGAGCCGTCATGTATTTTTGCAAGATGAAAAACAAAACCTTCTTTCATTTATATAAAGAATGTATTGCATTTCAAAAGTTTTTTTATACACCATAAATAAATTTTAAGAAGAAAATAACAAACAATATTAAAAGATTTAATCCACATAATGCAATGATTTTGCTATATGCTGTAAAAGCTATCTGGACATTAAGATATGAAGTGATTTTTGATAATAAAAAATATAATTGATTAAAAAAACTTGACAATGATCGGAATAAATACTTCAATAACTGTATTAGATCTCCCCCCCTCCCAAAAAAAAAAAAAATAACGGAAAAAAATTGATCAAGCACTGGTTTGTCTGCCTATGAGTTATAAAAATAACATAAAAATCAAAAAAACTATTAATTAAAAAAGAATTTTTTAAAATAATATATAAATACGTATAAGGATCTGTAATTTAAAATTTATATGTAAATAGTTTTTGTAAAAATGTAAATAATTTTTGTTTTTTGTTAATGAAGATTTTACTTAAAATAAAATAACATGTTCGGAATCTGAAAAATTATTCAAAATTCTCTTATTCAAATGTTGTTATCCAGAACATGATTATGATAATAAACACACTAATCACTATTCTACAAGGTTTTTTGATAATTAAATATATATATATGTGTGTGTATGTGTGTTTTTAATAAAAATAAAAATTCATTATGTGCTTCAAATTTTCGTTTTAGGTAAAATAAAATATTTAATTCAGTTATAAAAAGGAGAGTGTTTGTTTACTCAAACATCTATCGGGAATGCAACCTGTTAATCTAATGCGTAAAATATTAAAACATAAGTTAAGTAGAAATATTTTTATTAATCTTAGATTACAAAGTTTAATATCATTTTAAAGAATTGTTTTTTAAAACAAGTCTTGAAGCCATTAAAAAAAATCCTCCTTTTCTGTTTTATTATTGTTATTCATAAGTAATCTGTTAATGGAATATTTTGCAGAAAGATTATAGAGACTATTTCCTCTTTCAAAAATGCAACTAAACTAATCCTTGAAATTATATTTCTTTTAAGTTTTTAATATTCCAGATAAGAACACAATTTAAAACGTATCGAATATATGATTGTTTATAATTAGTTACTACATTAATATTTTTTTGAAAATGTAAACATAATTAAAAATGTAGCAGTAACAAAAATTTATAAATCATCACTATTTTTATAAATTATTTGCTGTAAGATAAAATTCACTGTATGATTAAAATACTTTGTTTAATCCGGAGTGTTTTTTTTTTTTTTCACATTACACCAGTAAATTTTCTTATTCTTCTATCTCACATGTCAACTTTTTCTAGATGTTTTAAATTTTTTGAAATCTAATTTAAGACTTCAGTTGGAACATTCATTGTTATCCTCCCTGTAACTATGATCACAATGTTAGTAATACCTGTCCATATGCATTATATTATTTTATATGTCTATATATTGTATGAATTTATTTTTAAATCTAAACTATTAATAAAATAGTCTAAGAAAAATGCAAATGCATTCAAGATGGAATGGCCTATCACTTCATTCAGTACAAATATTGTGAATGCAATGCATGTTCAATCTATTAAGAAATTTAAGTAAATTCGTCCCAAAGATCATCCCTCCCAGTTTAATAAATCCAACTGATACTCCACTATCTTTACAAAAAAGTTCGTTAAATAATCTCTTTATAGAAATAGCAAAAATTACAATGTTTCTCTTTCAGCAGGAGTCAGAAAAGAAAACATACTGGGATGCATACCCGCTCATCAACAAAATTTCCTTTGACAGAGCCAACCCAGCTTGATACCATGAATTTTGGTCTAATTAAAAAGTTCAAAAGTGGAATCTAGAACCAAAGTGTTCTGATTTTCTACTCCAGCTAAATATGGATGCATTTCCTGCCAACAGTTTTTTAGTAGCCCACAGAGACTTTACCAAGATAGACTCAGTCTGCCCTATGTGTAAAAGACAGGAAGATATGATAACTCATATCTTTGAACAATGCATAATTATGCAAGAAAGGAGGAACATAATACTAACTATCTATCAATATAAACAATCACTCATTGCCTTATTAAGACATGCAATAGGGAATGAAAAATATGCTATAGTTAGAAGTGCTAACTTTTTGGCCTTCAATATTTGGATAAGTATATGTGAAGGGTTATCCCTTGGGAATAATAGGATGATGTCACAGATATTTCTAAAAAATCTCAAGAAAACTAGAACCAGAGATCAACTCATAGCACCTCAAATTATCTATTGTGCAACATGATAGTTATTCAATCAAAATATCTGAACAATCAGAGATAATGCAGATAAAACTGAATAGATTACTTTCCTATTATCAGATAACCACATACAATTTTAGGGTCAAAACAATCAGTGATGTCATCCCAGTGAATTGCAAATATTCAAATTCAACAAATTGCAAAGATTCAAATTCAATAAAGCAAAGACTTTTTAAGACAGGTTGAAAAGATTTGATACAATCATTGTAAAAATTTTCTTATAATTTTAGATAAGTTTAATTGAACATTATTAAGCTGTAATTTTAAGTTAATACAACAAAGTTAAGATCTCTATAATCTGAGTTTTAATAAATTCTTGATAAAAAAAAGTTTTTAACCAGAATGTTTCATAATGTAAATGTTTTAATCACATCTGCATAAATGAGTAAGTATTAAAATTCATTTATGAAGCAGAACAAAATGAATGTAGGTTGTTATGAATCTGTTGATTAATTTATGAAAATTAAATATGTTTGCTTTATTGTTTGATTGTGAAAAAGTAAACATAATTGGGATTTTAGCAAAGTATATTTTTATTCTTAGTTAAACATTCAGAAGAGGGAAATTGATTTGTGTTAAGTTTTAAATGGTGAAAAAATATATAGAATTAACAGTGAATCTAATCTATTTCATTGTTTTAAATTTTTTTCATCATAATTTCTTTTCTAATGTCTATGGATAAGTGACTGCAGAAAAGTAATTTGAATATGCCAGTAATATGTGTCATGGCAATGTTTACATGAGTGTACCAAACTATAGTATGAGGACTTTTCTCCAAACAAGAGCTGTAATATTCATCAGTAGTATATGCTAATTCTAAGAATGCTGTCTACAAACTATTTACATTACAATTCCAAATAGTGCTAGACAGCATTCTAATGAGATTATTCTTAAAAATTATTTAGATGTAACATTAGCTAAAAAGGAAATAAAATGAGGCTACAGTTCTAAGAAACTTTAAGTAGGATTGTGTTGTGGTTTATTATTGCAAAAGGTTATGTTCAAATTATGAGATTATTTTTCATTATTTATATAAAATGTTGAAATACCATGAATCTGCCAAGTATGTTGTATCAAAGAACATGACTTCAATTATCCACTATCGAACAAAAAAATGTGAACACACAAATAATAAAAGCATTGAAATTTACAAATTTATGAAATTCTGTGAATCTTAACATAGTGACATTTTTTTCACTTACATATTACATTTTTTGAATTTCAAATGTGAATTTATTTAATCATGTTTTACCTCTGTAAGCAGCAGACATTTTTTTGCTAATTATAATATAGTCAAATATTAAACAGGAATATATTTAATGATATCTTTTTTCATGATTTAAATACATTTCAGTAATGTAGTTATAAAAGTCTGTACAGAATTTTTTTTTATTTTTAATTTTTTTTAAATTCTATGCCACACACATTTCTTTTGTAAGATACTTTTTAAAACAATGAGTGACAAATAAAAATAGTTATAAAGTAGTTTTAGTAAATGAGAAAATGCAAATAATTAGTTTAACAAGAAAAGATAATACATATTCTGAAGTGAGCCACATATTGCAAAAAAAAAAAAATGAATATTTAATTAGAGAAATTATAGAGATAAAAGCAGATTCATGCCATTATACCCCTGAAACACAGCTAAAATTGTAACTATTATAAGAAAGAATGTTTTGGTTAAAACAGAAAAAAAAAGCTTTAACTCTATGAATAAATAATATGAATTGTAAGAATATTTCTAATGATGGATTTATTGTATAAAGTAAATTTTATTGTTTTTTCTTAAGTGAATGTGAATACATTGTATTGCAAATACATACATTTGAATGTGTTTTTTCAATTTGTTATTAATAATTTCATTATTATTTTTAAAATTTTTGTCTATATTATCTTAATTTATAAATGTATACTATATACATAAAAAGTATCCATTATACGTATGCATGTTGAAAACTACTAGATTGTGCACTTACAATACAATAAACAATACTCATTGTCTTGCTATCAAAACTTATCAACAAAATGTTAGATATTATACATTATATACAGTACACATAAGAATGGGGGTGACTTGAAACAAAATGTAGCATAGCTGTGGCTTCATTGTACTGTTTTTGATGGACCATGAATAAGATGTCCATCTGTAAAAATAAATTTAAAACTTTTAATATGAAATCAAAGAAATGTCATCAATATAATAATTTCATGCATTATGTTTTTGGAAGTACAATGATGCATGAATTAAATAAAATAAGTGAGAGATCTCAATAATTTTGCATTTACTATTATTATTATTATTATTATTATTATTATTATTATTATTATTATTATTATTATTATTATTATTATTATTATTATTATTATTATTATTATTATTATTATTATTATTATTATTATTATTATTATTATTATTATTATTATTATTATTATTATTATTATTATTATTATTATTATTATTATTATTATTATTATTATTATTATTATTATTATTATTATTATTATTATTATTATTATTATTATTATTACTACTACTACTACTACTACTACTACTACTACTACTACTTCTATTACTACTACTACTACTACTACTACTATTATTATTATTATTATTACTATTATTATTTAGAATCTCCTTCAATTGGAAAGTATTTTGTCAAATAAATTAATGTTTTTCCTTCTTTTAAAGCCTATAAAACATCAAAATGTAATCATAAACTGAATATCATCATCATTATCAACCATTATCAATCCACTTCAGGATGAAGGTCTCTCCAAGTTTAATCCATCTTCTCCGATCTTTAGCTCCTCTTCTCCACAACACCCTGCATATTTTCTTATTTCATCCATCCATCTCACATGTGGTCTCTTTCTGGGTCTTTTACAATCTCTTGGAATCCAGTTTAAAATTTCAATTGTCCATCTATTATCATTTCTTCTAGCAATATGTCCAGCCCAACTCCATTTCAATCTTTTAATTTTTTCAATAAGGTCAGTAACACCTGTTTGTTGTCTTACCCATACATTGCGTTTTCGATCCCTTCTTGTTACTCCCAACATGCATCTCTCCATACTTCTTTGAGTGGTCTGAAGTCTCTGTATTGCTCTTCTATTAACTGTCCAAATCTCAGATCCATAAGTAAGAACTGGAAAAACACATTTATTAAAAGCCTTCCTTTTCAAACACATAGGCATATTTCCTTTTAGTATCAAGTTATTTCTACCAAAAGCACTCCAACTAAGTTTAATTCTATGATTAATTTCCTCCATTATGTTTTCATCTGTATTAATAATCTGACCAAGGTATTTGTAACTGTTAACTTCTTCTAATTCTTCATAATCAATCTTTATTTTCATATTTTGAGCAAATCGATTAAACATTACTTTAGTCTTTTTAACATTTATCTTTAGCCCTACTTTTCTACTTTTATCTGCTAACTCCTGCAACATTTCCTGCAGCTCTGAAGCATTATTTGCAAAAACAACTACATCATCTGCAAAATCTAAATGACTTAAATACTCTCCATTTACTTTCACTCCTTTAGTTTCCCATTTTAATCCACAAAATACTTCTTGCAGCACTGCTGTAAAAAGTTTTGGAGATATGGAGTCACCTTGTCTTACACCTTTCTCAATGTTGATTTTTCCAGTATCATTATGTAATCTAATTGTTGCTGTTGCATTTTTATAAATATTCTTTAAAATATGACAATATCCTGGATCTATACCTTGATGATCCAATGCTTTAATCACTGAAGAAATGTGTATAGAATCGAATGCCTTTTCATAATCTACAAATCCAAAACATAATGACAACTCATATTCATTTGTCCTTTCTATGACTTCTCTCAATACCTGGATATGATCTATTGTACTAAAACCATTTTTAAATCCAGCTTGTTCTCTTGGTTGGTAGAAATCCAAAGTTCTCTGTAGATGAGTTGTAATTATCTTGGTAAAAATTTTATATAAAACTGACAAAAGGCTGATAGGTCTGTAATTTCTAATATCTTCTTTATCACCTTTTTTAAATATTAATATTATTACTGCATTCTTCCAATCTTCTGGTACATCTTTATCATTTAGACATTTGGTATATAACTTTGCTAAAATTGTTTCTATTTCTTCACCTGCTTCTTTTAATATATCAATTATAATTCCATCATTTCCTGGAGCCTTTCCTTTCTTCATACATTTAATTGCATGCCTCACTTCTTCATTTAAAATTCTGGGCAATTTGGAAGATGTAATAGATATAGGAAGTACTTGTTCTTTATTACTATATAATTCTTGATAAAAAATTTCTACCAATTTCATGATGTCATCTTTCTTTTTAGTAATAATTCCATCTTTTTTTCTTATTGCAGATATAAATTTCCTACCAATACCAAAATGTTGTTTAACATTCTTGAGACTTTTATTTTCTTCTACAGCTTTCCTTGCTATTTCACAGTTATACTTTCTTATATCATTTTCAACACTTTTCCATACCATTTTACAAAATTCGAGATATTCAATTTTTTTTAATACATCATTTTTGTATATCTTCATATTCCTTCTTTTCTTCATAAATTCTCTAGTCTCAGTAGAAATTTTATTAGTCAATTGCTGCTTTTTTCTACCAGCTATCTTTGTTGCAGTTTTTAAAAGTGTATCAGTTATTTTCATATTAATTTCATTCAAATCTGAATCATGTTCAAAATCTCCTAACTCTTGAAACCTATTTGTAAGTTCTAATTTAAATTCATTAGAATGTTTCTGAAGATTAGGAATATCAACTGTAAATATTGTTTTTCTTAATAATTTTTGTCTCTCTAGTTTTACATTAACACGTAACTTACACCTTACTAATCGATGATCACTTCCTGTGTTAAATTTATTAAGAACATTACAATCTTAAAATATGTATTTCCTGTTAGTCAAAATATAATCCAATTCTGCTGTACCTTCATTTGGATGCTTCCATGTCCATTTCCTTTTAACATTTTTTTCAAAAAATGAATTCATAATATAAAGTTTTTCTTTTTCTGCAAACTCCACAAGTCTATGTCCTCTCTCATTTCTATTACCATAACCAAAATTACCTACAGCAATTTCATCTTTCATTTGTCTACCAATTCTAGCATTAAAGTCTCCCATAACAATTTTAAAATGTTGTTTACTCTGATCAAAAGCCTTTTGTACATCCATATAAAAATCTTCTACTACTTCATCACTATGAGAACTTGTTGGGGCATAAACCTGAATTATCTGCATTTGGTATCTGCTATTAAGTTGAATAACTAATCTTGCCACTCTGTCTGATACACCATCAATCTCCACAATATTGTTCTTCCACTTTTTATTTATAATGAATCCTACTCCACTTGTATTTCCAATAGGTGTGCCTTTATAATAGAGTATATGACCACTTTTTAAATCAATTGTTTCTTCACCTTTTCTTCTAACTTCACAAAGTCCAATAATGTCCCATTTAATATAAGACAGTTCTTCTAATTCTTGCAATCTTCCTCACTTGAAAGTGATCTGCAGTTGTAAGTACCTAAATAAAAAGTCATCATCAAATGGCAGCCTGGGTCCGCAATCAGGGGATTCTTAGCACCCTCCGCCTTCGGCCATCAACCACTGCCTTGGTTGGTGACTTTACAGCCTCCTGGGAATAAGGGACATGCTTTATTTTTGTCTGTCATAATTGTATATATGTATTGGAAAAATATTTATCATTTACACAAACATTCATTCTGCCTTATCAGGCACTGAGAAGAAAGACCATGGTGTTTCTTGATCTTAAACTCAGAGGTAAAAAGCCAATAAACTCACCATGCTGGCTAATGCGTGTTGGTGAGCAGCCCATCCATGTTCGTATACTATATGAATAATCACATAGTAATAACAGCTGCAACGACAAGAACGTATGGAGTGGACATTTGGAATTTGCCCTGCTCAGTTCCTTTAAGGCCTCCAAGAGGAATCAAAGGATCTCCTTTCAGTTAATAGCAAACTCCTTTCTGCAGCCAAACTGAATATATAAGTAAATATAACTTGAGTTTTTAATTTATTTTATTACATTATTTTAATGTAAGTTATAAAAGATCTTTATAAAAAATCAAAGTTTTTCAGAACAAATTCCTCTTGATCTATATTTAACCTGTTTTATAGATATTATAATATAATTTATTGACATAATTATTGTTAATGTAATTCTTTGTAAATTGGTTACAGGAAACACATAGCAATGATGTTTGATTTTTTTTATGTGATAATAAAAATTTTATTGTTTTGTTATTATGCCAAATTTTAAAAATAGTTTATATATTAATAGTGTTTCAGAATAAATTTACCAATTATAATTGGGTTTATGCCTAATCTTTAAAAAAATTCTGACATATGCTATGCTATCTTCTTCTGGTTGTTTTCCTAGCTTAAGGCAATCATGAAAAAGTCCAAGATCGTCAATATCTGCTACTTTTTTATGAGATTGATATTACAAAAATATAGGGAGAATCTTTAGTTTTTGGACTAATGATACTTTTCTTATTCAGTTAATCTTAAGATTAGAAATCCAATAGATTAAAACAGCAAATATCATTACCACCAAATAACACTGATAATATTTTTTTATATGTTCTTTTGAAACCACTAGGCTTAAATGTACTTTTCAACAAAATTTTAGAATGTTTTGTATCCCAATGGTCTTTTAACCTTTTTAACCAATCATCATCCTAAGATTATAAGTTCTTCACCAATTTTCAGTTTTTGGTTGATAAAAAATTTGCTATGAATAGTGTTTTTAGTTATGTTCCAAAGTGAACTAAATTGTTTGATATCATCTAGAAATGGACACTTTGACAATTGTTAGTAAAAGTTATATTTATCAAGCAAGAGAAAATTTGTAGAATTTGATTGGTCAATGTCTTAGCACATTTATTCAATTAATTTTAATTTTCTTTAAAAAAAATTCCATCTCAGATCACGATAATTTTCAAATATATAGAATATTGATTACAATTGTAAATAGACTTGATTTATGTTGTCTCAGGGGGAATTCAATATTATTATTAGATTGGTGGATAATCATACTCATTTTTTAATAATGCTTAAATGCATATCTCCATAGATTTATTGTGTAGTTTGCAGTTTTTGCATTGCTTTTCTGTTGAACATCCTTGTCTCAGATTCATAAATGTACAATGGCAAATATATTTATTATGATTTCTTTCCACTTCTTTTCCTATTTTGCATTGATTATATATATATATATATATATATATATATATATATATATATATATATATATATATATATATATATATATATATATATATATATATAATATATATTCCTTAATTCAACACTTTACAATGTAATTTAATATAAAATAGAATTTATTCTTTTTTGCATACAATTTCAACTTCCCAGCTACAACATTTAAATATATATCCTTTTAAAATGAACTTTTATTAGGTCTTTAAATTGGTTATAAGTTTAACATATTGAATAGTTTGAGGGGAAAAAAATTAGTTAACAGTATACATGAATAATACAAGGTTTATATGATTTTAAATTTAATTATATTGCATAGTCAAATGGAAAAAGAAATTGGATACATGTCCATATATAAATATATCAGAAACACAATGCCGATACACACCTATACCAATATCTATTTATATTCTTGATATATTTCTTTTGGTTAATAGCCTATTTATTACAAAAAAGAGGAAAGAGTAATGAGACTTTATGTGGCATGATGGATATCAGGGGAAGCAAGCACCTTACCTCTGTTTTTGATTTTAGATATATAATTATAAAACAGGGATTGCAATTTCTTGGATGTAGGTTAAAACAAAAATAACATATCAGAACCCAAAGGGTAAACATGATGATGACTCTAATGGATAGAAAGAGGTCATGCTTTATGATATCTATGAGGTTGGTGATTTATTAAATATGTGATTTAATGATTGATTCAATAATATTTCTATATAGAAGAAGGGCTGGATATTGTAATAAAAGGTGATGAATTGTTTCTTTTGATTTATGGCAGAGCAAATAGATAGAGTTAATGTTAGCATATACCATTCTTAACAACAAATAGTAATTAGTTCTAGATGCCAGAATTTGAATTTTGAAATGATTTGTTTATTACTGAGATTAAGTGGAGACTGAGGTTGAGATCAATTGATATTATGAGTCATGTTATAGGTATCCTAATAAATTATTTTCCTTGACATGGAATGTTGATTCAGGTCAAGATGAGCAGTAACATATTTGATAAGTGATTGAAAAATCTTACCACCACTAGATGGTGGTTTATCAGTAGGGATAATGCAAACAAATTTTACAGTATCGGTATGCAGATATAAATTTAATTATTGAGCTAAATGATCTCCAAAAAAAAAGATAGGAATTGAGCAAAGTGAAAGACCATTATCTATCTTTGGCATGCCTATTCAGTGTTCTAATACTGATGACCACAACTTTTTATTCCAAATTAATTTGAAACAATATGCATTTATCCTCCTCTTAAGTGCATTGGTGAACCTAATGATTGGTATATAGTATGTGATTTCTGGAAAGGTTAAGATGTTAATTAGAAGATTTTTGCATGAAGAGATGCTATGCTTTGGGCAGGGAGTTAATGATTTTAATAATATATGAGATCAAAAAGATCTGGATTGTCATTCTCTAGGCATTTATTGATTTATAGATAAGGATAGTGAGAAAATTGTGTGGGTGGGGTAAATAGAGACTAGACACTCTAGCCAGAGAGATTTATTAAGATTAAATTAGAGTTTAAAATGAACATTGACCCTTCAAGAGTTGAGATAAGCAATTATGAATACTTCTTGGAAGAAAAGAAGATGACAAGATCATTCAAAAAAATCACATGCTTGATAGCCCTACTAATCATTAAGACATGAGTACCATGTAGTTTCTCTTCTATATAAAAAAGAATAGATTGCTATGTTGATGAAAAATAATGCATTCATTGGTGACTCTTGTGGAATAGAGTTAAAAAGTTAAAGCCTGGGACACCTTGCCATTGGGCATAGTAGAAATTTCTCAATTTGTTAATAGGTTGGCTAACATGTAGATAATAGAAATAGGTATAATATGAGACTGTAATAATTTAATGAGAGTGGCAACAGGTGCATAATTAATGGCAAATGAAATATTCATTTGCACCACAATTGGACCAAAGATTGAAGTTCTGGAATAATCAATTATAATTCTGCACAGCATTATAAAATCAGCTGTGAAATCTCCTTTTTTTGCATATCAGTATTCTGAAATTGAAGGGAGAATAATGAATTGAATCTTATCCTTTATGAAAGATTCAATAATTTGTATAAGTAAAGAAGATGGTGGAGCTTATTTAATGGGGAAGAAATTATATCCATATTAAGAAATAGAACTAATGATATTGGGTATTGTTCATCAATATGATGAATTTGTTTAAACAAAAAGTTAAATAAATTCATGATAACAGATAGGGTAAAATTGCTAATATACAAAAAAAGATATTTAGAAATGGCATGTGGCCCAGAATGAATGCTATCAGTGAGAGATTTTAGCTTCATCATGATGTTAGACTTTGTGAGGCCATGATAAGCATGAATAGTACCAAGAACATGTGTCAGAAGTATGAGACAGTTGAGGGTCTGAAGCTTCAACGTAAAATGATAATAGTTAGGGGGAGAACATCATTTTGAGACCTGTGCAGAAATTGTCATTAGTAATAATTGAAGAGAGAATAGAATTTTATTTTTATAGGAAAGAGCCAAACATATGTAGCCTTTTGACCAATTATGATGTTGAGCAGAAAAGATTTTTGCTTTTTTTGGTAGATAGTTATTCAGATAAAACAGATTGAGTATGTTTGCATTGCCATTTAAGAGCCATAATAGATAGTATAAAAGCAGGATTAGTCAAAGTGATCTTCAATCTCAAGTTAGTAGCCTCAAGTTGTTTTATTGATACTGTTTGTGATTTGTTTTTAGTAGTTTAGTGCTTAGTGGTTGCTTAGATGACATTAATAACTGAGAACCAAAATTCAAAAGGTTTGAAGGGAAATAATGTAAATCTCAAATTAAATGCAAACACTTCTCAAATTAAATGTAACCTCTAAAATTATTGTTCCTGGAAATGAAGTCTTGAGCAAGACTCTTAATGTATTATAATAATGGAGAGTAGGTTAAGTGTAAAAATTAATAAGTATCTGAATGTTAAGTGCTAAGTGATCTGAAAAACAAACTGGTTGCAAAGAAGTGTTAACTCTAAATTGATATGCTAAATAGAGGGAAAAGTCTATGAGAGATGAATTTTTTAAAGTATAAAATAAGAAAGCATTATTGGAAAAAAAATCCTTCACCACACACCAGTTTACAATTTATCTGGTGAAGATATTTCTGAACAAAGTCAATGTAGGACATATTAAAGTTCCCAAAAAGTAGAATAGGAAAGGATTTTGATGATAGAATAAATATTAATCTGACAGATAAATTGATGCATCAAAATATTTTTGTTATATAGATATAGATAAACCACCATGTTGACTATAAAGACATTATGAAAAGGTATGGCAATCATGTTTTATTGAGATAACAGATTTTAAAAGACTCAAAAGGTGCCCTATGGTGCATCAACATACCTACTCTAGCAGCTGAAATATTAGAAGTGGATAATTAAGAATAGCCACACTTTCCAAGGCATATAACATGATTAATATTAGAATATGTAGAAAATTTGATTTCATAAAAAAAAGTATTATGGAGAATAAATTAAGAAATCCAATTACTGATTACAATCACTTATTAAAATGAGTTCAAACTCCTTACATTGAGACCAGTGATATTGAGAAACTTAATTACATAATTTAAGTAACAAAATAAAAATTTCATAAAACAGAAACGACCTATAAAAACTACTCAATTTAGACAGTATGATCATAATTGCAAATAACAAAGACAGAGAGAGCCACATGAAGATAAGGTAATGGGCATTTTTTAGATCTTTGGACTGTTAATTGTATTTTGAAGCTAATATAATGTCAGTGAGGGATAATATGGGTACAAAATAATAATTTGAACTCACAAAATTAGTGCAAATTTTTTATACAGTAAATATTATGAGCAACATATTATCATTATACATTATTAAACACATTGACATCTTGGGGTGAGTCACAGTTCATACATAAATATTCTTGCACTCCCATACCTACTCAGGATTACTTATAACCTTCCATAAACTGGTTGTATGCTTCCTGGTTTCCATTGATCAAAACTTATTTTTATTATGGGAATGAAGGTGCCACTTATGTTGGTGCTTGCCTAGTCCAATGCTGTTCCAAAGATAAATTTGGCTTTGGTGGAGATTCTGTTACAGGTAATGTCTTTAATTTTTTAGAGAAGTAGAAGCAGGTGGTGTTTGAACTTTGGTTTTCCAGACAAATATAGAGGTGGTTTTACAATTAATAGTTGGTTCATCTTTCAGTAACTTCTCGGGGGGGGGGGGGAGGTCCTTAGTTAATTGAACTTTTAGTAAATTCATCTAAGATGAAAGCCTCATTCTGCAAACTAGAAAATTGCATCATTTCAATCTCTGTTTTAGCATCAGTGGACATGGATTCCTGAATGATGGACTCACTAAAATTTTAATTGGATCTGATGCAATAGAAGAAAGCAAAATTTCCTGAACAGAAATCAGAATTTGATTAATGTTCACCTGTGATAATACTTTGAGGCACTTTTGGACATTTCACCTTACACTGAAAACCTAATTGAGAAGGGCAATCTTTAACTGTAAGTGTTCTATCCATGCAAAAGAAACATTGAGATAATATCCTTCTGAATGTTATTTAAAATGTTGTGATATAGTTGAGGAGAAATCCTTTCTTTAAAGTAAGGTTGAAGATAGCCGTATTTGTTAGGACTGGTACACAAGCTCTTTTTTCCAAGAGATGTTTGAAGTTTGAAACTGCTTCAAACCTGTTAAGCAGAATCTGGAGTTTTTTTATCATTAAATACAATGTAGACATTTTTAATTTGCCCATTGAGCATCATAGATTTATTCTTATCAATAAAGTACAGCATTTTATTGTTCAAGCACAAAACATATTTTAAAAAAAAAGTCATTTTGGCTACAATTATGAAATTTCATAAATATATATGTATTGTACCGGTCAAAAAACACACATCGATCCAGCAAAACCCTGAATACAGGTAAAGTACCTCGAGTCCGACCATGTACAAGATATATAAATCAGGTACATCATGAATTCTGCTCTATTTACCTATATCCTCAGGTCAAAGATCTAATCAATAGCCTTTCTCGACAATACGATCGAATTCCTTTACTTTCACTATGCCGGCAGCAGGGTCTTAAAGTATGAGATTCAATTTTATTATATTTAAATGAGAACTTGGGTGATTGGTTGATATGTATATTTAAAAATCAAAATTTATTTCAAATAAAAGTAAATAAAATGATTCAAGAACACTGGAAGTTTGTTTTAGTTATATGTATATTTAAAATCATTAGGTATTTTACATTAGTTTAACTCAAGCTCTAAAAACAAAAATACAATCTTTAATTTAACTTTATAATTACATGAGTTCATGATGACTTTATTTATATTAGTGGTTAACATTGATATTATTGAGTTTGTACAATTTATTTAGTGAAGTTTATACATCTTTACTTTGTCTACATTTATTCTTTTAAAATAACAAAAATTATTTTATTAATTAAATGATCACGGATTTTAAAATTCCCCGTGCATATTTAGTACAAGCTTGTAATATAGCGGTACGTTTAAACATCTGCCTAACGCACATATATAAGAATAACTGTTTTATTGTTTTTTCTTACAAAAAAGATTTTAAAAAAAAACATTTTTATTGAAAAAGATATTAATTAAATAGACGATTGTAATCAGACTAATTTGATGTCTTACTTCACTAACATATAAAAGAAAAAAAATTGATTTTTATTTCTCTTTGTATAAATAATAATTTAGATTTTCTATAACTGTTTTATGACATTAGTGGACCTTGCTGGCATAGCTTATAAATAACTTTAAAACTGTAAGTGGTTATAAAAAAAATAGATCAGTTAATTATCAAGCAAATGAGCCACTTTAGTTGGACTTACAACTAAAATCAAACCTATAAGAATTATAACGTGAATTAGCCAAAACCAAACGATTTTAACTAATTACGAAAACAAATAAAAGAGTTGATTACTCAGATTGAAGATCCTTTCATAGAATCAATTCCCTATGGCTTACGTATTACATAGGCAAAAGAAAAAACAAAATAATGCCGGGTTTATAAATATACGAATGCAAAAGGAAAGAAGAAACGTAAGTAAGAACATACAGGCTGGATTACGAACACTCATATGCCTATTCCAACGAAGAATAGGAAGGGAAATAGATATTTCCACATGTTGTGTCCATATATCAATGGGAGATAGGACTAATGGAGAGCCCTCATATTCACCTCTATGAATTCTGCTGACAAACCAACTCTATCTCAACCAAGCTGTCTGATTCGCAGGTGTATGCTAAAATGGAAGCTAACTCCAAATCACCAAATCAATAACCATTTTAGGTCTGTTCGTGAGACTCCAAACATTCTTTATTAACCTGAGATATTATAATTATTAAATAGGAACGAATTATAATTAAATAGCCTTAAAATAATCTAATACTGCATAGAGATCAACCTGTGTAAACAACTACTTTATATAAGTATTTAACTTACAAAAAACATACATATAGAAATAAGGGAATTTAATTCCCAAAAAAATCCCCCCTTCCCTCTTTCCTAACTTAAAAAAAAGGCAGGATAATTAACTTAAGCTAACCAGCGGCACTGTTACTAGGTCAAAAATCTATAGCAGATTTGGTTCTATTTTGAATTACAGAAATATAAAAAAATAGAATCCCATTCTGAGAAATCTATAATAAATTTATTTGAAATTACGGTAAATTTGTTTAGAAATATACATATTCGACATAACCTCACTCACGAAAATAGATCAACTTACTTTACTTTTAAAATCAAATCATTCTTTGTTAAAAATTTCCTTTCCCTAATGAAACATATTCTGCTCTCTTAGCAAACTATGTTCTTTGGACCCCCATGAGTGAAGTTTGTCCAAATAAAAAATAAAAAATCAAAGCATGAAATCTCATACTTTAATTAATAAACAAAACAAATAAATATTTTCATATTCAACAATTAAAAATATTAAAAAATGTGAGCTTTGAGTTATTAAAAAGAAAAACATTATAAATAATTTAAAAGAAAAGGTTAAAGAGACAATAAAAAAGATTCTTAATAACATTAACTTTTGACATTCTTTTCTTTAAACTTTATGAAACTACATTTATATTCTAATGATAAATTTTTAAAATCTTGATGACAGGATTTAAGCTCTTTGGCATTTTACCTGGAGTTCTCTGGTATGAGTGCATGGGCGAATGTTGATGGCTGGTAGCATTTGAAGGCAGGTTCTGGCAGCAGCATAACAGAAGTTTTTAGGTCTCAGGAAGGAAAGGGCAGTGATTTACCCTTTTTACTCCTCAGTCATCATGGTGTCCTTTCTACAACTCTTTTTCTGTCAGTTCTCTGTCTGGTTCTGATCTCTTTCTGGTCTCCAAGGGCCACTATTTATTACTTTCTACTCATATTCGATTGCTGCTGCCTCAGGTCATTTTCAATGTCAAAAAACAATCAAAATCATTCTTTTATTCTAATTTTAGAAAGTTTGTACCTCGATAAAGATCAATATACTTCAATATAATTTTATGTTAGTTTTTAATTTAGATAACAATGTAGAATCTCTACTAATTAATGAATAGAGATTCAACAGTGAATGGATTTTGGTAATTTATCAACGCTTTTAATTTAAACATTTATTTTAAACTTCTTATCGAGGTACAAATCTTTTCAAAAACACCATCTTGGATTCTTATACTGAAAATAAAGCATTTTAAACACATATATCTAAACTATATAAAAAAAATCAAAGTTAATTATTTGAATTTTTTTTTAATAATAAAAATAGAATAACTGTGTTAGTACAATTATATATATACAATCCAAAATAAATTTTAGGATTTATTCAGGATAGTTAAAAAGATATTAAAATATTTTTTTAGAATAATAAAACAAAAGCAAATGTTAGTAAAAGGAATAATTAGGTGGGTCAGACTGTGAATTAGCAAATCTGAATCAGATTTACCATTTCAGTATAATTAGGGTGCAGCAATACTTCATAAACCAAGCATCATAAATATTCTTCTCATTACATAGCATAGAATTCTTCTAAAGGGAAATTTTAAAAGGTTACATTCTGCACTTGTTACAATCATTATTAGCATTTTCACTTGTAGGATTTTTTTTAAAAGACTTTAGCAAAATGATGGAAATCATAAAATTAAAATTATTTGAATATTCTTAACTTTGTGATGGCCACCGAGCGAGATAAAAGTGTAAACTTTTAATTGGTCAAAATCACACTCAAGTCTCAAAATATATTTGTTTTTTAATATTATATTCACTTTAGTTTCGTTTGTAAAATGTATATTAATAATTTGTCAGGTTATTAAAGTGAACAAAAGTTTTTTCAAAAATAAATTTCTATTTATTTATTAAGAAATATTTGATAGCCGCAAATTTAAAAACGAAAGTTTGTAACCATTTAAAAAGAGTTGCTGACTTAAATGATTTTTTTGTCAGTTTTAGGTTATGGAAAAGTAAAATACTTTTTTTGCTAAAATCTTAAATATTTTTTTTAAATAATTGTATTTTTAGTTCATTTTTAGCATATTTTATCAAAATAATTTATAATTTGTCAAAAAATACTTTTGAAAGGGTCTAAAACATTTGTTTATCATTTTCAAAATGAAACAAAAATGATCGTAGCATTTTTCTTTGATTAGGTGTTTTTCTTTGTCCTTGACAGCCAATAAGAATGTATTTGATGGCTAAGAGCCAATCATCATGAAGCTTATTTCTTTATTACAGCTTTACTGGCAATTTTATTGATTTTTTACTTGTAAAATAATTCAAGAGAGGGCAGCATCTTACAGAACTTTTTTAAACCTTTCCAATGATAGTAAAATCTCTAGCATAGCATTAAAAATGATGAAATTTGAGTGACGTCAAGCAGATGTGAGTCAATTTGTAAGGATCGGCAGAAAGGTTAATACAGCTGTGGTTCAATTACTGTAAAATCTAAAGAATGATTGAATTATTTACTTCATTAAATTGTAAATAGTATATATATATATATATGCTGTATGCACAGATAATGAAGCTAGTATATATCAAAAACTGCTATATTAGCTGATTTTTTTCAAGATTCTTCTTGCTCTCATATTCATAGCTAGTATTTTGTTAAAAATTGCATTGTTAGAGGGAGAATTTATGCAAAATAATGCAAATTAGTTATAACTTCCATTTTCAGGACAGAGCAAAGCAGGCTTCTCTTTGATTAATGGATCTAGGATTGCTTGCTATGTGTAATGCTTTTCTGATCTTGCATATAGTGTTGTGTCTTTCTGAGCAAATGATGTTAGCAGACATGGGTTCAAATATATCTACTGTTGTTTTTTCATGCTCAACAAAGATGAAATTACCTTCCTGTTTGGTTTTTGTTTTATTGTAAATGTATTTATGCTGAGACACTCTGTTGGCAATATTGGTCCTGGTCTCTCCATAACATGCAGTCTGGTAGTTAGCTTGTGGGCAGGTCAGCTTATATGTGATCTGAGGGATGAGTTCAGGTGTGATTTTGTCCTTGGAATTATTTATAAGTCTGTTTGTATTAGGTAGTGGTCAATATTTGATGGTGAACTTAGCTAGTTTATTATTGACACATTTGACTAGTGGTTGACTATATGGTATAAGAAATCTTGGCTTGTTGTCCTTGCTGTGGTTATGGTTAATTTTGTGATAACATTTATTTACTTTCCTGTTAATCCAAAATTGTGAGTAACCTATTTTAGTAAGATCAGCCATGTATTGGGTAAGATTGTGCCTTTTGTTCACTTCATACCTACATAGCTCATGATTTCTGAACAAGAATGAGGATAAGCCTGCCACTTTATGGGAGTAAAGTGCATATAAAGTAGGGTGTGTTATATCTTATACTTCAACTGGCTTGACTGTCATAGTGTAATCAAAGGTAGGTACGATATTAGGTGATATATCATTGATGTCATCACTCAGCAAATTAAAAACATTTTCATGAATTTGCAAGTCATATGTTTTCTAGAAGCCCCATATTACTGCTTTGTAATGTAGTCTCAAAACTCTTTTTATTACATTCATTTTTATTTATTAAAGATATATTATTATTCATTGAGTTCATTTTGTTACTTTCAGACTCAATTGATATTTGATTGACATTAGTTATAGAGTTTCAAAAGCTTAAGTCAAATTTAGGTAAATTATTCAAACTATTACTAGTATGACTGTTAATGTTCAAGTTTGGAAAATCTTTTACGGTACTGATATTGCTTTTTTAATTATTAAATATACTGTATAGCGATGTATGCAATATTTAAAAGCAGTTTAAATTTTCTCTTGTTGCTAAAATATCTGGACTTTTTTCAGTATGTAAATAAAGCTTTTTTTTTTTTTTTTATTAATCGCACTTTAGTTGATAAGAGAAAATCGTCAACTTTTTAAAATCACCATCAGAAGATAGAAGTGATTCTTTTATTTTTTTTTGTTGTAAATGTTTGTAATGGAAAAGAAAGATTTACTTTCTTTTATTTATTTCTCAGAATGTTCTAAGCAATTATACCACTTTTTTTTATTAAACAAATATTGATCAATTTAATCAGTTAACTTTAGGTGGATTAAAGAATCGATGAAACAATTGGCAGATCAAAGTTTCTGCTACATATGAGATGTTGAGACAAGCAGTAAAGCATGAAATAGCTCAAGTGTCTGAATGATAAAACAAATTGTTAAATATCAGATCAAAAAACTGTAAAGTGATAACACTAGTTGAAACTAGATCTATTTACTATTGTAGTTTTAAACAAATTAAAAGAAATTAAAACCATCAGAACAAACAGTAAATCTCAAACATATTTACATAAATTCAAATATTTATATAGTAAATAGATTATAAATGTTACATATAATTAAAAGTCATTGTCACTTAGAGATCTACATAGTATTCAAATACAGTTAAAACTTGATTTTTTTTCCTGTTCAATGTGACCTAAAAATACTTTTTTTTAATTGATATTTTTCAAGGATAATATATATATGTAGTAATGCCTTCTGGAATTACTCTATTCTGACGAGTAGTCTTTTCCTGTAGAGATATGTTGACAATGTCTTTACACTATCCTAGGCTACTTAGAGGTTGTTTGATTCTTTTTATGGAGAATCAATAAAAGTGGGTTTTATAAATTTTATTTTCAGAAGTCATTGTCATGAACATTATAAAATATAAATAATTATATTTTATTGTTTATTTAAAAACAATAAATAATACCTAGAGAGGTTATGCAATAGGAACAAAAATTATTATTTTAAATACAAAAAAAAAGTTTTTGATTATGTTTCCTTATTTTTATTAGAATATATATATATGTTCGACGGTAAGAAGATATTACGATTTGTTACTGCAATAACTTATCAGTAAAAATATATAGATATTCAAATTTATAAAGGTAATAACAAAATACGTCAAACATTTTATTTATAAATGAAGAAAAATCTTTGTAGTTTTACAACAGAAATGGATACAAAAGACTGTTGAAATAATAAATATAAGTGTAGGTCAGGTTAGAATACCAAATATAACACTGATAAGAACATAGGTCAATTAATAAAAAAAGCAGAAAATATTAATGTAATCCCAAAATAATTAAAGATATTTTATTTAATTATAATAAAATAAAAGTAACTAACAATTTATATAATGATTTATTTTCAATAAAAATAATATTAATATATATATTGAAGCTGGAAATATAGTACATATTTCTTCTTCACCTAGTGCCAATGTCATCAGCACTAGCGTGGGTTTGAACCCAACCTTTTATAATGACTGACACTACCCCATAATTGGTGGTAGTATAATTATAAGCAATATTGTAATCTTGTATCTAATTAATTTGTATTTTATGATTAACTAACCTTTTATAATTGTTTATTTATTTTATAATATTTATAAAACTATATTATGTTTATTTTATTAAATTGGTATTTATATGTAATTGAATCCTAGATATCTATAAAATGTTACAAATATTTTAAAATCATTAAAGTTCATTTTTCTTAAATTAATCAGTTGGTAACATTTTATATTTATCTTTTGATAAATGTACATTAAAGGATCAATTATATTTTGTAAATTTCTACTTAAGTTTTAATCAAATATTAAATGTGAAAGTCATTGTACCAAATTTCTAAAATTTTTCTGAATAAAATCTATATTTTTGTTAATCTAAACCTTAATTAAATAGATTTTGTTAGTACAATGACTGATAAACTTAATATGCTTGTTGTTGTTTTTGTAATTAGGAAATCAACCCTTGGGGCATGTAGGATTATAGATTTCCCTCCAAAGTAGGCACCAACCTCAGAGTACTGCTTAGAGCAATTATAATTGGAGGTCAGTATAGATTGAATCCTGTAGATAAGATCAGAACACATAAATAGTGGAAAATTTGATTAGGGAATTATTATTGAGTTTACTGAAGAGAAGTGATTATATATATATATATATATTGTGCCTAAAGAAATGACGGGGTGAAAAGATTGGTCATTTGCTTCTCAGAGGTCTGTTCCACCAGCCCATCCATGCCTTTCCAGTGCTTTAAACATCTAGCCAGAGACTGTCTGTGTCGAGGAAGCCTGAAATGATCTGACTGTATTAACTGCCTGTATTAACTGATTGATTCTGAGGTAACGTCCAATTCACCGCAAGCCATTGATTTTATTTTACTTGTTTTCAAAATCTATGTTAATTTATATTTTATATCTGTGTAATGTTTATACAGCTTGGTTTAAAATGCGTCTTTTAATTTTATTTAATTTAAAATATCAATTCTTATAAAATCTTACATTATTTTGATGCGGCAAATTAAATTAATTTTTGTCAGTTTGTTTAGATTATTTGACTTACTGAAATTGCCAAATACAAAATTCAATGAGCTATTAATTTTAAATCCTTCCCCTGTTATTTTTTTTAACTTAAAAATCATTACAAGAGACTTACTTCCCATAAATTAATTAATAGAAAGCTCATTTAGTTTTGTACATCATATATAAGTTTATTTGAATGATTGAAATTATTTTAAAAGTATCTTACTATTACCTCCAATTTAAAATAGCCCTGTAATTATTTCTGAAAGAATAAATAATTTTAGTGAATCAATTAAGAAAAAATTTATCATAGAATTATATCAGTATATATATTTCATACATATATTTTATTTGTCAGAAAATATTAAAATTATGATTTACAATTTATTAGTTTGATATTTAATACCCATATATGTTAATTAAAAACAGTCTTATTTTGTAATCTTTGATAAACTATTTAAAAACTTATTAATAAATGAAATATTTGTGAAGTGTGGAAAACAATTTATATTTTAGTTAATTCTTTTTTTTAATATATATATATTATATTTATGATTCATTCATTAGTGGACTAAGGTTTGTGGGGACTTTCTATCGATGTCAGGGAACTGATTATTTTAATCAGGAATTCATTTAATAATTTTGTTAGTGATACAGTATCTATTTATATATGTCTGAGGCATTATGTATTTATAGCTACAACCAATCACTTATTATTATTATTTTTCTTTACTAACCCCCTCTAAGAACCATAGAATCTAACCAGTTCAACCTTTTACACTCCCTCAAAGTAGATGTAGTTCATACCAAGGGATCTTTTCAAGCATTGCCATTAAGATGTATATGCACATCAAAATATTATTGTGATTATTTAGAGACATGTTTGGCTGGAGGGCTAGCATTTCTCATCATCTAGTTGTATTTAGTAGGAAATTTTTTTTAGTAAAGCCACCCAGAGGTTCATAACAGACCTCATTTATTTTGTTGTAATCTATAATAGCATACTGCCTTCTTTATCATTTTATATCTTTATTTAGCAAACCTGAAAGGCTCTCTGCCATGGTGGCACATCCTTCACAAACCAATTTCATTAATTAATTAAATCTGACTGTATAATTGTCAATTATTTATTTAAGAACTATTTTGCTACCCACACTCATTATATACAAATGATTTTAAATGTAATAGTATTTTAAATGCATATCTTTCATATTTTGTAATATATATAAAATAGATTTATTTATAATCTTTTAAAAGGGCTAATAATATTTTATTGCTGATTGGTTTTGGCTGACCAATTAACAAACTTTTACATTGTTTGTCAAAGCCACATCAAAACGAATTAAATAAAGTCACCAAGTTGTATAAACAAAGACTTAACTTATTTGTACTAAATTCCTTAATAAATTTCTATAATGTTGTTATTTTAAATAAGCTTAGTTTGCCATCCCAATCTCTAAGGTTAATTAATCTATTTATTTAAATATTTCATTGATTTAAATTCACTTCTTTATAATGTTACCATAAAGAATTATCATTATTACGGGTCAAACCATTAGTAATCAATCAAATCATATCTGTACCATTCTGCAATCGTCAGAATCCATTAAATCATTGATTTTTCATATAAACCCTTTTATAATTTTGAGTCTCTATGTGAACCATGACCTCCAGCTGAGACGGAATAAAACCAAGCACTGCTAGTGTCATCACAAACGTTATCCATTAGTCAGAGAGGCAATAGTTTGGCAAATAGGTTAGGATTCATCTTTGTCCTGACATATGTATCTTGTGCATGGTTGGATTCAAGGTTTGCTTGGATTATTGGTCTTGTTGAATGAATACACGATTTTGACCAGCACAATATATATATATATAATAAAAATAATATACATAAAATTAAGACTAAGTCATTATATTTAAAAATAGTATAAAAAATAACAAATAGACAAAAAATTATATTCTCCATCAATTTAGAAAGATTAATATTATACAATTGTGGATGATCAAAGAGTAAAATGAATGTTAAGATTATGGAATTGTGGGAAGGTTAGCCTTTCAAAGTGTTAGTTGACATAGACTACCAAGGATAGTCGAAAGACTCCTAAGTGGATAAAATTTTTAAAATATATCTGATTACTGTATTTATAAATATTCAATTATATAATTATGTATATTGCTTTGAAGAAATACAGACATCAAATTATAATATTATTACATATATATATATATATATAATATTTTAAATATATGTATAGTAGGTGTAATTACAAAGGATTAAATCCAGACTTTTAAGCTCTTTTTAGTCATCCACTCTATCTTATACAACCAATACACATGACCACATACATGTGAAAAAGATAAATGAGCTCCAATATACATATTTCTTCCTGAACCAGAACTCATCAGTTGGTCCAGATGATCATCTCTCACATATATACACAATCAGTTCTCAGTTTATATTAAGACAGCAAATCCCCAAACTTTAGTGGAGAGACTTCAATCTTCTTCACTTTCTAACTTTTCAACCATCCATATCATTGAAAATCTGATGAAAGTGTGTTCAGCACAAAATACGAATACTGTAGATTATTTATCTTTTTCACATGTTTATGGCTATGTGTATCAATTGTATATGGTGAAATGGATGACTAAAGAGAATTTGAAAGTCTGGGTTTAAACCTCTTTTAATATATATATATATATATAATCACTCCACACCTAAACAATATCAATATAAATAACAATGAACAATCTCATAAATTACATATCTAAAATAATCTTTGTTAAAAATTATTAAAACTCATCTAAAAAATGTTTTAAAGTAAAGCAAATAAAGATGACAAGTTACATTTAAAAATAATTATAGCAAAGTAGATCACATTCAAGTGCAGAAAAAGTTACGAGTATGACACAAGACACAGATACATGATATTTTGAAATTCTTAAAAATGTTCATCAATATTCGTCATCTGTTGATAGATTATCTAATAATATTAAAAAGATTAACAATCATAAAGATGTATGTCAGGCTGATTTTAATATTTCCACAACTTTTTTTAGCAATTTTAGAATTAATCTTGATATATGTCTTTTTAAGATGATGTGTTTATTTTTTGTAAATAATGCTTCAGAAATTTAAAGATTTGTTATCAGATAACTATAAGATTAAAGCAAAAAAGTTGGAAACGAAAGGATAAATCCCAAAAGAGACTAAACTAATAATTAATGAATTTTTTTTAAAAGGTAAAGTTTGATAATAATAAATTAAAAGTTAATAATAAATATAAAAAATGAAAATGTAATAAAGTACATATTAAACTTTTTTTATTAAGATCAATTGAGTCAATTACAGAATATTTTGCATTCAAACAAATAAATATGATATGTTCGATTTAAAAATAGTTATAGCATAATAGATCATCTCGGAAGATAAAGAGTAGTAACAAAAAGATTTAATAAACATGAGTTTCTATTTTATTCCATAAGCATTTGGCTAAATTATTAATACAGATGGTAATATAATCAAAGAAAACAGTCGTAAAATTTAACATTTAATGAATGAATTTATTATAAAATTTAAATATGCTATGTTCTTAAATACAGTTTTTAAACAAAACTTTTACTATTACTTACTTACAACTTTGAAACTTGAACTTTTAATAGTAGACCAATATTTTTATTTTCTCAGTGATTAAAGCTTTTATTCATCAAAAAGACAAATACACAACAGTTAAAAAAGATTTACAAAGAAAAAGGAAATTCAAGTACAATGTTGAAAGGAGAAGGGAATACATATGAAATGGGAAGGGGATATGGAAAGGGTGTGCAGTACAGGTAAAGAAGAGTCTTTGATAAGGAGCAATGTTGATAGGCTTGGTTGCCCTGGGGGATGATAGGGGGATCCATATGTGACATTAACTTTGATGGAATTGCTATATGTAAAGTCTTTAGAGGTTTCAGGGATGGATGAGGAGATTTCTGAGTTATACTTAGATGCAACAGGCTGATTTTTGTCCTTTGGAGGTGACTAATTTTAGTTTTTCTCATTGTACTTGAACTGACATTATGATTTGTCATGTTCTTTTTGACTTGCTTTTTATCTTTGATAGAGCAAACCACAGCCTGAAAGGGAGGAAAATCCAAAGGGCAAGGAGATGAAAACTTTAAAATAAGTTCTTTGGTGATGATGTTTTTAGTTGTTTTGTTTCAAAAACTATTTGGATAAAATTTGGGTAATTTTGAAGGTTTTAGTTCATGTAGTTTAAAACTCTGCACATTTTTCCACTAGGAACAATAACCATCTTTAAACCGTTTGAAAGAATGAAAAGTAATATGACGAAAACAATTTTGAAATGGAAAAATTAAATATATTGATGTAAAAGCAAAAAAAAAAAGCACTGAAAAACTTGTTATTACTAATTTTAGTTGAGTAATGTGAAAATTGAGTGAAATTTTAGGTAGTTAGTTATCCCGGAGGGAGAGGGGGTATTGTTAAAATGGCCTAAATCACTGGAACAACAGAAAAAAACTTTATAAACAAGTTCTGAGTGACAGGGAAATTGGAGTAGGCAAAATATTAAGAAGTCTAAGAGGGAATAAACCTTTTATGGCCCATGGGGGGGTGAGGTAGTTAAAAGCCCAAGGTAGACATAGGGAAATTGTGTTAAAAATGCAGTAAAACTGAGATTTAGTTAATTAAAGAGTACATTAGCAACAAAATAAGCCCTTTAAAGGGTCAAATAAATATAAAAGGTACATTTCACTGGTGCAAAACCAACTTTTCAGAGTCATTCTGTGAGAGCTGTGAGGAGAATGACTTTCCAGTAAGAGCTCCATCTACGGACTATACTAGTAGACCAATATTGAATTTTTAAAACACACAATAAACTATGGAGAAATGTATTTTGGGAAATAACATGATTGAATTGAAAATGAAATTCATGGGTGAGTGCACAAACATATATGCACTTATAAAAACAAAAAAAAGTTGCAAATATATAACTGAAATCATTCTATTTAAAAGATAATAAATCTTCCTCTCTAGTCCTGTACATAATATTAAATTAACAACATTAAATACGAGATATTTAGAAGATAATAAAATTTTCTTACCAGTGCTGTACATAATATTAAATCAACAGTATTAAATATTAGGATACATTCATATCCTTATATTTAACATTGGTGATTTAATTTATATATGTCACTAGTGTGGAGGATTTATTAATTTCTAAATAGAATGACAATCTGACACAGCACTAGTAAAATTCATTATTTAAATAATTAATTTAATAATTTTCAAGGCTAGATAAGTTTATAAATGTAAATTAATTCAACTCACTCAACACTTAGACAATAATATAACAATCAACATTTCCTAATCTATTACCAAGACAATCTTCTTTTAACAATAATGGTGGAAATCCACCTTTATTTATGGCCTAATAAGATTATATAGACACTGAAGACAGAATGGAATTATTTATACACAGAAGTTTAAATAAACCTCATTAACAGGTAAATATAACTTATTCTAAATTCAGACTAACAAATAGTCAATTGTAATATTTAAAATGCAATTATATCTTTCAAACTGCCTTGATAACAGATTAAGAAATGTTGATTGTTATTGATATTAGTATTGTGTATGTGTTGACTCATTTCAATGAATTTACATAATTCAATTTTGATATCAGACTCTTGCATTACCAATGTAAACATAAGTTATTAATGCTTATTAGATGGCTTTGTCAAAGTAACTTTTGTTAGTTGATACAAGTGTTTTCATTACTATTGAAGGGGATGTAAAATGAATCTAGAGGTCTGTTTGACATTATGGTCTCTGATTTCTTAACAAGTCCTGCTTACATTAATGGCTCAGATATAAAATGATCTTCAATTATTATAAATTATATGAATGTTGCTTATATTTATTATAAATTATTTTTAACTTGTTATCATATCTTTCTAAATAGATAAGATAAAATAAATGTCTTTATATCATAGCACAGAAGTTAAAAGATGGTTTAAATTAGTAGTTAAAATAGCATTTGCAGATAATATTCTATATTATATATTCAAGCACATTTGAAAAATGATTTGGGTACATAAATAATTTTGAAGAATTTTAGATTTTTGATGTGATAAGTTAAAATATAGCTTCATTGTAAGAACACCTCTTTATTGGAGTGAGCATGTAAAGTGACTGAATATTAACAAATTTTTATGGTCAATGAGCATGGGAGGCATATAGTATTAGGTTATAACTGTTATTTTAGGGACACTTGAAAGAAACACAATACAGTTTTTTATGGATAAATATGAAATATTGTGATTTGAATAAGGAGATACAGTTAGGAAAGGTGTTGAAATCTTTAAAAAAGTTTTCTGGAAAAATATTAATAAACAACATTACAAGATGAAATTTGAACAAACTAAAATACTAACATGTAATATATGTGGATTTTTTATGATTTGTGGATTGGTTTAACTTGTCCTTCTAAAATTCATTTACAAATTTTTAATATTTGTCTTTTCTATTTTATTAGAAATTATTATTAAGATATAAAATATATTACATAATCCAACATATCCATAGCTATGATGTTACATGCATTTTCCACAAATGTACAGTTTATGCAACTAACAAATCATGCTACTTGCACTGCACTTCATAAAATGAAAGTTTAATCAATGATTGCCAAATTATACAATGAACATAATTTGTTTAACTGATTTAATTTAAATTACTGGCTTTACTTTTTAAAGGCCTCCAATATTTGGACATCACTATAATTAACTTATAGAACATCAGACAATTAGTCTTAATTGTAATTTGACATACCACGTTTAATTTTGATATCCACTTTAATTAAATTTAAAGATAAAATGAACTTTACAAATTATAGTTTGATAATGCATTAAATTTAAACTTAACATTCTTTCATATAAATAAATGTATTTAAATTAACAATGTTAAACACTCAACATAAATAAATCAAGACTTAAAATGAATATTTTATTTTTCATATAAGTGACTTATTTTATATAAAGTTTATGAGAATTGGTTATTATTAAATATATCTTTAAAGGGATAAATATATAGTAAAAGAATGAAATAATTTTAAAATTAAAAAAGCTTACTATTATACAATAATGCAATGTAAACATTTTTTTTTACATTGCTACAAAAAGAAATATCCTAAATTAGTGAACACAATGTTGTAATGAATGGATCTGGACTGACATAGCATATGCAAGTCTATAATATTCAGGTCATTTTCACTTGTTTATCCACTTCTTTCTTTTGTTACCATGTAGATATATTATGGGTTTACTTATACCTTTAACAGTGAAAATGCTGTATTTTCCTTAATTATTCATCATACATATTGCATAATTAATAAGCTAACATGAAAGTTTGGAAAGATGATCCTCAAGCTAAAATCTGAAACCAACAGAGGTCTTAAAGTTCTGAATATGAAATGCCTTTTTAAAAATTAATGTTCAAATAAAAAAATGCAAAGAATAACAAAGAAATTTTTTTCATTAAGCAATTTATGTTGTAATATTGTGGAACAAATTGAAATTTATCAACATGGAGAGGATAGGTATCAACATCATTATAGCATTTTTAGTGCTTTTAAAAGTTTAATATTAGTTGTTACAATATATAAAAGTTAAATGCAATAAATTAATTTTATAAAATATGTTTACATTTATATTTTTGGTTTTATATTACATTTTTGCTATTGGAATGATTGTATAAAATGCCAACTTTACTCCAAGATGTGGTCAAGAATGGGTTATCTCTAAGTACATACATTTAAATGGTCTAGTAAAAAAACATCACATTTTAACGAATGTGCTTCTAGAACCAATTACATTCATTATATGAGATTCCATTGTAATTGTTTTATTTAGTCTATTAGAGGAATATTTAAATAAGATACTTTAAAATGAAATTTTATATTCAGTCACTACTAAAATTAAATTTTTTTATGCTAAGTAGGAAAGTCTGTACATATTTGAAATTGTTCAACAGTGTTAATAATGCTTTAAAATTGGAGATATTATAGTGAATAATTGAAAGAACATGTCACTAAAATGAAATATATAATCTACATTGCTTGCTCAGTTTTTAATCCTAAGTTCACTCTAATAACAAAAAGTAAAGCCATAAGAATGAAATAATGTATAATTCTTTTTGACTTGATAAAAACAAAATGATTCTGCTAAAAGTTTTGAATATAATTTTTTTTTGTTAATCATTGAATATAGCTTAGTGTTTCCCTGAAAGTTTGTGATGATGGTGTTTTAGTTGTATTTTAAATATTTTAAATATATTCAATGTTGGTATACTAACCTGTATTCTATTACTAACAGATGGATGTATTTGGAATATTTAAATAAAGTTAGATTTTTCTAAAAAAACATTCAATACTTATATTATATGATGAAAAATAGTCCAATATATAAATACAATGAATATTGCTTGTTTGTATGGTTTATAAGTATGCTACTTACTTAAAGATAATTTTTAATTTGATAAAAAAATGTAAACTTATTGTAGTATATATAATAATTTTACAAAAGTTACTTATTAAATAAGTATTATTCCTAAAAATAAACAAATAGTGAGACATGTGGTAGATTGTGTGACATTTAAGTATTGGAAATGACAGATTGGATGTCCATTCAGAAAGACATTGAATCTGAACTCTAATACAGCACCAATTTTTTTTAGATCAGAAATAGATTGAAATTGATTATAAAAACTAAAGCAAATGAGATATTAATCTAAAAATGCATTTTTTTAAGTATAGTCTTCTTATTTAGCACTACCAAAAGTCCAGTAGCATAGAAATATTTTGTCTTATGATTCAGTGAGTGTCCATTTTTATGACTTTGAAGTCTCCTTGATGAAATTAGTTAAGAAATTATGAATATCTTGATACAATAAATATTTTTTTCTTATAATTATCTTTGCAAGAAATTTTTTATCCACAAAAAAATGCAGAATGGAATGTTGTTTTGGTTTGTCCATATTTCAATATGGACTTTATTTTCACTACCGAAACTAAAAAGCACATGTGTATATCGATTATATTGAATTTTGATCAAGGTGGACTGTGAAGCCATTTATCATATATGTATTTATAACATTACTTTTAATACAATTGTTCTACGTTTATTTCTGATTTATTTACTAACCATTCCTCATATATTAAATTATTCTTAATAAATTTTATTTATTTTAATAGAAATTTTATTTTTAGAGTCATTGAGAGAAAAAAAAAACTATTTGATAAATTTCACCCCAATATTTTCAATTTTTAGTTTCATAGCTTTGTGATAACCTTTAACTATATTTTAACTATTAAAATGAACTTCATCAAGATGATTTATTAGCTTTTACTTTCTATCAAAAAAAATTGTAATCATAGTTATTTAATTTTCTTCTCTCACTTTCTAAAAAAATGTTCATCTTCTTGTACTTTGAGCATTTATATATATATAAAATGAAATAACCCTTAATTTAACACATTTACAATATTTAAAAAAATGAATTTACTGATAACAAAAATGTTAAAAAAAACGTTTGTGTAATGTTACATCTTTATAAGATTATACAAATAGAAGTGTATTATGCATAGATGAATGAAAATTTTGAAAACAAAAAACTAACATAATATTTTACACAGATGTTGCAATTTATAATTTATGATTAATCAATCAGATATTAAGTTATTTCAAATCATTCTCAAAAAATGTATGCAAAATATTACTAAATAAAAACAAAAGTACAGAATTAATAATTGAATGTAAATGATTTACTTTTTGATAGAAATTGTCATTATAAATGACTTAGATTTGAATATGGTTTTGATGGCAATAATTTATTTAATGGTATTAACTGTAATCATCATTCCCTAAGCATTATAGTTTAGTCTTGGTCTGATAAGTCACTGGTGTTTTTATTGATTTATTTATCTTCAAAAATTAATTAATTCATTATCAGTCCTTTTTTAAATGCTTTTATTGATTTTGGAAAACCAGTTTGCTTGTTTGTTAACTTTTGATCAATATTCACTGACTTCACCCATTGCCATTAACAATTATTCTTAGAATTTTCATTTGTTTTAAATAATGGTTGTGAGAGAACAGTATAATTTTACTTCAATTTAATAACATTTTAAAAACGATTTTAAACTCTTAATGTGTATATCATACTTAATATATGTACATAATTATACATATGCATAATAAATCAGTAATTAAGTTTTCTATTTAAAGTGGTTTCTATTTTTATTTTAAAACAATTGTTTTTAAATATATATATATATATATATATATATAAAAATATATTGTATTTAAAATATATATATATATATATATATATATATATAACTAGAAAACACATTTTTTTAAATGATTGTGAAAAGTTTTTAAAAAAATCCAGATATTTTTCTTTAGTCTTTTTTTAAAAACAACTGTTTTAAAATAAAATAATTTTAGATAGAAAACTTAGTTACCCATTTATTATACATATATAACTGTGTACATATATTAATTTATAATATATGCATTAAGAGTACACTTAATATATATATATCATCATCAACCATCATCAATCTACTGCAGGATGAAGGTCTCTCCAAGTTTAATCCATCTTCTCCGATCTTTAGCTTCTCTTCTCCACAACACCCCTGCACATTTTCTTATTTCATCCATCCATCTCACATGTGGTCTCTTTCTGGGTCTTTTACAATCTCTTGGAATCCAGTTTAAAATTTCAATTGTCCATCTATTATCATCTCTTCTAGCAATATGTCCAGCCCAACTCCATTTCAATCTTTTAATTTTTTCAATAAGGTCAGTAACACCTGTTTGTTGTCTTACCCATACATTGTATTTTCGATCTCTTCTTGTTACTCCCAACATACATCTCTCCATACTCCTTTGAGTGGTCTGATTTACTTACTGCAGAAATATGATATGGATTTAAAGTAAAATTGTATGTATTAAATGAAGTTCATTGACAATATATACACATGCATTATTATATACTGTACCGGTCAGAATTGTATGTTCATTTAACAAAGTTTAGAATCTAAGCAAAAGTACCCTAAATCCACTCATGCTTGAGATACACAGGTCAGGAGCAATCATGAATTCTGCCCTATTTGTTCTTCTCTAAAATTATAACATTATAAACAACACTTCTGATGATAACATGAAATTTGATTCATTCTGGTCCCAGAAACACAGCAGAGAAACATGAGATCTACAGGGTAATTAGCATAAATAAATAATGTTAAACTTGGCTCAATCAAATATCTTATGTGAAGGAACAATTTATAAATTTTAAATGAATTGCACCCAGCTAGCATTGCAAAAGAAACATGAATTATAAAATAGTATCCATCCAGAATGAGCAAGAACAGAATAACCCAGAGATAAATATATATTTGAAGTAATCAGTTATAACTTCTAAATATTACTAACACTACTATAAATATTTAATGGAATTCAATGAGTGAGAGTCAGTAAGACACAACGCATGAGTAATTATTAAAACATAATAATTTAATAAATATAAACAATTTAATTTACATTAGAAAACATAGCACAGATTTAATGTGGTTATTACTTTGCATATAAGCAACTGATTTAGAATGCTAATGAGTTATAGTATAATAATAAATTAATGTTATTAATGCTGTGATCATTACTTTAAGTAATGATAAGGACGTTTACAAATTCATCTCTAAAGAGAGGTTTACTCTTGATAAGATAGTTAATAATTTATTGTTTATGAGCATATTTGGGCCTGTACAAATGAGGAATGGGTTAACCTAATAAGTTTTACTGTGACAATCCTAAAATATTCGACTAATTATTAAATGAGTGGTTTACAAACATCACTGCGCCATGTCTTATAGATAAAATGAGAACTACATATAAAAGAACTCACAGTGCTAACTATAATGACAGTATTTAAAATGGAGAAGATGTCCATCTTTGGACTGGAAGGCTTTATCACATATATGATTCCGCTTGTATTTATCACAAGGTGATATTTGAAAATATGAGTTGTAAGGATTCCATGGTACGCCCTCTGACATTTCACATGCAGAGCCTTAATACTCTAATGTTTATCTTGAGATTGGTTATACCAAACCTCATTCCTATACAAGTTACGTGAAGAAAATCCGGAGTTCAGATGAGTAAATATGATAAAGCAAAATATAATTCTTTAAAATGCAATCATAAGTAAGCAACGCGAATATGGCTTAAGTCTTAAATGACTAATGAAATAATTTAAACTTAAATAAAGCAATAATAGCATGAGTAACGCCATGATAAAATAATAACCCACTCAGCATCATATGTATAACTTTAATAAATTTAGGATGTCGAATATAGAAGAGGGAAAAATATTATTTTTCCTATTTAACAAGCCCAAGTATTCCTAAACGACAATATATTATAATTAATTTAACTCTTAATGGCGTATAAGTAATAAATAGTTATTAAAATATATTAATAATCAAATTTATTAAAACAACATAAATTGCATTTAAATATTGATAGTGATATGATTTTTAAACAATCTGCCATTAAGCATAATTTCAAAATATTTAACTGAGCAAACAGCGTTCAATAAGAAATTTTACGTTTAACTATTTAAATATTCTAAAAATATCGGAATGATGATTGAAATAATATAAGTTTGCTAGATTAAAACATTAGCATACTAAAACTAATTTAATAAGATATATATTTAAAATAAGTTTTGCCACATGAAATAAAATAATTAGAGTGTAAAACTTTAAAAGCTAATGATAGATTTAAAGTACATAATTCTGTGTGTAGCGTTTCAAAAAACAAGTTTAAAACTTAAGAGAGAAAAACACAAATTTAATGATAATTAAGTTTATAATCAGTTATAAAATAAATAAAGATTACATTCTGATTACAATTAAAATTTAGGAAAGAAATGAAGTGAGAAGAATTAAGAGTTCATTCTTCGGCAAAATGGATTACCTTTAGAAATTATGGTGGCCACTTATAATAATGTATTTGAAATTTAGCAAGGCACAATATTAATAAAATAATGGTAGGCATCTTCCAATATTCTTTACAATTAAACATAACAGTTCACAAGTAGCGATGGCATAGCAGAAGGCAGGACAGAAATGATTTAAGATCAGGGAGGCAAATTGTTTTTACTCACAGTTCATATTGTTTCCACTCTCTACACAAATACCAGAGAGAAGAGTGATTTGAACTCCTTTTGCATGTTCCTATAACCTCTTCTCCTATACTTGAAATTTAGCAATATTGGAAGATGTAAACAATACTTCCAGAAAGCAGATTATTTAAATGTATTTTTAAAATTGCAAATAACTTTAAAATATGATTTTTGGTTTGACTTGAAATGGGAATGACATTTTTAAATTGTAATAATACTTTTTAGAATTTCTGGCATTGCTTTAGCTCTACATTAATTGTATTTATTTTTATATCTGTAATACATGTACGCACATACACAATTATCTAAGTGAAGGGAATTTACAAGCTTGAAAATAAAATATACTTAAGCTAAAATAATAATTCAACTGATTACACATAACCATTTTTTAAATAAACAGGGTGGAAGTGATATGTGTATATGTGTGTGCTTAACATTTCTGGATGACCAAATAAACATATAAACAGGTTCAAACCCTACTTTAAAGGTATGTAATGTCATCAGGCAGTGAAGTGAAATATGTACTACAGATTTACCACTTCAATACACATACTAAATATAATATAAACTTAAGGGGTATACATTTTAACTTATAGCAGAAATATCCAATAATATAAATGAACTATAAATGGCCACTAAATTTAAAGTACAATATTTCTATTTACTGTGTCAGTACTAAAACTTAAAAATAATAGAGATTTTTTATGTATATTAAATACTTTTATCTTCTGTGCACTAAAAAGAAATAAAATAATGTTTTTAACCACAATTGGAGTTTTTAGATTTAACATAAAATAAAAACATTGATGGAATCCAGATATTAATGAATTCAATGCCTTGTTTTAAAAATAGGAATTGAACTTAATTAATTCCTGGTTTCCCCATTTATTTCAAGTTAAATCTATAAACTGTAATTGTGGTTAAAAACAATTACTTTATTTTTTTTTAGTGAACACTCAATAATAATGTTTAATATATATATAAAATTGTGTCTATTATTCAATACTATTTTTATTTTTAAATTGTTACAGTTTTTACTCATTAGTAGTTTTTTGAGAAGCTAAAGAATAATAAGTTTGTAAATTAATACATAACCATTTAAATAAATAAGTTAACATTATTTATTATTTTTTAATCTCTCTGATTAAGATTTCTAGTCAATTAAAAATATCAAAATATTTTAAATATAAAACTAATGAGTATGGTAATGAATTAATTAATTTTAATCCTATAGTAGTTTATATATTTATTAAAAAAAGAATGGATAATTTATATCAAACAAAATTTCACATATTTTTTTATCTACTTACTTTTTACATTTGCATTAGGTCTATATTGTAAAATTAGGTAATCATTAAATTCTAATTAGTATTGTATTTTCATGTTATGAGACTGGTTTATAGCTATTGGCCTTTTTAAAATGAGAAAACATTGAAGAACAACACTCATAACATGCACTCAGTCTTCATATTTTAGTGAGATCTCACATTTGAATATTCAAAAATTACAATTAAAATGTTAATTTAATATTTAATGAAAAAATATTAAGATTTGTTTTTATATCCTCTGTTATTTCAGTTGATCATTTCTGAACATTTTTTCAATATTTTTACTATCCATTTGCAAATCCAAATTTCGAGTGCTGATGATAGATTAATACTGTGTTATGTGGCTGTAATATTAGCACAATTTTATTAGTAGGATCAGGATTGCAAAAATGGTTTACTATTATATAATAATATTATTAGTCATTTATTAGATTAGAGATTATTCAATAATGAAGGATATTTCTGTAGTGTAATTTTCACTATACCAATATACTGTGATTAAGTGATTTGCATCAAAGCTGTGGGGGCATTATATTTGACACATCAATTAAACTGTAGTCATTTGCATATATATATATATATATATATATATATATATATATATATATATATATATATATATATATATATATATATATATATATATATATATATATATAATACTATTATAAATCGATGTCTGCATTTCTTCAAAGCAATATACGGAATCTTATAATTAAATATTAGTAAATACAGTAATCAAAAATTTTGAAAAGTGCATAAAATATAATCGTCACTTAGGAGAACATTCAACTGTTCTCGTAGTCTTTGTCAACTACTTTCAACTATCCTCTTTGTCTTTTTCAACTAATACTTTCAAAGGTTTCAAAGTATTAGTTGACAAAAACTATGAGGATAGTCGAAAGTGCTCCTAAGTGATGATTATATTTTTTGTACTTTTCAAAATTTTTGATTACTGTATTTACTAATATTTACTTATAAGATTCCATATATATATATATATATATATATATATATATATGGATATCTTATAATCTTTATAAGTATATATATATATATATATATATATATATATATACTGAACAATGATAAAGATATGTGTAAGAGACTGTGGTATTTGCCACCTGATGAGTGCTTGTTCAGTATGAAATGTGCATTTTGGAGATCATAGATCTTTTTCACATATCTTTGGTCATATGTTCATGATTATATCCCTCTATAAAGTTTGCTGTCATGTTTTCATTCTTCTCATGTTTTTGTATGGTAACATATTGCAGTATGTCCTGTCATAATAAAATATAAACTGATCTTTATTTAGTTTGAAAGCTATTTGATATAATCTTAAGAGAATATTAAAAAGTGTACTGTAATAATATCAGAAAAGTCCATATTTTTAAATAACATTTTTTATATCAAATTTTACTTGTAATGGCATAATGTTGCCATATCACAATGTATTGGCATCTTTGTAACTTATTTTATTATCTTGTATTTTTTCACAACTTTTATTTATTTTACTGCATGATCAAGAAATATCAACATGTGTTTCATTATCTCAATAGTTTGAGTTATTTTCAATATTTGAACTATCTAACATTGATGGAATGTCTTTTTAAATCAAAATTTTCCTAAATTAAATATTAACAAATTAGGCATTACATTTTAATAAAAATAATTTTTCAAAGGAGCAGTCTCTTTCATAGAAATTGGTATATTTGTTTTGAAATATTTTCAAAGAAGATTCCATGGCAATTTTATACTGATTTTTGCTGATATTATATTTTTTTCTAAAACTTATTCTTGGCAACCAAATGTGATTATGTAACATATATATAAATATATTTTTTTTATTTGGAATGACAAAACAAAATATATCAATAATTTAGATTGTTATTTCTATTATTCTGTTTTACATATATATCTTTATGTGTGAAATTTGTGAAGGTGTGGAGAACGGATTCCTATTATGCTTTATTATTAGAGCTATAAAAATGAGTTAAACTGTATCTGATATATTATACAATGAACTTTTATGTTCATATGTTACATTGAAATTTTTAATATCAATTTTTAATAATCTTTTTATTTTCTCACAGACTATTACATATTTTATTATTAGAGCTTATTAAATTACTACACTCACCTCTGATAATATTCTTAGTCTCAACATTTTTATCACTATAAGAAAATGAACTTTTTTTACCATTTTATTATTTTCTTCATTCACTTTATTTGATTTTTTTTTTTTACTATTTTTGTTTACAAATTTGTATTTATTAATTTTACATAATTTCTTTCTGTGATATCATGTGATTAAGGCAGTTCATTGCTCATCTTGGAATTGTGGGCTAATTTTTGTTAATTCTAAAATTATTATTAATAATGCAATTTAAATTTAACTTAGATCTCATCATGACTTATAAGAAAATGCACGTTAATAGTTGCAATAATGGAATGAAAAGTAAATATATGAGTCAAAGAACAAACAGGTATCGCTGAAAAAATTGAAGAAGTTGAAATGAAGTTGTATTGCAATACTAAGTGATTGTAAATGATTAAGAGAAAAAATATGTGAAAGTTGTATTGATAAGATAAATAAATTTTCCAGCATGATGTAGTTAAGATATGCGTTGAGAAGACTGGATTAAAGTTGGAGAAATCTTTATCCTATAATAGATTAATAATCGTTCAAAATGATGGGTGACGACAGTTAATTCAGATTAATTTAAAATAAATGAATACATAAATAATATTTTTATGTTTACATATAATAATGAAACATTTTAAAATATACTTATTATTATTACTTGCGTGAGCTAAAGATGTTTTGATGTTTGATTAAATTGAATAGAAAAATAATAATCTCCAGATTAAGTTTTTAAAAAGGGTAATTCCCTAGTCAGTTGACAAAAATTGAGAGTACAATAAGGCATTCTTCCTACTGATTGTGGTCTTAGTTTTTCCCCAATATATTAAAATAATATTGTTTATGTATACACAAACAAACTTGCATCTACATATATAAGATTACACTTTTTTTATTAATTACATTAAACAAATATATAATAATTACTTTGAAAATGTCTTAATTAAATTTGGCCTGATATTAATTCAAATATTGGCATATAAAAACATTATATTGAAATATTGATTCAACACAGCGTCAGAAGCTGCCAATGAAATGTTAGAGTTCAAACATTATTATCAAATGAAAGCAAATTTAATTAAAAGTGATAACTTCGTTTTTTTTTCTTTGTCTCTCATTATGACTAAATCAATTCCTCTTTTCCCTCATCCCTTAATATACAAAAAATTAGCATAAAATGTTTAAAAAAATCAATTTTTTTCTGCTCTGTTTTTTGTAATATTACATTTCTGATGTTGGTTATGTCAATAATTTAACGATTTTATGTTTAGTAATTTGTAATAATATTTTAAAATTAATTAATTATGTTTTATAATTTTAAAAGTAATTATAAAGATATAATTATCGTAAAGTGTTATCTATAATTATATTTGATAATATTCTTTAAACTTTTTTCTTGTTAGAGTATTTTGGTTAAACTCATGTCAGTTATAATAGTAAATGGTGTATTTTGTAATATATATTTTTTGAAAAATAATTAATAAACTTGTGATTGCATGCTATTTATACAATTCTATATTTTTCTTTGCAAAAATTATTGTTTTAAGGCAATGATTGAAAAATATTATACATTAAACCCATAGTATATGTATATTTATGATATTAGACAATAAGCAAATAAATATCTAAAATAATATCAATTAATTTACAATTTTAAATGGTTAAAATTCTAAAAAAAATATTATAACATGTAAGTTTGTATATAAACATCATTTACCAATAACCAACACTAGGGGGGAGAGGAAAATAAAATTTAAAACAAAATGAAAAGATTGGAGTTAGAATATATTGTATACAAATTAAAGCTGTTAATGTAATTTTTTGAAAATTATGATCTCATTGTCATGGAAAGAAGTCTGATAACCAGCTCAAATTACTGCAGACAAGAAAGTAAAAGAAATGGAAATTAACTGAGAGTAATAGTGAGTGAATTATTACACAAGGCAACAAAAAAATTATATTTAAATGAAACCCCCCAAAAAAAAAAAAAAGAATGAATAAAAGTTCAAAAAAAAATATGGTTTTATAATTTGTCAGGCCCATAGTTTGATTCACTCATAACATTGCTTCCATATATTAATGAATAAAGTATGTTAATAGAATCATACAATTCTTTATTTGATAAATACCTTCCATAAGAAATAATAAGTGTTTTTTTTTTTAAAGTAAGCATATTGAATAAAATAAGTAAAAGTATTTACTATAGTAGCAACTTTCTCAAACAGTATTTCTATTTAATGCAAGCTATAATAATCAATAAATTTTAGAAGATTAGTGCATTAAATCCCTACTTAATGTCTGATTTTCACATATTCTCAGACTAGTTTCTAGGTTACAGCTTTCATCAATGAGAATTCTTGGATCTGAAAAAACTGCACATCAATCTTTGATCCTAATGCATCCCTCTAACTGCCATATTTCTCTTTTTATTTAATTATGAAACTATTATTCTTAACTGAAAATGCAATAATGTTTTCAACTCAAGCTAGCCTTCTAGCACCCATTGATTACTATGGCTTGTACTAGGTAGAATACTGTATGGAGAAAGTTACAACCTTGTTAATAACTTATGTATGCATAAAAAATGGTTATCACATGATGTTTTAGTGGTTTAAAAATGTTTAAATAATGAAAAATAGTAATTAAAAAGAAGAGATGCTAATACAATTTATGTTAACAACAAAAGAATAAGTAAACTTAAATTAAATTACAAGTACTTACATCAAAGTATTAATTTTAATTAAACACAATGTTTTTTACCATTCAATATGACATTTATATCTATTTGCAATTGTTAGCATATTTGACTTTAGTGTTCATTAATAAAAATTAAAATCTAGATAAAACTTGAAAGTTTTTTCATGTTTCAATTCCTCTGCTAATAAATATCTAATTATTCTAAAATAGAAAACAAAAGAATAAATGTAAGCCAGAATTTTTTTAGTCTGAAAATTATTGTCTTTTTCTTAATTATTTTTATATTGATATATGTTGAAAAACCATTTGTTCTCAAAGTGTTGCTTAGATAATTTAATATTTTATCTTATCATAAAAACGGAGGTGAGACAATGATATGTAAAAATGTCAAATAATATGAAGTTTGGAATTTTTTGAAATTTTTCATGACACAAATTTTTAAAGATGATTGTATTTTATTATATATAAAATAAACTTAATCAACTCAATACAGATATTAAATTCAGAACTAAATAAATTAGTTTTGCCAAAAAAATTGTAAATCACAACTTAAGATTGTATAAGATATTATTATTTGGGTTTTTGCTTTTTCTTTCTTTCTTTTTTAATTTATTATTTGATGAATAAGTAATTGTTAGACATTTTACACTTCGGAAATAATTCATTACTTTTTGATATTATTTATATTGTCAGAATTAAAATTGATACAATTAAATATTAAGAATTTGTTTTGTTGGTTTAATTTTTTTAATGTTCTCAGCTTTTTTACTTTGTTATGTAATACTTTTTACCTATTTTTATTTGATACATGTAATTTTTAAGATGAAAGAAAAGTTTTGATTTAATATTTGTCTTTGCTTTTATTATATTAAAAAATACTGCATCTTTCAATTTACAAAGTGCTTATTAGCATAATTAGTATAATAGATACTTTATATATGATCCTGGATTAAGTCACAATCATATTTAGGTTACATCTAATATTAATTGGTAAATGGGTATTTAGCTATTATTCACTGAGGATTGTTTAGTTTAGAGTTGATAGGCTGATAATAAAAACAAATATATATATTTTTATACAATGTGCCATGATATAAGCAATTGTCCTATGAATACTGAGATTATGGCTTATTTTTATCTTTTCTGAATCACAGACAAAGATATTAAAACAACCTAAATAGGTATTTATGTGCAGGTATTCTGCGTATTAGCTAAAATATAGAACTATCTCTTATATTACAAATAGGGAGTCCTTCTAGCTTTCAGCACTACAGAAATTGATATCTAATATAACAGGATTAGATTCCTATTGAAGTAGTTGAGCTTCCGATTTTTTTTTAAAGACATCTTTCAGAAATTAAAACAGTGAATAATGGTGTATAAAAGATTGGTTTCTCTTCTCATCTTTTATTATTACTTTTTAATAAACAATGATATGTTAGTTTACCAGATAAAATATAATAAATTCAATTCAATAAAACACTACTTCTTATGTAGAGGGGGTATTACAAACATTAATTATAACTTTGATGTTGTGCAAAAATCAACCTTTTAAAAATCAAATATTATATTTAAAATAACATTTGCATTTAAAAGAAATCACAGAAATGTAACTGCAGTGGGTTGTATTTAATGTTCTTAATTGTCTCCTTATAAGGAGAAATGTTGTTATTGCAATTAATTTATTATTATTATTATTATTATTATTATTATTATTATTATTATTATTATTATTATTATTATTATTATTATTATTATTATTATTATTATTATTATTATTATTATTATTATTATTATTATTATTATTATTATTATTATTATTATTATTGTTATTATTGTTGTTGTTGTTATTATTATTATTATTATTATTGTTATTATTATTATTATTATTATGGATCTCTATATTTTTCTGTTTTTTAATGTACAAGAAAATTGTTTATCATTCCATGATTGTTTTTATTTCTATAATTTCAGTATGTTTAACTGTTTTATTTTGTAAATAAATCTTAAATAACATGGAATTTTGTTAGATTTTTCATAATTTAAAGTCTTTTTTTGTAATTTCATCAGTTTTTGTTATATGTGTTTGAGTTTTCAGGCAGAAAAGAAATCTATATATTAAATACTACTCAATAAATGCATTTATAGATCTGATATTGCTAAAAAGTGGATTGATCTAAGTTTTTATTTTAAATGTATTTTCTATTATGTTATCAAATTATCTAAAAATAGAAATTTTGAAAATTGTTAAAAATCCCTAGCTTTGCTATGTCTTTTAAGGTATTTTAATTTTGAGACTGAATAATTTATATTTAAATCGTCATCTAGAATAAATACTAATAAATATATTTTAAAATATATGTATCTGCCATGAAATTTTGATTATTATTATTTATTAATATTATTTTACATTTAAAATATAATATTACTACTACTACTACTACTACTACTACTACTACTACTACTACTACTACTACTACTACTACTACTACTACTACTATGACTACTACTATTACTACCACTACCACCACTAATAATAATAATAATAATAATAATAATAATAATAATAATAATAATAATAATAATAATAATTATTATTATTATTATTATTATTATTATTATTATTATTATTATTATTATTATTATTATTATTATTATTATTATTATTATTATTATTATTATTTCAATTCATTTATTTAAGTGCTAAACAACAGCAAAAAGCCAATTATAATTTACACATTACAATAAAAGGAATAAACCGTATGACATAAAATGAAAATATAAATGTATACATGATAAAATAAAATTTGCATTTAAAATTAATCAACCATAACATTTAAGTTTAATAAGATTACAAAATTTCTTATAATCAATATCACAAAGATTAATGTTACTCTGAATCTGATTATATAAAAAAAAATATTAGAATGAGATATTTGAATCTGATATACAAAAACAGACCTAGTATCATAACATGAAGAACTAATTAAAATAGTTGAAATTATATTTGATAAAATAAGTTGTTTATTAACAATCTTATAAAGATATTTAAGTCTCTATACTTTTGTCTAGATGGAAGATTAATCGTTTTACCCTCCAAAGAAACATATTTAAAAAACTTATTTGAAATAGACTGCAACAAATTGCATCTCTACCAATAACTAGGGTTTCAATTTGTTGAGCTATATTCAATAATAGGAAAAACCAATAAAAAAACAGGCAAAACTCACTATACAATCAATGGATGCCAGAAGGCTTGTGCATAAAATCTCATCTAGTGCCTATTCATCCAATATCCCCATATTAGTTTCTGGCTTGTGGCCTTTGTCAGTGAAGAGCCTTGGATCTAAGAGCACTGCACCTAGATCTTAGGATTAGTGCCTACTCATTCAATATCCCCAGACTAGTTTCTGGTTCATGGCATTCATCATGAGGAGCCTTGGACCTGAGAGTGCTACATCTAGATCTTAGAATATTAGATGAGTAGGCATTAGATATGGATTTTATGGACAAGCCTTCAGGCATCCATTGATTACTCTAACTTGCAGTGAATGGCAATACATATAGTGAGTTTTACCTGTTTTAATAACTGTTATAAGCAAGCATAAGAAATAATGATCATGTGATGTTTATTGGCTTAAAAACCAATGAAAAGAACAATTTCATTTTCGTATCATTACTGAAAAGATGACCATGTCTAAGAAAGGCACCCATGACTTTAAAAAGCAACTGTCATTTCTAGATGAGAAATAAAAGATCCATTACAAGAAAATACAATTTCAAGATCTTTTTGAGATTTAACAGAAATAATTTTATGAGAATTGATATTATAACAAAAGTTTAAAACTTCAGATTTCTTGGAATCAGAAACAAAGGAACATTTATTAAAATGAACTGACATATTATTTAACTCACACCAAGTGCTAAAGTTATCATTATCCTTCTCAATGAGAACACAATCATTAACATATAATTCTTCTAAAAATCTTACAGTCATCAGCATAACTCAACAGAAAAGAGTAATAATAATGATGATGATGATGATAATAATAATAATAATAATAATAATAATAATAATAATAATAATAATAATAATAATAATAATAATAATAATAATAATAATAATAATAATAATCATAATAATAATAATAAAGAACTGAGTGGGTAATCCACACACCAGATTATATATACCATGTATTGCTATTGCGGATGACCTTACTGTTTCTCTTACCTCAAAAAAACTATTACCTACTCTGGAAAAAATACTTAATGAATATACCTTTAAATATAAACTCAAGAATCAACATTAATAAAATATCAGTTTGTTTTTCTTACACTGGCAAAATTCATATGCAAATTTATCATGGTAAACTATCTAATTTCTTTGGATTTCCTTTCTACCTAGGGCCCTTTGGAATGAGACAAAAAATGCAGAAAAAACTGAAAGATGATGCTGAATGCATAATCAATTCTCTCTCCAAAACCTACTTCTTGTTATATGCAAAGTATGCCTTTTCAATAAGCTTCTAACTACAAAAATAACCTATTACTCATCAATCATACACTTCACTAACTCTTTCACTTCATCCATTTATTCACTCTGTATCAAGCTATTATGGTGCAAAAACTACAAAAATAACCTATTACTCATCTTTCACTTTATCCATTTACTCACTCTGTATCAAGCTATTATGGTGCAAAAAATTAGTCTCCATGTCTGTAAAATGACTTATTCTTCCACCAACCAGAAATGAATTAGGTCTTCACTCCATTCAAGTATTTCATAAACAAAACAGTATTAATCTCCTGGCTGTACTGATAAGTTTTCCTGCTCTTGAATGCACCCTTCGAATAACACCCACAGACTGACCACCAACTTCACATGGATATTGGTCTTTACTCGTAAACCAACTCTAATGCATTTATGATCAGATGCCTTTTTTGGTGTTGGTAGATATATCTATTGAAGATTTTATAATATGCTGTACCCAGACCTAACTACTGATCTTCAGTCACCAATGCTAAATATGAACAACTGTCAGTTGATGCAGTGATTTAAAAAATAGTCATTGGAACCCAAATTTTTTGACTTTCTCTTAAGGCTAAATCTTCATGCTCTACCTACTTCTATTTCCTTAAATACTACAGGTTTCACACCAAAATTGATGCTTTTTGTTTTTTATGCTGCAGGGAAGAAGAAATGCAACAGCACCTATTCCACACCTGTAGAGCTCTGACAAATACCTGGGAAATTATGATTAACACATATAAACAAAATAACATCACACTTGATACCCTAATAAAAATGCTCAATACCAGCAGCCATGCATCAATGTTTTGTTTATATATTTTGTTACATACCAGATCTACTTTCTGCCTTGGAAACAACACCAGAAGGCACTTAGCTGCATCCTCTAACAAGCACAAACAGCTGAGGCCAGAATTGGAAGAATTGCACACCAAGATATTTTTGCTGCTATATGGTTACTATTAAAAACCCAAGAAACCCATAACCTCAAACAACCAAATGACTTTGCTGTAACAAAAACAATTCTTTGTTACATATCTCATTTTCAACAATTTTTAACCACCACATCTGTGTATTGAATAGTCCAAAGGATATATTTAATTTAATCAAAATGTATTTTAAACTGATGTAAACCCTTAGACACCTGTCCAAAAATTTATTTGAACTGTACTAATAATATCTATCTGTTTTTTAAAGCTATGTAGTTTTCACCCATGTATTTTAGCAATGTATTTCTGTATGAATAATAAAGTTTGTTTTGAAACAACAACAACAACAACAACAACAACAATAATAATAATAATAATAATAATAATAATAATAATAATAATAATAATAATAATAATAATAATAATAATAATAATAATAATAATAATAATAATAACATCATCATCATCAATGGAAAATATTTATTTTGATTGATCTCTCAAATCATACATTCTCCAAAAATGATTGTATAGAGATAATAAATGCAATAAAATACATATGTATTGAAAATATAATAATACCATGCTTTAATGAATATAGATTGTTATAACCAGATTGTACAAGCAATGGATATGCAGTACTTGAAGATATAAAATGTTAAACCTTCTAAAAGCATAAATAATATTTACATGGTAAGCATTTTAATTAATAAAATATAATCTATATAGTTGTATTTTTTGTAGTAATAAACTACCATACAGCAAACTATTTGGACAAAACTATTATCATCACCATCACATATTTCAAAATGACATGGCAGAGTTTACATATCAAAACAAACTATATTCTGCAAACTTTTCTTATTTTGTTTTATTCTGTATATACACATAGCTATTGTCATCTTTATAATCATCAGTCCAAAATATGAAAATAAAGATTGATTATGATAAGTTAGAAGAAGTTAACAACTACAAATACCTTAGTAATATTATTAATACAGATTGAAACATAATGGATGAAATTAACCATAGAATTAAATTTGGTTGGAGGGCTTTTGGTAGAAATAACTTGATACTAAAAAGAATATGCCTAGGTGTTTGAAAAGAAAGGTTTTTAATAAATGTGTTTTACCAGTTCTTACTTATGAATCTGTGACTTAGACATTTAATAGAAGAGCAATGCAGAGATTTTATACCACTCAAAGAAGTATGGAGAGATGCATGTTGGGACTAACAAGAAGAGATCAAAAACACAATATATGGGTAAGAGAACAAACAGGTATTACTGACCTTATTGAAAATGATAAAAGACTGAAATGGACTTGGTCTGGACATATTGCTAAAAGAGATGATAATAGGTGGACAATTGAAATCTTAAACTGAATTCCAAGAGATTGTGAAAGTCTCAAAAAGTGACCACTTGTGAGATGGATGGATGAAATAACTAAGAGTGCAGGAATGATGTGGAGAAGAGAAGTTAAAGATCAGAGAAGATGGATTGAATAGGGAGAGACCTTCATCCTGCAATGGCTTGATAATGGTTGATGATGATGATGAATCATCATTCACTTTCTTTTTTATACCTATTCCTTATACTTTCTACAGCTTCTTTTAAATACATTTCATAATTTATTTTCTTTTAAGTATATTTCCAATCCAGTTTCTCTTAATTTTATTGAACAATCTATTTTTATTTATTTTTAACTCTTCTGCATTTTTGATATCTATCCAAATTTACTACATTATTCTGTTTCAAATGTACATGTCTCCAATTTTTACCTTATTTTTTAAAATTATCTGTCCTGTTTGCTCTATTTTAAACAGAACATTCAACAGTATTTTTTTAGCTTATTTTTCATTTTCCAACACAGTAACTTTTTATATTTATTAAAAAATTAGGTAGCATTTGTGATTATTATCTATATGTTTCTATTATTACCTTCATCATAAGGTATTCAAATTTTTTAATACTTAAAAACATTAATTTGCTCCATAACTTTCTGTCCAGTTTTTACTCTTTCTTACTCTTTCAATTTTTATTCATTTACATATATTAGCATTTGTTTTATTCACAAACTTTTTACAAGCATTATTCATCCAACATACGAACCAGCCTCATTTTCTTCAAATATTGTTTTCATATCTAAAACCTCCACATTTATAAACATTAGAATGCTTTAAATACAGAACTATGTGAATAAAATTAAACAGTGAGTCATTGCATCCGTATTTAATTTATGAAACTTTCTTTTTAACTTACTCCAAAATGTTTTAGGTAATGATGGCCTCTCTGATCATGATCTCATATAAATATGAGATGACATTACTGCATGCTCTCTGTTAGTCATTTAGCCATTAGCTATGCAAAACAATGTATTTTTTTTTATAACTTTTTATTGCTAATATATATTAAAACAGGAACAATATATTTTATTCTGTTTTTTTTTTTTTTTTAATTGTTAATAAAAATTTCTATTGCAGTAGAAAAAAAGTATTTATAACGTAGTCAAAAGTAGAAAAAAAACTGATCTACTCAGAGAATAAGAAAAGTTAACGATTAAAAAAAAATGTAATTGAGATTATAATTTAACTATATATTAGACTGTATAAATGGTAAATAACATAAAAACAAAGATCATTAATTGTATTCTAGTCTTTAAAAAAATCATTAGTAAAACCGTGTATATTTTTTTTTTCTTTTCTAAATTTAAAATAATTGCATACAGTTAAAAATATTTTGTTGTTGATTAATAACAATATTATGTCATCATTGTAAACATGCTTGTCTATAAACTAGTGATATATCTAGCCAAAAAAATAATAATCAACAATAAAAATTCATCAATACTGATTCATTATTGAATGATTAACCGAGGGCATGTAAATTGGATGCATAAAATAACAATTTTAATATTAATAAAAACTTGAAAAAAAAAAAACTATTTATCCGGGATGAGAATTCAAAAATCTGCCTGTGACAGATAAGTACATTATCTCCTAACGGTTCTTTGTTTAATATATATTATATACACAAACTCTTAACGCAAAATATTTAGATATTTAAGAATTTGCAGATGTATCATAAATTTTAATGTGCCCTTTACAACTTTAAGATGTGTAGGGACAATTTAATGTTGTTGAAAAGTACTAAAGTTTATTGAAGCAAAAATAGCTTTTTTGAAATATTATTTTTTAAGAAATTCAAAACAACTTATGAGTATTCTTTTCAGAGTTGAGTGATCTCTTGAATCAATTATTCTTTATGCTTTAGAGAAATTGTTCTGACAACAAAATTTTTTGAAATGAAAGTAAGACATAATCCATTAATCCTTTTTATTACGTATGTTTCTTGATATTAAACAGACTGATTCAAAATAAAATATATAATTAAAATAAAGTGTATAATATATATGCGCATTTCTTTTATTAAATATTTATTATATTCATTAGAAACTAAGCATTCCATTCTTGTTCTCTTTATTATGTATTTAAGAATATAGTGCATTGGAAAAATTATCAAAGGTGATTTTACATTCATTGTGTGTATATATATATTGTAACGGTAAGATTTGTACCTCCATGTAACAAAAGCTAGAACACAGGCAAAATACACTAAAGCTGATCGAATCCGGATGCTGGGATCCAGAATCCGACCAACATTCAATCCTTTCACCTCTTCTCAATGATCTAATACCCTATGGATGACACTTCTCAACTTCCACAGACATTTAATTTAACCTCGGTCTGTCAGTCAATCAGGGTAAAACAAAAGTCTCGTAAATTAACTAATTGATCACTGATTTGGTAGGATGTACACACATAAGACTAAATGGTTAATTAAAATATCAATGATTGATTATGAAATTTAACAGAGTAATCTACCTATAGATATAATGATGTATGTGAAATTAAATCTAGAGCTGGATAAAAATCACGGACAATAAAATTATGGAAAAGAGTTATAATTTTAAATATTATTAATTTAATAAAACAATAACAAATAATAAATCAAAACATACAAAATTATGTGATGGGAATGTGAGATATTATGCTCACAGGTGTTAACTAACTGATGAGATTAATGTTATCTATCTCATTATAAGTGTTTAATAAAGTGTAGTGCGGTATTGGAGTTTATGCCTATATTAATAGGCAAAATTTCTAGCTCTTTTGTAGTCTGCTAGATCATATGGAACTTTACAGCCAAAGTTATATAACTAACTATAATAATGCTCCTATGGCATCTATCTATACAAAGTTAAATCGAGCATGTAATTAGGCTCAGAGATATGCAGGTTAACGTGTTAACCTAGATTAGGATACACACTAATGCTAGATAAGCATTTAATATAAAAGGAGAGAAAACTGGTTTATAATAGGTTTACCTACGTACTCTATGGCACATACCAAAATATTAATAAAGCAAAAAGGTGCAGATGGGTCGTTATTCATGGGCTTCAGTCTCAAAGACTCGGTTTGCCCTAAAACCGCTCAACTTGCCACGAATAGGAACATTAGTAGTTCAGGGAGTCGGATAAGCATTATGAATAATCTAGATCATTGTGCCTAGTTCTAAAAGTGTGCTTTAACCCAAACTAAAGTGGATTAGTGTGGCCTCCACCATCACTTCATCAATAATCATGCAGCAAGCAGATAATTGTACATTGCATACTTTGTAAGGACACATCCACAACTTATACATATATATAATGCAAATATGTAAACTTATATTACCGTGCCTTAAAATTAGATAGTGTCTAATTGCATATCTATACAATCCAGTTCTCAAATTTAGTATTTCAAATATACTATTTAGAGACTAAATTAATTAGTAACCTAATTTAATATTATCACCTGCATCTCAACATATATAAATTTAAGAAAGGATAAAACATATTTGCGGGGTAATTATGAATAAAACATTAAAATATGTTTTGAGAATATCTCTGTGGCTAGTTCCTATGATACATGAGTTACATATATAAATAGTTATAATTCATAACTAGAATTAAGCAAACTACAATTTTAACTAGATAACTGATTATTGTAATATTAATACCCAAAACTTAATCATTAAAATAATAATATGATCTCGAAACAGTGAGTAAGAAATTAAAATAATATTTCAATTATTTAATATTTATTATATCGAAGATTTGAAATTATCTTTGCAGATCGATAAGCTAAAATTATATTTATAAATACTTGCAGTTTCAAGTCATTTGGCATATTAAATACATATAATAATAAAATCATAGAATAAATCGTATAGATTTAGAAATAGGCCTAAAAAGACCACAGAAAATTATGCATTTAAAATAGATTATTAGAATTTTACATTTTAAAAGAGACTTCGAGTTCTACATTTTAAAAGAGAATTCAAGTTTTACAATCAGGCAAGATTTAGCATTTAAGAATCTTCTTTGTAGATTTTAGTAAAGATGTTTGGGAAAGGCATATTTAATAAATAGCTAGCTTTAAAAGAAAGAATCAAAAGTCACAGTTTATAAACAGAGCTCTGAGAAAAAAATTACCATTCAGTTGTCTTCATTGCAGTTAATTCTGCAGCACTTGGGAGGATATTAAGTTGACACTTTTGATAATGATTTAAAGTTAATAGAGATTTTATATGGCCTGCTTTGCTGGTTAGGGCATTAGGTTTCATTGGACCACAGTTCTTATCCATCCCCAACTAAGGGCCAAGAGGTGATTTATCGCCATTCTACTCAATCATTTTGAAGGTAAAATGGGTGTAGGTTTTGCTGACAACTCCCTTATTATATATATGATCTAATCTTGGCAACAAAACTTTAAGTATTTATACTTTTTAAACTCTGGCCACCTGTTTATTTTTATGAGCTTTTCCGTAGCTGAAAGTCCATTTATTTATTTTAGCAAAACATATTTAATAGTTACAACCAGTAGAAAAACCCATTTATTTATTTTAGAAAAACATTTTTAATTATAACAAGTAATTTAGATTTTGTTTTCCTGCATTATTTTGTTATTAACATTTTATATTTACCAAATCAAGTCCACGCTATTTTAGGACCAATGTGTGACCTACTTCGAAAATTGTTTACAAAAATCAAAATGTTATTTTGACAAAGTTACTTTCATAATTAGTAGAAGACTAATTTTATAACCTTACGTGCAGAATAACAGGTAATATATGTATGCGATTCCAATAATACATCAATAAAATTGGCTAAATAATTTAACTAAAATATTTCTTAAACTAGAAATATTTATAAAATGAATATACATATCTGTAATATATACCAATAACATAATAATTTAAACTAAAATATTTCCTAAATTAGAAATATTTCTAAAATGAATACATATCTGTAATCTATACATACACTATTAAATTACAGACATACCACTCGCATATATATATATATATATATATATATATATATATATATATATATACATACACATGATTCTGCATATATAATAATTTAATGTTATTAAATGGGTACTCTGAGAGGGTTTAAACCCTGGCATATGGTATAGATATGTGGGTAAAATAAGTGAAATGGGTAGATGGATGAAACTGACCATTTCAATATATATATATTACATTATTTTACTTTTAATCTCTATAGAAATTTGTAAAAATTTATGACTTTCTATAAGGCAATATTTTATAATAAAAAAAAAGGATTTAATTTAAATTATGATAAAATTTATATTCAAACCTTAATATCAAATTAAATATAGCATAATTTGAGTTGTTCTTATTCAGGTGATGTTAACAAATTTAATTGATAGAAAGACATTGAGAAATCTGGAGGACCTTCATATATAAGTATATAAAATTGTTACTGACTGTTGCCTTTGACAGAATCATCTTAAATTCAATATTCACCAATCTAAATAGTTTTAAGTTCCATCCTTATGCTAATATTGGCACTACTACTTGAAACATTTTGTTATATAATAAATCCAGCATTGTTATTAACAGTTGAGTGTATTTAAAAAAATTAAATAAAGTTTGAATGTTTTAAAAACATTTAACCAATAATATTGGATTATGGAAATAATAATAATAAAAATATCATAAATTTTCAGACAAATACAACATATGTATTTTTTTATTAAAAATAATATTAATGATAAATCTCATTAATTAAGTAAATAAATATGTCACTAAATTTTTAAAAAAAATATATATTAACGTATAAAATTTATTTGTTTTATTTTATCTAAAATAATCAGCTTTGTGAAATAAAAAAAATGCTATGTAATGATTGCAAAATAATAATATTATCATAAACTTTGAAATTGTAAAGCAGTATAAAATTTATCTTTGGAACTAATTTTAAAAATGGGGGGGGGGGAGGATTTTTCATTAAAAATAGTTTTTAGACAAAAAAGAACTGAGGAATTAGCAACTAATTTGAAAATTATTTATTAATTTTATTGGTAAGATAGTGCACAAAATATTAGGAGATACCAATCAAAGTAATAATTACTTAAATTAATGATACATTGACATTTGAAGCATCATTCTCTGATGTAAAGAGTCCAGAGAATGAAGATATTGGTTTTTAGAAAATGGTCAAAAAAGTACCATACTTTAAATATGAATATATAAATGCAATTTGTAAATTATTATTATTATTATTATTATCATTATTATTATTATTATTGTCATCATCATTATTATGTATTAATAATATTATAAATGTAAAGATTAAAATTATTATAATTCTGGGAATAGTATTTCATATTTATTTAATAATTGTTATTTTTTTTTAAATTTCAGTTCTAATACAAACATTTCTAAAACAAATTTATAAAAGATACCTTAAATGGTTGTACACCCACATGATTATATATATATATACACACACATATATATGCGTGTGTGCTTTAAAAGGAAATTTATTTTTACGCATTGGCATTTCGAGGCATTATACTTATGTATTATTTGAGTTTCTTAAAATAAACATAAATACATGTAAAAAAATACACACCTATAAATAGCAAATTTATAATAACCAGACATATCAAATTGAAATAATAAAAATAATATTACTCTTATAATGAAAGAAATCTTTCCTGAAACCAGGGTCAATATGTTTTATAAGTTAGTAAAAGAAATCTTTACCAGTCATAGCTTTATTATTTATTTATTTTCTGTAGTGCATACTTCTAATGTTATATTAAATTTTTGTGTTAGAGGATCAAAACCTGAATTTTATATATAATTTTAGCAAAAAGGCAATTATTGCATATATCATATAAACCTAAGGAAATGATGTTACTGATGGATATGATTTTAGTTATTTTATATTTTACATACAAAATGAATGAAACTATCTTGAAAAGTAGTTTGTTCATAATATTGCAGAGTTGATTTTGTTATTAAAATAAAAAACTAAATAACATAATAGAATCAAATATTTTATAGAATAATGAAAAGCTAAAGTCATCACTGGTACAAATCAATACCATGGTGTAAATAATGGATGTTGAATATAATGTGTTATTGTTTTATAGCCATTACTGTTTATAGGTGTGTATTTGGTAAGTGGTGCATAGATGTGGAAAAAAAAAACATTTAGATTATAAAAAAAAAGATAGATCAAATAATAGCTTAAAATGTTCCTCACATCAGATATTTATTTTTGCTGTTGGGTGTATTTATTTAATTGGCAATTAATTTTATTTTAGATGTTATTTATGTATATTTTGTAACAAAGTTATAATATTGTTGGTTTCATGGTGGTTCTCATAGTCATTTATTTTGCATTTGATAAATATCCATCAACATCATCTATTCCCATGTATCATATTACAGTTTTTTCATGTTATCTTTTCAAAATTATTAATATAACAATTAAAATTTGTCTCATGAGGTATATTTGCAGTTTTTTTGACAAAAGAGCTAGTGTAATAAGAGTAGAAAAATTTAGCATTGGTATACACTAGGTGAATATCATGATTTGCCTAGGATAAATAAATAATTTCTGATTTATGAATTACATGTTTTATCAGTTATGATTTTTAATTTATAAATAAATAGCCAGATTATATATTCTTTATTTGTACCAATCATCATATATTCTTGTTTCCCATTACAGTCTATATATATAATATTATAATGAAGATTTTCATGGTTACATGATACAAATAAAATCTTTTTTGGATTCTACTATGTGTTAGTTTCTTTGCATAGATTGCCAATGTTTCAATGAAATCATATTAATCTTTGTCATGACAAATGCAAAAAACTGTTTTGTCTCAAGTAATAGTGAGATTATGATTGTGTTTGAATTAAAGAATGTTTATTTACATGTATATTAAATAGTTGATCAGTCAGAGTAGGGGGTGGATTAATAAAAATTAGCAAACAGAATTACAAACATTTTTTTTAGTCATCCTATTTTGATTAACAAATATCTAATATATATATATATATAGTAAACATGCTAATAGCTGTAAACAAGCTTTTTTTGATAAATGACACAAAAGAAAGCATTTAAAATCTCTATCACTGAGGTGCTAGGATACTAGATTTAAAATATAAACTAAATTCCAACATTTATTGAATACTTAACTATTAAATAAAAAATCCAAATTTTCAGACATTTACATATCTTCAAATTCAGCTATATAACTTACATAATTATATGGGACTATATAATTTTCAGATACTCCTTATATTAGTAGATTTAGGAATATAATATCACCAAATCCTCACTTATAATAGTAAAGAAATAAAGTCATGCATTACATGACTTAATTTAATAAACTTGTATTTACAAATATAATATAACGAGCATGCTAATAGCTTTAAACAAGCTTTTTTTTTATAAATGCCACAAGAGAAAGCATTCAAAATATCTATCTAGAATTATCCATATCTCCAAACTGATTTCAACTGTTTCACTGATGAGAGATAACAGCTTAAAACTGGTTTAGGGATAGGAATAATTCTAGATAGAGATTTTAAATGCTTTCTCTTGGAGCATTTTCAAAAAAGGCTTGTTTAAAACTATTAGCATACTCATTATATTAAATTTGTAAATACAAGCTTATTAAATTAAATCACATAACGTATGACCTGATTTGTTTACTATTACTAATATACATAGTATATATGAACATTCTGTAATTCATGGGCAATTATTATTTTGATATAAAACCAGTTCTTCATTTCAGTCTTGACCTTGATAAAAAATAAATGTAATTTCATCAAAACATTGGCAATCTATATAAAAAAAAGTAATACATAGTATGACCCAAGCAAAGAGTGTATTTTATTGTATTCAGACTGCATTTAATTTATTTAAATGTTTAATATAACATCTGAGTTTGAATTTATCCCAAAATAGTATTTATTAAAATTATGAAAATTTGCATAAAATATATGTTATTATAGATTGAATAATTATTTTATAAAAGCATATTGTATCTTTTATATATTATGTAAGTATATCTTTCCAAAGTATGTTTGTGCTCCATGTATGCTATTATGAATTCCAGTTGGGAACCTAGGCTAAATTAGATACTTTATAACAACTACATCACCTTCCTCCACTTATCATTGGCAATGTCTCAGAATTATAATCTACATGTACAAGGCAAATTCATTCAATTTTTTAATTTATAAGCAAAAATATGAGATTATCTTCATTATAAAAAATATATAGTCAAAGTTTAATAAATTAAACAAATATATTTATTTACAAAATCAAGACAAAAGATTAGATTAGATAAATAATAATAATAATAATAATATGATAAAACTCTTTGACTTTTTTCCTAATTAAATTAAGTTAAACCATCTTATAATATACAATTAGATGCAACTTGTACACAAAATTTATATTTAATTCTCAAAAACTATAAAATAATAAAGTGCAAAAGAATAAGAATGTGTATATGTATGAAGCAATGTACAGTGGATAAAAATAGTGTGGATTTGTGATGAATAAACTAGTCAAATAAAGATTACATTTGCTTAAATTTGGCCAAATATATAGTTTATCTAAATCGTGAGGTATTTGGGAATAATGGTAATATCTTCAATTTAATCCCACTCTCTTTTTGTGATTGAAAAAATATAAGTACAATATTTAATAATTACCATCTAACTTCAGCAATAAATATATATTAAATTGTCTCCTGCTCTATTTATAGCAATATTCCCTTTCATATTATCTACTTAAGAAAAATCACATATTAATAAGACCAAGTATTTTATTTGCTATGTAGTAAGTATCAAATAAATAAAATAAAATTTCCATGAAAAAAAAATTAATATCATAAAATATATTTCAATTAAAAGCCAATGGGATTTCTCAAGTTGTTCTTTTACACAAACATATATTATATACACGCACAATTTAACTTCAGTTTAATGAATATATTAATTAATATAACTTATTAATAAGCATTAATATTTTCTAGAATGTAGTGTATGCAGGAAATTCAATTTTTGTAATCAAAATATATATCCAATCTATAAAAGTAGTTAATACGCCATAGTTTCATCTAGAATTTTTTAACACTTCATTTCACACTTTGAAAGCTAAAAAAGATTTTTTTTTTGTTTGAAGAAACAATGACAATAATATTAAACATATAAATAAGATGTTTATTTTTTAAAAGTAAATAAATAATAAATAATTCTCTTTTTTTAATTGTTAACTGATCCTCCACAATAATGATGATGAATTATCTTACGATTTTTTATATGTGAATACAATGACAAGCAATTAATGTAAATCACTGGCATATCTTGATATTTCTTTAGAAATTGTTAAAGTTCATCTTTAATGGCTTAACAAAATATTAAAAAAATGGAAAATACTTAATTATTTTTCATCAATGAATATCATTGTTACAAATATTTCTAAATCCAATACTTTTTTTTATTTTCATGTCATAACTTATATAAATGCAATTTATACAACAAAGAAATCTTTTGCTAAAAAGTGTTGAAAATAAGGTGGATAAACGACAAAATGAATATTAGTTAGAGCTCCATAAATTAAGTTTTAAACCCAAAAGTTCAAAACAAAATTGAATGTTAAAAGAAATTTATTTTAGCTTAATTTCACTTACAAATCTTTGTTAATTAATTGAGATGCTATTTAGCTGTAGTAGGTTATTTTATTACTGAATTTGGTGAAATATGATGATTCATAGGTAATAGTTTGCTTATATGTTACTGATTAATCAAATAGCTTTGAAGATTGATAGTGGGTCTATTCAGTAATCATTTTTTTCTACTCATGCATCATTTGGTTTACAAATGATGCCTAAAAGAAAGAATGAATAAATGATTGATCAGTTCCAAAAAAAATTGTCATAAATTTATATCTTTCATTTGCAGCATTTATCCAAATGACAAAGTAAATAAACCATGAAGATGTTAGAATGAAATTTTAAAATAATCTTTTTGAATATTTTTGTAATCAAAATGTTGTTCTAAAAAATTTTACAACTGACTTTTTGCACACTTTTATTTATTTAAAATAAATAAATAAATTCTAAATAATAATTATTTAAACATTTAAAAAAATATTTAAACTTTTTATATTTTTCTCATTTCCCCATTTTAATTTATAAAATATTATTATTTTATATAAGAAAAAGTACATTAGCCAAAACAAAATTAAACTTCAAGAACAATAAAGTATATTTGCATGCACTACTATCTTGTTATTACTATTATTTTATTAAATCTGTGTTTTATTCTATTTGTTTATGTAATTAAACGCTTGCACTTATACATTTCTTTTTATTTATTCATGTGTACAAATAAAATGTGTTTAAGTAAAATGGACACTTACAATAAAATCAAAATAAAAGATAACTTAGCAGTCTGAAACTTTATTTAGAATGGCCAAACATATTTATATGCCATATTTAAAATTAAACTATTTTTAAGGTAAGAATTTAAAATTATAATAATAATAATTAGTTTTAAACTAAACGATTTTTAAAATTTCATATGAATACAGACAGTCAGCCTAAACCTATTGGCTATATTGAAATTAATGTAATTAGAAGGGATTTAAACTCAGACGTTCAAACCTTTTACATTACATCCATTTCATTTTATAAACCGACATGATCACATACACATGGAAAAAATAAATGATCTCCAATATACATATTGCGTGCTGAACCAGCCCTCATCAGTTGATCCAGATCATCATCCCCCACACACATGTATAATCAGTGCTGACTTTAAATTCATAGAAAATATTCAAACTTAAATAAACAGACTTCAATATTCTCCATACTTCAACTCTTTAGTCATCCATATCATTGAAAATCTGATGGTGGAATTCTATGTTTATGCCAATATTTTTGTCATACCCATGACGACCTAAAGTCACTCTGACCCTTCATATACAGAACCGTAATATGTTCATTTAAATACACACAAGATGAATAGGCAGAATACAGGCTGAATATACAATATTTAAATATGAGAGATATTGCCTACACTAAACTTAATGTAATTTAGAAGGGATTTGAACTCACACTTTTAAGCTCCCTATAGCTATCTACTCAATCTTATATAACCAATACATATGAAAAAGATAAATCATCTCCAGTATATGTATTTTGTGCTCAATTAGCACTCATCAGTTGATCCAGATCATCAACTTCCACATACATATATAATCAATGCTGAGTTTATATTAAGATAGCAAATCTTCAAACTTTAATGGGTATGCTTCAATCTTCTCCAACTCTTCAGCCATCCATAGATAAAGCAACATTTCCATATCTGCTCTAGGGCAATGAAATAATGAAAGAAAAGGAATTAATCGCACAGAGTTGCCAATTTCTGGAAGATGAGAGTTTGGTTTTCAATCATATTTTATCCATTAACTAATTTATTTATTTGCAAATTTTAGGTGGTTACTTACACTGACTGCGACCTGTTCACGTGAGAAAAAAGTCTTAAACGATTGAAATCTGAAAAAGATTCAATATTATTTGATGCAGATTCACCCGATATATATGCTCAAACATAAAAATATATTTTAAAATAGCAATTTCTTCTTAAAAACAATGCATTTAAAATAGAAAAACATTATTATTTGAAAGTTTGCTGTTTTTATGTTAACTTAAAGTTTTACAAATATTGATGTTAGTTAATATTTATTAAATATATTCGGTAATAAAATATTGCTTTGCTTTTAATATTTGCCTTCTATATATATATATATATTAAAAATTACATTTTGTAAAATTTATTTTTTAGTTATGCCATAGCTGATGATGCGTATCGTAGTATGCGTGACCGCGGTCTGGACCAGTGTGTTATCATCTCAGGTGAGAGCGGGGCAGGAAAAACAGGTGAGTTATATATATTATAATATTTATTTATTCAAGTATTAAATAATTACAAATACAGCTGGGTTTTTTTTTAAAAAAAAATTATAAGAAAAATAAAGTATTATTTAAAAAGTAGTGAATATTAAAAACTTTAGAAAAAATTATCAGACTAGAATTTGAACTATTTTTGCTATTACAACTATTGGTAGTACTATAATATAGTCTGAGTAATACAAATAATTTATTTAAAAGCAAAGCACTTTTTTTTCAAGATAATTAACTTCAATGCCCATTTATGTAGCAACGAAAAAAAGAATTAACCGTGTTGTAGTAATATAATTAATTGCATTCCTATTATATTGGTTTGATTATTAGTCCGGTAAAAGATAAAATTTATCAGTTTCCTGTAATGCTTAGACTTTTTTAGATGGACAGTCACTTTAATAGATTAGTTTCTAATAGATATCTAACTATTTTTTTTAATTTAGATGATAAAAACACGGATGAAAAATATCCAAAGTCTTACGGTACACAATTTGCAAACCTGGCGAATAATATTTTATGTTTGGTTGTTTTTCATAAAGGCAGATGAAAAGCCTTTATTTATAATAAAGCTCTTTGATTTCTATAATAAGAGCTGAAAATCGCTTTAAAATAATGCAAGATTAATGAATTACTGTCTCCCCCCCCCAAAAAAAAAAAAAACATGTTAGGGAATGTCAATAATGTACTTTATGAATAAATTATATTATTATTCATATAAGACCACAGTTATATCAAAAAACTAAAATATAGTTGTGAATAAACATAGTACGTTAATTTATTTCAGAATAACTAATATTTTATCGGTCTGAGAAATATCAGCTTACATTACCTTTACTAAAAGCTTTTAATACTTAAACTTTTTTATGTACAAACATGTATATACATGGATTGATAATTTTATGTAATAAGTAGTAAAAAAAATGATCCAATAGAAATGCAAATTATTTTGCAGTATCATGTATGTATGTAATCAGTCAAAATCATTTATAGATGCAATGTAATCTAATTTTTTAAATCTATAAATCAAAAGTATTATTTTTATTGTTAAATTATTATTATTATTTTAATTTTTAACAAATAGAATACACAGTCACATCATTATATCGACACTAAGTGATTTCAATCTTGATGAAATGTATTGAAATCCATCAATAGTGGTGCACTGTATATAAATTATATCCAGTTATTGCACAAATGTTTTTAACACACACATATATATATATATAATTTATTTTTAAAATTGTATATGTTAAAAGATCAACAAAAATAAAGTGCAATAATAAATTAATAGATTGAAAGAGTGAGCATATTCACCTATGTCTATGCAGTACTCAAATCTAGTTCAATCTCTTTGCAATGTAATCATTCTCTCCCTCCATAAAAAAACAAGTAAATTTTTTAAATATTTTTTTATTTTTATTTGAAACTTAATGATAAGCATAAAATATAAAAAATATCTATAATGTGAAGAGTGGTACAGTGCTATGGTATTGTTATTCCGAAGATGTATCAGAAGAGTTAACCTCTTCACCTGATTTTGAACATAAAATGATGCATATGAGAGAAGTCCCTCCTGCCTATTTAGAGAATCTTGAATAAATTCTGAAGCAAATAAAGTTGATAGAGTTTTTATCCTTTTTTAATGCCAATAAATTTTTTAAAAAAACAATAATAGAAAGTTGTTTTTCTTGTTTTTTAACTTAACAAAAGATTATTTCACTGGCTATAATATTTTGATGATCAAATATATGATTATAATAGATCATTCCAGACAAGTATTTCATAGTTTTGTGTTTTATATTTTATTTATTCTGAAATCATCAAATTTATGTAATGCCATTCTTAACATAAGTTTTTAAAATATTTTTTCCACTTTCGTTTTTTTTTTTTATTATTTTTTTTTTTTTTACTAATGAGTTTTTTTTCTCTGTCAGAACGTCTTTATAACCTTCAATATGTTCTTAACTTTTTCAAGAATCACATCAATAAATCCATTTCTCTTCGGATCCTCTTTCTTTTCTATCAATATTTGGAAAGCTTTATAATTATTTGCTACATATGTCCATATAATCTTTAAATTTGCATATTTTGTTATTCGCTATTGCTTTTATAAATGTTATTGCATCATATCATTAATTATTATTGAGAGTGAAATTAAATTTGCTCAAATCTTAGTGTTAAGCAATTTCAACAGTGAAATAGTTTTGAAAGTACAAATACAACTTTGATATTTTCATATTTATAAAAAACAGATTCATAATGATTAGATTGCATTACATAATACTAATAATATCACTTTAAGCCCAACCTTTTTTGCATCATGGATTTTTAATTTCAATAATTAAAAAATTATGAAGTATTCCATAAATAGAATGGTTATGACCCAAACTTTTTATTGTTTTGAAATTGCAGATAACAATTTTTATTTTTGTTTTAAATAGAATCATAATCTATATAATATTAATATCATGTACTTTCTGTATTACTTTTACAATGCTTTATATAATTATGACCCAAGCAGTAAAGATTAGAATATATAAGTAGAAGTTCTGAAGAAGATTGCTGGGTCAATCAAAGCCATAAATAGTGGGTTGTAATTATATGAAGCATTGTAAAAATAATAAAGAGAGTAAATGATATTAATATTATATGCATTTTGAAATGTAGTAAAAGGAATAAAGTTAGAATTAGAATTATTCTATTTATAAAAGACTTTTGGCTTGATTCTATGACCTGCATTATTGCCACATATTACCAATGTTGATTTGTTTTTAATGATTTAAATCTTTCCTATTTTATTTTTTTGTAAATATGTTTAATTCTGTATCAGTTTTTAGAATAGACTAACTTCATCACAATTAAATGCCTATTCAAAAACACAGTCTTCTTCAATATTCATTTCAGTCATAACTTTAGTAAAAGCTTCATCAGTTGGTAAATGTAGCATTTCCCATAATTTTGATGTTATAAATTCATATCCATGTGACTCTGAGTAATCACTTATTATTTGAAATAATGAGTTTATGTTATTTTTTAGTGATCTTTTACTAATTTTTTTACAGAAACTCAACACAATCTGGTTCAATATATTATTGTTTACTGGCTCAATCTTTTTGTTTATATCTTCCATTTACAAATTTAATTTTTGTTCAATCTTCAGTATATACTTATTCACATAATTTCTGCCATAGTTTCATACAATGGTAAAAAGGTAACATTATTAGCACAATATCCATACATTATAGCCAGCACTTCTTATGAATTTTTGAGCAATACCCATTCAATTATTTCTAACATATCATGGAAATAATTTTAGCAGTTTTAGAAGTGCAAATAATACTAGCACATTTTTTTTCTTTTTTTAGGTTAGTATTTTGTGAATTGAGATTTTTTCTTACTGAATACTTTTCCAGCTTCAACATAGAAATATTTTTTGTCTTAAGAAAATTATTTTTATTTTATAACATAAATGAAGAATAAAGTATTTCAAACATTGCCTTCTATTTTTTTATATTACAAGATAAATTAATCTTCACATTTTGGCAGTTGAAATATAATGGTTCTACTGTATATTAAATTTGCTTTTACATTTTTTTTAATTTAAAAATTTACTTTTAAAGTTATCTATATCTCATAATTTTTATACATATTTCTTAAGCATGCTAATACCATTTAAAATAAATATTGCAAGTATTCTTTCCACTTTCTATAGAGCTAAAATTAAAGTAGAATGTGATATATTTTAAATATCATTAGCTGCTCTGTTTATAAATTTGTCAGTCATTCTGATACATAAAATAGTTGGAACTTTGAAATTAGGTAAGAAGTTGATTTCTATATGGCTCTTTTTTAATTAGCTCATTTTGTAGTTTTATTATCAACAGTTATCTGATCTGCTATACTATTCTAATATATTTCACTACAACTATTTGCTTTTTATTTTTATAACTCATGTACATCAACTGTCACTATTGAATAACAGTCTATCACAACTTATATAGATGTTTAGAATTGTTTTCAAAATATTTTTTAAACTTTTACAGGAATTTAATCTTTTTTATTATCAACAATTTAATCTCATAATTAGATTAACAAAAAAAAAACGTTGTGTTTTTTTAGATTTATAACTTTACAAACTAGAAAACATAAATTTTACTTAATTTAGGTGAGAGTAAATAAGATGAGTTTATTTAATTAACAAAAATAGTTAAAATAATTTTAATAGAAATATAACTTATATTTATGTGTGATTTTCTTATTATGGAATGAAGTTAATCATTCTCAATATATCCATATATTGAATTTTACCCAGAAAAAGTATACTTAAAGTAAAGCATTCTGGCAACTTTTCTAATTGTGCAAGTTTTATTGCTGGTTTTATTTCATTTTCTCCTCTAATTTTTATTTTCTTTGTTTTTATTTTTAAATGTGTGCTTTCTTGAACCTTTTACTTAGCTCTGACTGAAATACTTTTTGACAAGGTTGAGATCGGTTATTTTATGGGCTATTTGCTAATGCAAATTCACAAAATCTTAAAATATATTAATTGCAGAAAAATTTAAAGCAGCAAAATAAATTTAAATAAAAAAACAAAAAAAGAGAAAAAGATCATCTTAGCACATTTTTGAATAAAGGAGTTTTCTGTAAAATTTTTAATCTAATATTTTTTTTTATTATTTTCCTTAAAGACACAGTTAATGACTTTAAATTTGAGATGTTCTACATCCAGTATAATATCTTTTTCATTTTTTATTTTAGTCTCCATCTATTGGATTTTATCATTTATTTTCTAAAAAAATGTATTACTTTTGTTAATGTATTACGATTAATTGACTGCAGAAAGGAGTTTTCTATTAACTGAAAGGAGAACCTTTGATTCCTCTTGAAGGCCTTAAAGAAACCAAGCAGGGCAAATTCCTAATGTTCACTCCATATGTTCTTGTCGTTGCAGCTGTTATTACTATGTAATTATTTATATAGTATACGAACATGGATGGGGTGTTCTCCAACACATATTAGCCAGCGTGGTGAGTTTATTGGCTTTTTACCACCGAGTTTAAGAATATTTTTTCAATATATACAATCAGGACATACAAAAATAAATCATGGTCCTTATTCCCAGGAGGCTGTAAAGTTACCAACCAAGGCAGTGGTTGGTGACTAAATGCAGAGGGTGCTAAGAATCCCCTGATTGTGAACTCAAGCTGCCATTTGATGATGACTTTTTATTTAGGTACTTACAACTGCAGATCACTTTCAAGTGAAGGAAAATTGCAAGAGTTAGAAGAGGAACTGTCTTATATTAAATCTTACATTATTGGACTTTGTGAAGTTAGAAGAAAATGTGAAGAAACAATTGATTTAAAAAGTGGACATATACTCTACTATAAAGACACAAATATTGGAAATACAAGTGGAGTAGGATTCATTATAAATAAAAAATGGAAGAATAACATTGTGGAGATTGATGGTGTATTGGACAGAGTGGCAAGATTAGTTTTATAACTTAATAGCAGATATCAAATAATTCAGGTTTATGCCCCAACAAGTTCTCATAGTGATGAAGTAGTAGAAGACTTTTATGTGGGTGTACAAAAGGCTTTTTATTAGAGTAAACAACATTTTAAAATTGTTATGGGAGACTTTAATGCTAGAATTGGTAAACAAATGAAAGATGAAAATGCTGTAGGTAATTTTGGTTATGGTAATAGAAATAAGAGAGGAAATAGACTTGTGGAGTTTGCAGAAAAAGAAAAACTTTATATTATGAATTCTTTTTTTGAGAAAAATGTTAAAAGGAAATGGATATGGAAGCATCGAAATGAAGGTACAGCAGAATTGGATTATATTTTGACTAACAGAAAACACATATTTCAAGATTGTAATGTTCTTAATAAATTTAACACAGGAAGTGATCATCGATTAGTTAGATGTAAGATATATGTTAATGCAAAACTAGAGAGACAAAAATTATTAAAAAAAAACAATATTTACAATTACAAATTGGTTTCAAGTATTAGTAGATTTTGAACATAATTCAGATTTGAATGACATTAATAGGAAAATAACTGATACACTTTTAAAAACGGCAACAAAGATAGCTGGTAGAAAAAGCTGCAATTGACCAATAAAATTTCTATTGAGACTAAAGAATTTATGAAGAAAAAAAGAAATATGAGGATATACAACAATGAAGCATTAAAAAAGATTGAATATCTTGAATTTTGTAAAATGGTGCGGAAAAGAGTTGAAAATGATATAAGAAAGTATAACTCTGAACTAGCAAGGAAAGCTGTAGAAGATAATAAAACTCTCATGAGTGTAAAACAACATTTTGGTATTGGTAGGAAATTTATCTGCAATAAGAAAAAAAGATGGCATTTGTAGAAGACTTCCATCAAGAATTATATAGTAATAAAAACAAGTACATCCTATACCTATTATATTTTCTGAATTGCCCAGAATTTTGAATGAGGAAGTGAGACATGCAATTAAATTTATGAAGAAGGGGAAGGTTCCAGGTAATGATGGAATTATAATTGATATATTAAAAGAAGTAGGTGAAGAAATAGGAATTTTTTAGCAAAGTTATATACCAAATGTCTAAATGATAAAGATGTACCAGATGGTTGGAAGAATGCAGTATTAATATTAATATTTAAAAAAGGTGATAAAGAAGGTATTAGGAATTACAGATCTATCAGTCTTTTATCAGTTTTGTACCAAATTTTTACTAAGATAATTACAACTCATCTACAGAAAACACTGCATTTCCACCAACCAAGAGAACAAGCTGGATTTAAAAGTGGTTTCAGTACAGTAGATCATATCCAGGTATTAAGAGAAGTTATAGAAAGGACAAATGAATATGAGTTGCCATTATGCTTAGGATTTGTAGATTATAAAAAGGCATTGGATCATCAAGGAGTAGATCCATAATACTGTCATATTTTAAAGAATATTTATAAAAATGCAACAGCAACAATTAGATTACATAATGATAGAAGGAAAATCAATATTGAAAAGGGTGTAAGACAGGGTGAATCCATGTCTCCAAAACTTTTTACAGCAGTGCTGCAAGAAGTATTTTGTGGAATAAAATGGGAAGGTAAAGGAGTGAAAGTAGATGGAGATTATTTAAGTCATTTTGATTTATGCATATAATGTAGTTGTTTTTGCAAATAATGCTTTAGAGTTGCAGGAAATGTTGCAGGAGTTAAAGATGAAAGTAGGAAAGTAGGACTAAAGATAAATGTTAAAAAGTCAAAAGTAATGTTTAATAGATTTTTTCAAAATATAAAAATAAAGATTGATTATGATGAGTTAGAAGAAGTTAACAGTTAGAAATACCTTGGTCAGATTATTAATACAGATGGAAACATAATGGATGAAATTAATCATATAATTAAACTTGAATTGTAGTGCTTTTGGTAGAAATAACTTGATACTAAAAGGAAATATGCCTATGTGTTTGAAAAGGAAGGTTTTTAAATAAATGTGTTTTGCCAGTTCTTACGTATGAATCTGAGACTTGGATACTTAATAGAAGAGCAATACAGAGAATTCAGACCATTCAAAGAAGTATGGAGAGATGCATGTTGGGAGCAACAAAAAGAGATCGAAAACTCAAGGTATGGGTAAGAGAACAAACAGGTTTTACTGACCTCATTGAAAAAATTAAAAGACTGAAGTGGAGTTGGGCTGAACATATTGCTAGAAGAGGTGATAATAGATGGACAATTGAAATCTTAAACTGGATTCCAAGAGATTGTAAAAGACCCAGAAAGAGACCACATGAGAGATGGATGGATGAAATAAGAAAATGTGCAGGGTTGATGTGGAAAAGAGAAACTAAAGATGGATTGAACTTGGAGAGACCTTCATTCTGCAATGGATTGATAATGGTTGATGATGATGATGATGATTATGATTAATTTATCTATGCTGGAGAACAGCACTCTAGAATGATGCTAGTAATAATAAATCACAACCACTTTAACAGCAAAACATCTCAAACTCTACAATATAAACATATTACCATATCCTATGCTGAAAAAGTGATGAGTATTTAGAAAAAAGTAATGATGTTGTAGTGCTAAATGTTTGATGTTTTAGTTCAAAAGATTCTCAAAATAATACTAAAAACAAGATGAAACATATTTTCTACATTAATGGATTATATGGTATAACTACATTAAAGCCATTGAATGTATATTTTCTTGTGTCATTACTTAGAAAAGGAAAATGTTAATTAGGAATGAAATTCCCACTGAAATATGAATTATGCATAATGTGATAAAAATAGAAATGAATCACTTAATCCTTAATAAACTAATATATATTTGGCTGGGATAGTTAGATTACGAAAATGTTTTATGCGATATTCATACTATGATCAATAAATAAAAAATAGTGAAAGGGTGTTGAATATAATTCTGTGAATTGTTACTAAATATCAAATTTATTTTATCCAATCAATTTTTATTCTTATATTAAATGCAGCATTACAAATCCATGACATGTGTATATTGATAGCCAAATCACAAAAGAGCTTTTTTTTTTTCTTTTGAACATACATTGCAATTCATTTTAGAAACAATAAATAAATTTTAAAAATTGTATAAAATCAAAAAAATGATATATTTATTTTATTCATTTATTAAACATGATGACAAAGTAAAATCAGAATTGACTTTTTATTATTATTCAAGAAAGTGATAATTACTTTAATCTATTAAATGACAACCATAATTATATGTTATAATTCAATAGTATTATTGTATTATATATATATTTAAGTGTCATAGCATCGGCCGAGACATGAACCCACAACCCAGACAACTGCCTGCAAGTGCAAGGCAGTCACACTGACCTCTCGATCACCAATGCAAGACTTAATGTATTATATTTCCTTATTAATTCTAACTTACTTGCAAGTTTACAATTTATATTTTTTAAAAAAATATTGCTTTGATGTTTTCAAAATAAGAAGAAATCATTCATTTCTTTAAAGAAATTCTATTTTCTGTGAGATTAACAATCACAGACTTTATTATTAATTTAAAATAAAACTAAAAGTCTCATTAAGTCCACATATAAAATTCACCATCCAGACATCTGTTTATCAAAATCTACTGTTTCTTATTAGATATTTAATCATCTTTATAAAATAGTATAACAAAGTAAAAAAGCTGATTTCTCAGTAGGACAACTCTATAAGTAAATGTTATTCTGATTTCATTCCTGAGGAGGAAATGATACATGTCTATCACATAATAAAAAATGGAATACTATTCTATAGCATTCATAAGAATTACCAATAGTAATCTACATGTTTGTGGGTATTATAAACCAGATACTTCTCATTCAAAAAAGTAAATGTTTTAAATCCATAGTATAAGACAATAATAATATTTATTATTAATGGAATATTAATTTACCAATAAATAACAATATAAAATAAGAAGTGCAGAAAAAAATTACATTTATTCTACTTCAAAAGACTTGTGACATAGCAGTTAGAGCATTCACCTATTATGTCTATGACTTGGTGCTCAAATTTGGGTCACATAAATCTTAAAATATTTTTCTGATTTAAAACAAAGTAGCTATCAATTTAGTATTATTCATTAAATAGGTATTTAACCATTACTACCTAAAGAGTAAAAATTTGATATCAATCTTATTTAGAGGAGAGTTAATATACTAATGACTATATCTTATTTAGAGGAGAGTTAATATACTATATGACTATATATATATATATATATATATATATATATATATATATAACTGAAACATAATTCTTTCTTATTCTAAGTAAGTGACATATTTCTGTAATGCTGATACCATAAATTATCTTTAATTCTAAATGTTTACTTCTCTTTTCATCCAATAATGTAATTCTTATAAATTCATTATAATCGAGTATTATGAAAAGGTAAAAATTGAAGTTTAAATGTTTGATGCTACACTAAACATGCTTTTGGCAGATCACTTTCAGAATCATAGTGGTGTTTAAAGTTTAGCAGTTAGAACTATGCCTAAATATGGATGTATTTTGATATGTAAATGCAGCATTTAAACATTCAATTTTTTCAACAATAGAATGCCATAAATTCTTTCTGTTGATAGAATGTGGATCCTTTGCAATTACCCAAACCTCTTTATATTTTCTTTTTCTGTCACCTCTTTTGACACAGATTGTTCTCACATTGGTGGGAGTGAAAGTGTTGCCCACAGTGAACTCCTGATGAAGAAGGACTGATTTTTATTTATTATTTTATTGGACAATTTTCATGGATATAATTGCTCAAGATTCACTATAATATACAGAACTACAGGATTGGACACTACATGTGATTTCATAGACGAGGAATGAGCTTTGCTGATGATATTTTATCTTCAAGTTGTTTAACAAATTATTTAGTGATGGTGATAATCTATAGCTTACTCTATAAGTGTTAGTACCTATTGTACCATCTACAAGTAGATGGTCCAAAGATATTGGCATTTAAAATATTTAAAAGCTAAAAAGTTAATTTAAAATTTTTTAGTTTTTTTGAAATTCCAGGGATGTATTGGAGGTTTATTTATGCTGATATTTATGTTTTTATTTGTATTGGTATAAAATTTTCTGATTGTCTTTATTAGCATGTTACAATTATATACAAGACTTATAAAATCATTCATTGATGTTATTCTTTAATGTAAAAAAAAAAGATCAATAAATTATTGCGGAATATATATACAGAAAATATTTATTGAATGATAAATAATAACACTTAATTTTATAGAAGTAAATTATTTATTATATATATGTAATATGAATTTTAATGGAAAATAAGGAGTATATAGAGTTCTATAACTCATTGATTTAAAAATTTTCAATAATATTTAACTTTTATACTTTTCATGTAGTTGAGATGGTTGTACTTTTTTGTATATGTTTTGTCAAGATAAAGAATAATAAATTAAATAATATATCTAAAAATCTGTTTGTCTACCACTTTCACAATAACCATTGATATATTTTTAAAAAAAAGTATATTTTTTTAAAAAAAAAAATTTGGGATTATTAATAGGTTTTTATGAAAAATGCAAGTCCAGAAGAGTAGAACAGACAGATGTCACAGAGCCATTTGTTGTAAATAATGGTAAAAATCAGCTTGATGAAAAACTTGAAACTTCAAAAGAGCAAATGGTGCAAACAACAATCTTGACGATATTAATGGCATAAATGGAAAATATGGTTTGCCAAACAGAAGATAAATATTTTAAATTGACTGATGATAATAAAAGTCAAATGGAAGATATGGGTGGTGATAGAAAAAACTTTATGGGTGAGATTAAAAATAATCAAAACCTATTAAAAGAGAGAATTGTGACAAAACTAGAAGGTGAATTACAGAGTATGAATAACAAACTAGAAGAAAATCATCAAGATATTAAAAAGCACAAGGATGAACATGATAACAAAATAAGTTAATTCTAAGAAGTTATGAAGTTAGTAGATATACAAAATAAATATTTAGAGTCTGTGCAAGAAGAAATAAGTGACTTCAGAAAGCAAATAAACAAATTAGAATTGGAGATGTTGGTCAGTATAAAATAGTAATTGACTGCGTTAAAAGTCTAGAAGTTAACCACATACAAGATAGAATATAAAAATGGCTGTGAATAAAATGAATAATTTTGAAGGAAAAATTATTGATCATCAACTATTAAATCAAGCATCTGGTACAGTAAACAAGTTTTTAAAATTAGAATCTTTTGGGCAATGAAAATAAAGCACCTATTAAATATATAAACAGCTTGGAAAGATATTTTATTCTAAGTACAATAACAAAAGAGGTAACAATAGATATATCCTGTAGTCATCTTCAGGGAGCACCACATACATTATAAGATTCATTGTTCATTCATCCTAGACACTTTTCTGAATTTAAATAGGCATTGTTAAATTGCTACTCAATGAGAATTATCAGAATGATATCAAACACCCCAGGAAAGGTAACCATCTGGTTATCCATATACTTTATTTTTTAAAAAAACAAGTAGTAAAGTTGAGAGCCTTGGCAGCTGACCCATTGTCAGCATTGCAAATAATATGAATGTTGATGCTTAGCTTCCAAAGTTATGTGAACAGGAGGCTAATATATGCTGACAGTATACTATTGAACAAGTTGTGGAACACTTAAATATTTTTGTCAATACCAAGTCTGTTATGATAAAAAAGAATTAATATTTGAACCCTCATCAAAATGCATACAGAAGAGATAATTGCCCTCATATAAATGTTATAAAAATTGGGAGGTGAAAAAAATTGTCATTATGGAAAAAGAGATGAAAAGCAGAGAAGATCAATTGATACTCCAACCACTCCAACCAGAACTTGCCTAAAATAAAGAACTGGAAATGGGTCACACATCAATCAAGATAAATACTATACCACATATAATCATGAGCCCCAATATGAAAAATCAGAATGTGCTTATGCTTCTGACACAAAAATGAACAAAAATTCAAAGCAATAAGTGAGATAATGAAGACCCACTCCAGAGTGAAAATAGTAAGATATTTTTAGGTCACCCTAAATGACTTCTCCACTAATAAAAAAATAACCTGAAAAGTAGTGAAAATTAAATTTTATTTGATAAAGGATGGTGTACTCTCTGATGACATTGGATTTGTAAAAAGGTTAAAAGATATTAGGAGAACAAATTCACAAGACTATAAATTTAAAATTATGACAATACCAAAAATGTTTTTATAAGAGAAATTTGACAAAACATAATCAAAAATAATTTTTAGCTGTTTATGTCTGTCACTGTACTCTAGTAATGAATGTGTAATGAATTTTGTCATGGGCATGAGGGTGTAATGTGTTATTGATGCTCTGCACTGCACTTTCCTTTAGTTGAAGTATAAAGTCATTAAAAATAGCTCATAAATTTTAAAGGAGTCATGATTTATTATTTACTGTGAACATTATTATGGGCAGAACTGTGCCTTGTTGCACAGGTCTCTAACTTTCATAAAGGTTAAATGAACAAGGTTGTATTGTTGGTTGTAAGTTGTGTAAAGTATTAAGGTGAGATAGCTTCCTGATATTTACCCTGAATTATGCACTTGTAACCTGTAATTGAATACTTTGTTCATCACAAAGCTGGAATTGGTATTCATACTTTTCAGTTGCTGAAGGTTATCAAATCCCAAGGCACAAGTAAATCATGAATAGAGACTAATTAATTATAATTTTAAATAGCTCATAGTGGCATTGTAATATCAATTAATGTCTGAGATAATGGTAAAAACAATTGAGTGTTTGTAGTAATTAAACACAATTTTATTTTCCATGTTAGACTGCAGTAATGTAGCAGATATTAGCTACATTAATCATTAATCATAAATGTCTAATGCACTGATAATAGTTGATAGCATTGTCTTCTTTATTCTAAAACTTTGGTAAATGTGGTTAAATTATGAAATGCATTTTAATTCTAAAACACCAGTAAATAGTATTTTATTTTGGTAGTTTACAGATATGTTTATTTATATTTTTTTCAAACAAATATATTAGTAAAAAAGAAAATACTTGTTAACTGTTTGCAAAAATTAGTTTTGGAAAAAGAGAGAGGGAAAGAAACAGTATTATAAGAGTTAACAAATCTACAATAGAATTTTTAATCAAGAAATGTGATTGATCAGAATAATTTGTATAACTAAAAAAAGTAAACATAAATAAAAATATTTTTTTTTGTTTTCCCTTTTTCTATTTCCAAGTTTTTATATTTTTTCTTTCCTGAACTTTTTAAAAGCAGGTATTTATAATAATTTTAAGGTAGATGTTTAAATAGGCTGTTTATTAATAAACACCTTATAGATTTTGGATTTAGATAATTAAATTGATAAGCCATAAAGAGATGTCAGCATAAATTTAAGTCAGTATATATTTTGGTAGAGGTTTCATAACAGAATATGTTCATGTATTGTGAAAACCATTGGACTGTGTATATACATGCTAAAGTCAGAAAGATTGTGTTATCATTCAAACATGCAATGTATTAACATATATGTAACCTAAACTCTAAAAAAAAATGCTACATAAGAAAGTTTTAGCAGTTCATCCCCAGATGCATGACCCTCCATGGAAGAAAAAACTGAAATGTTTAGCCTGAATAATCTAGTATTAAAAAAAAATTAATTGCTTCATTCCAGTTTTTTTATACTAAAATACTTAAGTATGTCTTACCAAAAGAAAAAGAAAAAGGCATGACAACCAGCCAAATTACAAACTGATCATGATAGAATTACAAAAACCCATTTTATTAAACTTGGAAAAATCCACATTCTTTAAAAAATTAAATAGATAAAAATTGTTTGCTTATAAACTGCATAGAAGTAACTAATAGATTAAAAACTCATTTTAAACTCTGGGAACAAATGATAAAGATACTTTAATTACCTATTACTTAACTGTTTTATTTCAGCTTGAAACTCTGAGAATGGATAAGAAACATAAAAGGTCTCCACAAGGACTAAAGTGTTAGTTTTTTTTCATTTTTTCTAGCAAAGGACAAGATTCAAAATATATAAGGACAAAATATAATTACTGAAAAGTAACAATAATTATTTATTCTGTCATTCTATTCATAAACCTATATAAATATTTTTTCTCTCAGTTAGTTATTAAAACAGGCAAAACTCTTCATACATTAGTGCCACTCAGTTCCAACTAGAGTAATTAATGGATGCCAGAAGGCTTGTGCATAAAATCCCCATCTAGTGCCTACTCATCCAATATTCCCAGACTAGTTTCTGGCTTGTGGCCTTCATTGTTGAAGAGCCTTAGATCTGAGAGTACTGAACCTAGATTTTAGGATCTAATGCAACCCTCCAGCAGCCATCTTTTATCTCTACTTAACTACAAATCTATGAGAATAAAATTGAAAACACAATAATACTTTCAATCTAAGCTCAATAGTTTATATAGTCATATGGGTCTGAACTCAGTTTAGTACCCATACATTTTGATTATTTTTTCAGTTTAAAACTACTACTTTCATTACAAAATATGACACATGTGTAGTACTGTAAATGTATGTATAGCCATGAAGAGATTCATTTTTTGCATACCAGTCATCCCATCATTTTTTTTACATAATTATAGATTGGGTTAATATTTAGTCACAATAAGACATGTAATAAACCAACAAATATTACAACACAAAAAATATATGTGTTAAGTCAATGTTGGATTGTAGAAACATATATTAACAAACAGATATCAAATTTATATCACGACTATAAAACACTGCAAACATTCAACTCATTGTTTTTCATTACATGTGTATTTCATAGACATCTCTCATTTTTCAAGTGATCCAGAATCCTAAAATAATTGGATTTTTAGCTATTTCAATATGTACATATAAATCTTTATTAATAACATGTTATTTATCTAGGGCCATGTCTTATTTGCAATAGTCATTGGAAAGTTACTCTCCTACACATGTGCTGTATGAATTTATAACCCTTGAGGAAGGCTCTCAGAGTATTTCTCAATATTCTAAATGTATACAGTGCAAGTGTAGTAGGATGATTTCCTAATGGCTGTTATAAATCTTTATTACATGTAATAACTTTATCAATTTAAAGCATGATTTATTTGCAATCAAACTTATCTCTCATTACATTTAATATTTCAATAGAATGCTAATACAATTTTCACACAAGTTGGAAACATTTTTATCTAGACTATCATACCTTTTGAGATAATAATTTACATAATCAGTGAGAAATTTATATATGTAAAATTAATGATTTTTAAAGTAGAATACATTTGATCAATCTTGTTTTTACAATTTCATTAACTCTCATCTCTACTTTATATTTCATTATTTTGCACTTCATTACACAATTATTATTTGTTCTGATTATTGAAAGATTAAATACTATATAATATTAAGTGGAGATATTATCATCTAAAACTGGTGATATGTTTAGCAGTCATGTTGCTAGGGAATTAGCAATAACTATTGACAGCTCTAAACATATTCTAGTACCTAAGTTTAATCAGAAACAAATGATCCCTCTTTCATTTTTATCCCATCTTCTAATAAATCCCCATTCATTTCTTTGTTTATATTATATGTAATCCATAACAATATATAATCTAACATATACCACTCTCTTAAATCATATCTATATAAAACATATGTCTGTGAGCTTAAATCCCTATAAAAACTTGGGTCAAAAAGTAAACAGAATCTTTTGTTTCTAACTAAATTCAAGGCTAAAAATCTACTCTCGGATACTAAAGTAAATAGTTTATCTTAGGATTGTCAATATTAACTAATATTTATTTAGTAATACTATTTCTAAACAAACTATTTAGTTATTGCATTATATAAAAAAAACATGTCTAATGGATTGTTGCTATAATTCAAATATTATTTAAGAAAAAATTTTTTCCAAATGTTTTTATATAATTAATTGATGTTTTCTGATCACTTAAGGCTCTTTTTATTCTATTCATAACTTTTAAGAGATGTGAAAAATTACATTTGCCATAACAGTAGCAATGCATTTTATATTGTAAAATACATAATACTTCATCATTATTAAAATGGTTTTAAATAGTGCATTCATTTCCCCCCAGTATTTTAATTAATTGTTATTGATATACCATGCTTTATATTAAACACTTTTACAGAGGCTTTGTAATGTTTTATTTATTCATGAATAAATATTTTAATATTTATCATAAATATATGTTACTTTCATATTGTTTGTTTTTAACTTAATTTGGCAGATATATATTTTTTATAATATTGACTAGTTGTTTTTTTTTCATTTGAAATTATATATATATATGTGTGTGTGTGTGTGTGTGTGTGTAATGATATTCTTATTCAATGTCTGTATTTCTTCAAAGTTATATGCATAATCTTGTAATTTAATACTAATAAATACAATAACCAAAATATATGTAAAGTACAACTTTAAAAAAACTTTTATCCATTTAGGAGCACTTTTGACTAGGACTATCTTCATAGTCTTTGTCAACTAACACTTGATATATAGGGGAATCGAGATGTACATTGGAGAAAACAACTAAAGAGCACTTGCTGTTATTAAGAAAAGTTCAAAATAGTGAAACAAAATTGTAATGTAAATAATAATGTTTCAGCATTGTTTTTATTACCATAATAGATTATGTATATATGGTTTTAATTTGAATTATAATAATGTAAAAATATTGCAAATTGAAAGAAATAATAAAAAGGAAAATAAATAAAACCATGTTAATATATAAATATAAGTAAGACTTAATAAATAGGCAGACAGGAAATGTAAAAAATCATGGAATTGTGGGAAGGTTAGCCTTTGAAAGTGTTCATTGACAAAGATTATGAAGACAGTCGAAAGTGCTCCTAAGTGATAAAAGTTTTTAAAGTTGTACTTTACATATGTTTGGTTAGTGTATTTATTAATATTAAATAACAAGATTACACACACACAAACACACACACACATATATATATATATATATATATATATATATATATATATATATATATATATATATATATATATATATATTATGCATGATCTCTGAAGCTGGAAACATGCAAATTAGGTTGACATTATTGTTTAGTATCAACTATTTATGCTTTATATTTAACAAACATATAATATACTAGTAAATGTGCATGTGTCCAAACATCTAATTTAAACTATTTTTAATGTCTGCCTCTCCAAATTCTGTCCATGCTTTGTACATCTGTAGTTGATCAGTTATATTTATAATACTCCATATTTTTATTTCCTTTTTTTTATTTTAATATTTTTTCATCTGCATATCTTTATTTTTATTCCATGCATTAATTTGATTTTATACCATTATTTTTCTAAATATATGATGAATTAATAAAATCTTTTTTATTTTGCAATTTTTTTTTAATTAAAACCCATTTTCAATTTCTCTATATATATTTCATCAGGTTTTATTTGACAGGCTTTGTCTGGTATGGGTCATTCTAGACAAAAAAATAAAAGTCCCTAAACATCAAAGTATGTAGCTGCTGACTTAGTATCAGAATTTCAAAACTATATAATCAATTCATTCTTTGTTAAAAACCTTAAGAATATCTTTGAATACCAAATTGTGAATTTAGATAATATTAGAAAAGTATATGTGTTTACTAAATATAGGAAGCAAATCCAATGCTACTGGTTAAAAAAAACTAACAATCAGAAATTAACCTGAGGATGTATTTGTAACAGTACAAAAGTATTAAATATTAATATCAATTTATATATAGAGAAAATATTGAAAACATTAATTGTAACTATAATACATGTTGGCATGCTGAGAACCTTTGTCAAGAATAAATGTGATGTTAATTCTGGAAAAAAATTATTAGTACTAAAAATGCATTAAGATATTAGTTGATGTTACAATGTTTTCTTCTTGCATGAAATAGTGTTAGCATTGGATTTATTTTAATACATTCCACTGACAGAGCTATTGTTGTTCTATTTTATTACAAATATAGTGTTTATTGATAATATAGGATCATCATAGATGAATGTAGAATAGAGTAAATAGAATAAGTTATTAGATGTTAAATATGAGCAGAGAAAATCATCCGAAACTTGTTTGGCATCTATACACTCTTACAGCTACTTTTCACATGTAATAGATGTTCTTCATATTATTAAATAGTATTGTCTATTTCATATGATTTAGTTATTGTCTACTTCATCTTTAGGTTAATATTACATGGCCAAAGACATTCAAGAAAGTTAAAAAAATACATATGTACATTTAAGTTATTTTCTTTCTACTTTCTTTGCAGAGGGAACATGATAACATATGTTGTAGATTATTCATAACTCTTCTAAATTTAGTTAGTTCTATTGCTATGTAATCTGTTACAGTATTTATTATTTTTTTATTTAACATGATTATTAAAGTTATGTGCAAAATGGTAATTGTTTTAATAGATCTGTATTTTTTGCATAATCTTTCTTGCATTTTGTTTTATAGATTGCCATTAATAATGGTTTTCATCATTTGTGCTGAAAAACAAAATTTTCTATTAATTTAAAAAATACTCTTTGAATTCTTTCTCAAGATTTAAAGGATGTAGCAGTTTGAATTTTCCTGTTTATTCTATATGTTCTTGTTGCTCTGCCTATTATTATTACCAACTTTTTTTTTTCAATAGGGAATAGACATGGATTGGATGTTTACCAAAAATATCATACAGAACTGGTGCTAATTTAACTTACACTTTTGAGTTTAAAAATTAAAATAACATTGTGAACTAACATTTAAATGTCTGATAATTTTTAACTGAGACTGCAATTGAAATTTTTGATGACCATGTGTATATGTGTGTATGAATAATTATTCTCTTTTTATGTTGCAATAGACTTTTTATCTCTAAAACTGTCATATGAAGCAGCAGTTGGAAATTGAATTAAGTGAATGTTAAATATCAAATTATAAACTTGGACTACAATTTGTTGTTTATTTTCTATTTGTGTCCAATTATTTTAAATGAAGAAGCATTGCATAAAATTGGAAAACTGAATATTATGTAGAACATAAAAAACTATGTAAAGTTTAAATAAAATGTGAAAAATAATTGATAAAGTATTATATGATAAAGGCATAAATATGGAAAATGAAAATAGATTGGATTTTATTATAAAATATATATATAATCAACATTATAGATGCATATGGTATATTAAATAATCTGATCATAAAAAAATACCGAATGCAAATAATTTACCTAAAATTCCTGACAAACTTTAATTCTGATGAAGAAATAAAGAGTTTTTATTTAGATATAAAAAAATGCTTTTAATCATATCAAACAATATTTTTAAATTTTCATGAGAAATTTTATTGCTAGAACTGAAAACAAATTAAAAGATTGTTACAAATAAATTTGAGTATGAAAACAAAATTAAAAGATGTTATAGACTCAGAGAAGCTGTAATGTTTTGTCTTTTTGAGAATAGTGCAATGTAAATGTAGACCTGAAGGACAGCAAAGTTAGAATATATTTTGGCATATAGTAAAAGTGCATTCCAGGAACATATGATTAATAGATTCAATGCAGATATTGAATATTAAAAACAAAAGCTATTAAAATTATAACAAACTTTGAAGATGGACAAATTTGAACAAAATCAATAAGACTATGGCAAATACTCTTCCAAAAATAACCACAAACAACAAAAGCAGCAGTTTAGCCCTAAATTTTTAGCAAAAACAGAGCATTATATGAAGAAAGCAAAAATTATGACATATTCAAAAATATTCCATTCAGACGAATTTAAAATGTGAAAGTTTTTTAAATGGTATGAAAAAAATTAATGAAGTTATAAAAAAGTACAACTGTGAAATGTCAATAGGAGCAGTCACAAAAATGTAAAAAGTCTTTTGATAGTGGCATAAAAGTTATTTCAATAAAAAGAAAAAAAGATAGCATTATTTCTAAAAACAGAGATAACATTATAAAGTATGTAAAAATATTCTATAAATGATTAAACAATGTTTTAAAAAAATGTGTCTATGGTTACAACAACATTTTTGAAATACTAAGTAATTTAAATGAAGAGAGGAGACAGGAAATTACATATATAAAGAACAGAAAAGTACAAAAAATGATGGATATTTTTTAAAAGGCAAGTAAAAAGTAGAAGCATAATTGTCAAAGCTATATATCAAATATTTATTTGCTGAAACTTGCCAGATAATTGGAAGGATGCAGTAGTTACAGTGATAATTAAAAAAAAGATAGAAAACAGAATCTTAGAAATGATAGAATTATTCTTTTTTTTTATTATTATTTATACATATTATGATACATCATTGTATTCAAGCCAAACAACAGAAGTGTATTTAAAAGTAATTATAACACCATAAATCATATCTAGATATTAAAAAGAAGTCATTAAAAATAATGAGCAAAAAAAAAATTTTTTTTTTTTGTATTTAATTTGTTGAGTTCGGCAGTGATAAACATAGATTCAGAATATTATCAAATTTGAAAAATATTTATCAAAATGCAATGGCATTTAGAAAATTACATGGTTATACTTAGAAAAATAATATTAATAAGAGTGTATAGCAGGATAGCTTCATATCTTCAAAACGTTTTATAATACATTTATGCAAAATGTTTTATTTATTAAATGGAAAGCAATGGAATGAACATTTATGGAAATTATTTATGTCATATAGGTTTTAGAAGTGAAGAGATTGGTGCTTTTTTTTTTAAAAAAATAATGCGTAAAAGCTTCAGGAAATGCTGCAAATAGTACTATCACTACTGAAATTAATATTAATAGTAATGAAATGTAAATACTTTGGGAAGATTGTCAATATAAATGGAAATTTTATGGTAAATTAATTATAGAAATAAATTTTCGTGAAGTGTTTTATAATATATAAGGGTTTGAACTCAGACTTTCACATGACCCACAACCATCATGCTATCTCATACCGCTGATACACTTCATCACACACATGTTGAAAAGATAAAGAATCACCAATACACGTATTTTGTGCTAAACCAAGCACTCGTCAGTTGGTCCAGATTATCATCTCCACACATATATACAATCAAAGCACAGCTTATATTAAGATAGCCAATCTTCATACTTTAATGGACAGACTTCAAACTATTCCATTCCACAACTCTTCAGCCATCCATTTCCTTGAAAATCTGAAGATGGAACGCTCAAAGCCCACCTAGGCATGATAGTTGGGGTCATGTGAAAGTCTGAGTTTAAACCCTCTATATATTACATATATAAGTGCAGGTATGAAAAAGCCTGTTCTGCAGAAAAAAAATCATATTTCAAAGTGTTTTGGTAAAAATAATTTAACATTAAAATGAAATTTGCCTATGTTTGAAAAGTGAAGATTTTAATAAACTTATTTTAACAGTACTTAACTTAAACCTGATGCTTGGGCATTTTTGTAGGTTTTGCTTATTGCCTATTTTAAAGCAATCAAACATTGCTATACATAATATTCTAATTTACTACACAAAATATTTAAAAATTAACGCAGGTTTTCATAATCCTTTTTTCGGTATTGTTTAGTTAACGCATTTAATCTCAAACGGATATAAATTTTGAAATTGATTACAATATGTATGTCTTAAATTCTCTGTCCAAAGGCATATTGGGTTATCCTGACTACAGAATAAGTGATAAAACATGATCATCCTCTACATAAATTTATCACTACTTGTCAGTCTAATGTATAAAAGCATATTAATTTTAAAACTGCGTCATAAACTTTAATGGGTTCTATACTATCATGATGCGTAAGTGAATTATTTCAATAAGTCAAAATAAAAAATGATTCGATATTCATTCAGTAGTCAAAGAGTTATTAAAAAATATTAAAATGCTAATTAAATGTATCTGTTATTGCTGAGGGGTTTTTTTTTTCACAATTAAAAAATAATAACCATCAAATTCTAATTTTCATTTTAATGTACCAGCTAGGAGATAATCATATTAAAATATTTATTATTACTGCTTGAATAAAACTTAATTGAAATTTTATTCAAATTATTTACAAACGTTTCAAATATATGTAAAAAAATAATTGTTATTTTTATAAGTACTTATTTGTTTTCAAAGATATTTTGTGGGCGCACACTTCAATTTCTGTTAAAGCATATCTTATAAGAATACCTTTTATTTTTTCAATAAGAACTAATTTAATTGGTTTGGACACTTGTCTGTTTAATTCATTAGAAATCTAATTGAAATGTAATAAATTGTTTTGTTAATTACTGGAAAGATCAAATGACGTTCGAGCACTAGACAGTTGGAATTTGGTAAACAGATTTTTTTTTTCAATTCATCCATGAATTTTCTCTGGTGGCCATTCTTTATTTGTTTAAAGGAATTTTTGTGCTAGATATATAACTATTAACAAGTATTACAAAGACATCTATAGAGATGCTAATCAGGAGATAAATTCACCAATTATTAAATCAATCAATGATGTCACTATTCTCAAGAGTGAACTAAATCTCACATGCAAAAAATATAATTTCTACATTAATAAAAATATATATATTTTTTCTCATGTGTCAAAACATCAGCCGGGAAGCGAACCCGGAGCAACTGTTTGTAAAGCAGCTGTCACTGACCTCTCAACCACCAAAGCTTGACAAAAAACATATGCTCCAAATTATGGACAATCTTTACAATTTTTTAATCTATATGACTTATGCTAAAGAATATACTCTCATCTTAAAATATCTAGATTACAAAAACACCCATGTTTAACTAATAATACTGCATAAGCATTCTTATAAACAAATCTATAATTAAATTTCTACCTTTGAACATGATAAAAAATAGTTATTTAAAAAATTTTAAAAAAAATAATAGAGATAAAAATTGTTTATATTAAATGATTTTATTGACTGTGCACTAAAAAAAATAAAGTAATTGTTTCTTCAACCACAAATGCAGTTTCTATATTTAACTTGAAATAAAAACATGAGAGGTCCAGAAATTAATTAAGTCCATTCCTTGTTATAAAAAATAGGGATTGACATAATTAATTTTTGTCTTCATCCCTAAGCTTTTATTTCATCTTAAATCTAAAAACTCCAATTGTGGTTGAAGAAACAATTATTTCTTTTCAGTGCACAGTCAATGAAAGCATTTAATATAAAAAAATATCTCTATTATTTTTAAGTTATATATATAACAACAATTTCTTCATCAATCATGAAGCTATGATTAGCCCATTGATATTCATGTAATCAATACAGATTGGCAAGTTATTATTAGTTTACAATTATTATGGATGGATGAAGTAGATATAGATTAATACCTGGGGGAAAAACGAGTTCTCTTGAGAATTGTTTAACTATCTGAAAAAATATTGTCAATGCATTTAATATTTAGTCATGGCTAACTGCAAGTAAAAAAATTAGGTTATTATAAATAGTTCAAAAATTCAAATAATATTTTTCCAAATAAAAAAATGGCTTTTAAATAAGTTATTTCAAAATCAAAGCCTCTCCAAGAGCCATCTAAATGAGAACAGAAAATAAGAAGACGTTACACACCAAGCCTATTAAATGCAACATTGTTGTGTTTGCAAAAATTTTCATCCATCTTACATTCTATTTAACAATTAATAAATACTATTGGACAACCAACATTGAATGGGTAGTTGTAATGGTTATGTCGTGTTTAGCAGTTTGTATGTTTAAAATTTTATCTGCTTCAAATTCAATTTTAAGATTATGGAAGTATCAAATGAAAGTTATCATTATGCCATGAACCATTTAATAAAAATTATAATTATTTATTAAAATATTTGCATAGATATAACTGCAATAAAAAAAACTCCAAAGAAAATTATAACAATATGAAAATATAAAATTTTATAATATCCAATTTTATTTCTGAATGCATGTAGTAAAATATTATGGTATTGTGGTATTAGAGCTGCGACATGAAGAATTATAATCGTTTAATCATTAAACTAATTAGGTTATTAAATCAAAAACATATTTTAAAATCTACATTTAATAAAGAAAACAATTTAACAAAAAAAATATGAAAAGCATTAATGTGAAAAATAGTTAAAATGCATGTTTAAATCAAATTGAGTGTGTGTTTGTACATGCATATTCTGCATAATTTATTTTAATACATTGTACAGGCTTACACCTACATTTATATATGTAATATATGCAGGATGATTCGAACTCAGACTTTCACATGACCTACAACTCTCAGTGCCACCTTATATTACTGACTCATCTGATCACACATATGTTGAAAAAATAAATAATCGCCAATATATGTATTTTGTGCTAAACCAGCACTCATCAGTTGGTTCAGATTACCATCTCCACACATATATACAATTAGTACTCAGCTTTATATTAAGATAACCAATCTTCATACTTTAATGAGCGCTGGTTTAGCACGAAATACATACATTGGTGATTATTTATCTTTTCAACATGTGTGTGATCAGGTGAGTCAGCAATATAAGATGGCACTGAGAATTATAGGTCGTGTGAAAGTTGAGTTCGAATCCCACATATATAAATGCAAGTGTAAGCCTGTACAATGTATTAAAATAGATTATGCAGAATATGCACGTGCAAACACACACTCAATTTGATTTAAATACGCATTTTATCTATTCTTTACATTAATGCTTTTCGTATTTTTTTTGTTAAATTGTTTTTTTTTTTAAATGTAGATTTTAAAATATGTTTTTGATTTAATAATCTAATTAATTTAATGATTAAACAATTATAATTCTTCATGTAGCAGCTCTAATACCACAGTAGTAATATTATGTATGATTTAATCGTTTATTAAAATATATATATATCTTATATTCTCTGTCTAAACGGGATAGGGAGAATGATATTTGTTTTCAGGATCAGCTGATTAGATTTCTGTTCCCGGATGAAATATTGTGTAGTGAGAAATGATTGTTGATTTTATTTAGGCATTAATATTGGTAACTAGCTATTTATTAATATATGTGTGCGCATGTGTTTTGATTAACCAATTTTTGTTATATGTATTTTGACACATGTTTTGGATATATTATATATATCAAAGTTTATGTTTTATAATTTACATATAATAAATTGTGTTGAAGATTTATAAGCAATAATAAGTGATCACCAGGAAGGGTAATGTTAAGTAATTTGGTCATTCTATTCTCCTGCTTAGTTTCTCTTCCATAATAAACAGAGATTTTACTAATTATAAATGTATGCTGTAAAATATGTTTAAAAGTTTAATTTATTATATGGTTTTCACTACAAAGTTATCTTTTAACATAAATGGTATCATTCGAAACACATCTGCTGTTAATTTTTCCTTTTATTCTTCACTTGCTTTTCAATACGTTTTTCAATATTTCTGCATCCATTTGTTAATTTAGTTGATGCATAATGTATCTTTATTGGCATAATCTTTCATCTTCTTTTAGAGTTTTATAGACTTCAATTTATTCAACCATAAAATTAAATATTTTCGACCAATGACATTTTCGTTTATTTTTAAGGTTTAATAAGATTGATTTAATTCATTATCTCACAAACAAATAGGCTTAAATAAAATGTTATGAAATAAAATATTGAAGAATTTGTATTCATTTAATAGACAGAGTACGAGCACAGACTTTCACATGACCCACCACTCTCCACACTATCTCATAACACTGATACACCTAAACACACATATGTCGAAAAGATAAATAACCACCAAATATACGTATTTCATGCTAAACCAGCAATCATCAGTTGGTCCAGATTACCATCTCTACACATATATGCTACAAGTGCTCAGATATATAATAAGATAGCAAATTCTTCTACTTTAATGGACAGGCTTTAATGTACTCCACACTCCAACTCTTCAACTGTCCATCCAATTGAAAATCTGTGATGGAACGCTCAAAGGCCACCCTTAGGCTGAGATTGTTGTCACACCCATGTTGACCTAAAGGTCAATATGACCCTCATATACAGGACATAATCCATTAAATACATATACCAGGGATAGGCAGACATCTCTAATATGTAATAGATGAAATACACAGGCTTATATATACCTGTGTCTATATATATGTAATAGACAGGGTACGAGCACAGACTTTCACATGACCACATGGGTGTGACAACAATGTCAGCCTAAGGGTGGCCTTTGAGCATTCCATCATCAGATTTTCAAATGGATGGACAGTTGAAGAGTTGGAGTGTGGAGTACATTGAACCCTGTCCATTAAATTGGGAGGATTTGTTTTTTTAATTTTTTTTAAAACTTTTGAAATTTTTTTTGGAGAGGTTATTTTGGGCAAAGGTGGTGTGTGGGTTTTGGATGAATATGGATTTTGGGGGTTTTTTTTTTTTTTTTTTTGTGGTTGGGGGTTTTGTGTTTGGGGGGGGGGTGGGGGGTGGGGGGTATTTTCAATTGGATGGACAGTTGAAGAGTAAATGCTTTTAAAATTTTACTACAAATTACAAGTTTCAACTAATTAACCCATTCATTCATTATTCTGAATGTTTACTATAATAAATAGAGGAATTTGAACTTAAGATTTTCAGTCTATATTCATCCTCCACTTCACAAAATACATATATTAGAGATCGTTTATCTTTGTCACATGTGTGTGGCCATGTGTTAGTTGTTTGAAATGGAGTGGAGGATGAATATAGACTGACAATCCTAAGTTCAAATCCCTCTATTGTAAAGTCAAGTAAAGTTAACTGAATTTGAAAAAAATTAATAGATTAGTACTAACTCTTTATCAAAAACGTTATTGATAAAAAGGATTGACACACATACAAAAACATAATGTTACTATATTCAGTCATTTAGATGACAGAAGAAAACATGAGTCATATTTTTCTGTCATAATAAAAAGTGACAGTTTTCAAGAAATGACTGGGTATAGTAACATTGTGTGTTGGTATGTAATTTCTATGTATAGTTCTTTCGTAAACGAACATCGCATCATAAAAATAAATTCAGAGAAACTATACAGTATTTTATCTATGGATGATATAACTGTTAAGCAGGAAACTCCACTTACATGATTGAAAATTATTTTGATTGATAGTGCTATTTGGACTTAAGTCACCTTTAATATGATGGTTAACTGGGTTATTTCTCTCTTTTAATTTTAAATCCATCAGAAACTATCTTATAAAAAAGTTTTTTAAAAACCATCTTCATCATTATTATTAATAAAAATAAACTCCTTTGCTTTGTAAAAATATGATTCCAAACAATCTTTCATATACAAAAAATTCAATAAAATTGTTCTCTTCCCTTTTTTTTAAAAAACCTTTATTTTATTATTCATTAATCCATATATATATATATATATATATATATATATATATATATATATATATATATATATATATATATATATATTCTAATACATTGTACATGTTGCTGATGTTTTGACAACTTCCTTGTTGTCATTGTCAAGGATCTACAAATATGTATATTGCCACCCAACAATTGACCAGGTGTATAACATGGTCCAAACAAAGAGATATTGGCTAAAAATCAAGTTACATGAACAGACATCATATAACACATATTTTTAAAACACCAGAGTATGAATATCATGGCTAAATATAATTTTTAAAATAGAAAATTATTTTATAATTCAAAATATTTTATCTTATTTCTTAAAATATGTATCTCAAATATATGTTATATTCAACTTTAAATATATTGTCTTAAGTTTTAAAATATATTTATCTCAAATATAAGTTCTTTTACAATTTTAAAACATCTTGATCTCAAATATAGGTCCTTTTAAATTTTAAATATCTTGGTCTCTAATATAGGTTCTTTTACAATTTTGAAATATCTTGATCTCAGGGTTTAAATTCAAAATGAAATGCACTTAGAATAAAATGTCATTGGTGATAAACTTCTTAACAAACAATATAAAGGTTATTATTTAAGTTAGATATGGAATATTTGACACTTCTCTTAGTTTATTTTGGAATTTTAGTATTTTTAAGAAAGTAGAAATGAAACAGAATACTCAAATAGTTAAGTAATATAAAATTAATAACTTAAAAAACATTTCTAAATACACCTGGGTCTCATTTTATGTGGTAGATAGGTTCCTCAGAAAATGGGCACAAAAGAAATCGCACAAAAATAGAAAAATGGCAATAGGGGTTGTAATTTTCAGAAATCACTTAAAAGCAAAGCAAGAAGGAAAAATTACTTTAAAATTTGCATTAAAAAAATAAGGAAATAAAGTATGACTAATAAAAAAATTCAAATATTTAAAAAAAAAAAAAATACAAGACAAACTTTTTTTACTTTTTTTATTAACTACAGTATTTAATTTTACATTTTTTCATACATATTTTAATCATTAGCAGTTATTTGGCTATTTGACAATATGCGTTCGTTTGCAAACAGTTAAGAAATCAAATTCATCATGTGACATACAACTAATGCCACTTTCAGTCTTGAGCTTTGTTAATGGTTTTTTGTTTTTATATTAAAAAAATGAGATCATAATCAAAACAAAAAGATTATAGATAATCATTAGAAAGATTATTTTCAGTTTATAAATCAATAAAATCTTGTTATTTATTTTAAAAATCTAAAAAAAATATTTATTTCTGTTATAATTAACAAAATATATTTAAAAGTTTAACATTTTTGAACATTTATTGCGATATTTTGATATGTAAATATAAATATATTATTATTATTTACTCATTAGTATAAGTAGATTATTTACATAGAAGTTAATTATTCTAAATACAGCTTCAGGCCATATTCACATTAGTTGCTAATATAACATTATATTTTTGAAAAAAAAAAGTATTTCAAGTCAAAATAAGTTATTAATAATTTAAATTTCTTGATATCTAATAAATATAGTGAAATATGAAAGATATTAAAAAGAAACATAAATCGAATAACTTCAAAATCGCATTAAAATAATCCGCATAAAACGAGACCCAGGTGTACTTTATAATTATTTAAATATAAATATTTCACTTCTACTGATTACAAAATACAGAAATCTTATATTTTCTGATGCAAATTTGAATAAGCAATATCAAAATAATATAGAAGGCAGTAAGAGCATTTTTTATGCTGCCGGCTATGCAACAAGTGCCTTTGAAATGAAATAAATAATATAACATTTATCTTCTAAGAAGTCAATGGAATAATTAAATAATTATTAAGCAAAATGAATGTATAAACACTATATAACCATTAAAATGTACTTGTAAACAAAATAATTATTAATGCAAACTTTATTAAAGTAGATTTTGTGATAAATAGATGTGCTAATTCAATTATGGCATAGTGGCAACAAAACATAAACATATTTAATTAATAATAAAAATATTTATTTAAAATAATAATTATTTTTTTAACCTATTATGCTATATTTACAAATATTAAGATAGTCAAGTATTTACCTTGCTATGACATCATATGATGTCATGATGGTCAACATTGTTTCTGCCAGTAAGTGTCATCAGAAGAACACATGAACATTGTCATGGCAACAAAGACACTGACATGACTAATCCGAAAGATTTGATTTTTTTGCGAGATTTTTTTGTTCATCATGACCTGCGAGATTTAAAAAGTAGACTTTTTCTATTTGTTGCAGCATGAATTAATTTGTCAGTTATTTTTCAGTGCTTTAATTTTTCAGTATTTTTTTTTTATAAAACATTACTTTTCAACAATTGTAAATAATTTACATGTTATTTCTTCTATGATATTAAGTGGATTTATTTTATATTTTATTAATTTTATGGATTTTCCATTTTTAGACATCAATTTAGAAATAGCTACTGTTGAAACAAGAGATGTTGAAACAGGAGATCTGAAGTTGTGGGATCTCCCAATGTGTGAAGAAGACACAATAACTTTCTTCCAACAACATGGAATTTTACACCATGTGAAATTATGTGAAAATGGCCATGAGATGAAGAAATATATCCATGGTACAAAAAAACAGTGGTGGTGCAATTTAAAAGATTGTTTTAAAAAACTCCTATAAGAAAAGGCATATGGTTTAAAGGCTCCAGAATATCTTTCATAATGGCTCTCTGTTTTATATATTGTTGGTCCAGAGAATTTTGTGCAAATCAGTTAGAAATGGTGAACATGACTGTGATGGACTCAAACAACTATCTCTGTGAAGTATTACATGGAAGCTATTAGGTAATGAAAGGCAGAAAATCAGAGGCCCAAACACAATTGTGGAAATAGATAAAACCCTATTCTCCAAGCATAAAAACAGTGCCTGCAGAGTACTTCCACAGCAATGGGTATTTGCTGGTATCTGCACAGAGACAGGTGAATGCTTTATAATAGCCATTGCAGATAGAAGTGTGTTCAATCTCATGCAAGCCATTTTAGAGAATGTGAACCAAGGTACTACTATTTACAGTGATTGCTGGAAAGGTTACAAAAGTGAAGAATTTGAGCAGGTTGGATACAAGCACCATTGAGTGAATCATACATATCATTTGTAGACCCTACAACCGGTGTTCACACCCAAAATATTGAAAGATTGTGGGATTTAGTGAAATGGAGAAATAAAAGGCACAGAGGAACAGCATGTCAACACTTAGATTCCTATTTGATGGAATTTATGTGGAGGTGTACATACAAAGATGATCATTTTGGTGCAATTTTACAACATATAAGTCAGTTCAGTCCATCGCAGTGATCGTTATTTGGGTAAATACACATTTTGTAGTGATATTCGTCTTTCATTTTCCTTGTAAATTACAGTAGTTGTAAATCATAGTTATTTCCACTAAAAAAAATTCATAATTTTATATAGTACTTTTAAGATGACTGAATTATGATTTGTAGAGTCGCAGTTATTTGTAGACTTGCAGTTTTCACTTTATGATAGGTTTTTTAAGATGACAAAATTATTATTTGAATACTCGCAATTATATTCATAGTACTTTTAAGATGACAGATTTCTTATTTGTAGACTCACACTATTTTTACTTCTTGACTCTCACTTTATACTTTATGATATGTTTTTTATTTGTAGGCTCACAGTTATTTGTAGATTCACAGTTTTCACTTTATGATAGGTTTTTTTAAGAGGATAAAATTATTATTTGTAGACTCACAAAATTATTACTTCTAGACTCACACTTTACACTTTATTATATGTTTTTATAAATGACAAAATTATTATTTGTAGACTCACAGTTTACACTTTACAATAACTTTATATAGTACTTTTAAGATGACAGATTGATTATTTGTGGACTTGCAGTTTTTAATTATTAATTTTGTAGTGATATTTATCTTACATTTTACTATTTTGCGTCTAATTTTAGTTAATTATTCATGATGTATGTAGTACTTTTAACCTCTTTTTGTATTATTATTATTGGTAGACTCCTATTTTGTGTCCTATTTATTATTTTTTTTTCAGGATAGACAGCACCATCATTATTCTGTACCAAATGCCTTTTTCTCTGTTTTTACCTTGCTATATTTGCAAAGATACATCTTTGGAAATTGCATAACATATAAAGACTAACTACTTTTCTAAACCAATATTCAAAGTAAACTTAATCATGATTTTCATCAAGGAGCCAAATGTTATGTGCATTAGAAAAATTGTATCACATACTTTAATGAGCTGCACCATAACTTCTTTTCATTTGGTAAAATGTGGTTAGGAATTGAATACAATGAAAAGTCTACAAGAAAACAAGATTTTACCAAAAAAAGTTTACTATACTAATATTTAAAAAACATTTTTACTAAGTGTCAAATAAAGAGATTAAAAGACATGCATATGTTATATATGAACATCTTTTCTGGTTGATAAATTAACATTAACTTTCTAAATTTATATTTTATGTTTTGTTCTCATTTTCCATATTATAAATAGCAATTAATAATGATTATGTACACATTGAAAAAATAATAGAATATTAACATTATATTTAAACATCACTTATCAAAAAATAAAATTATATAAAAATATAACAGTTTTTTCTTTGTTTTATAGACCGAAATACTTATTTGCCTCTGACATAAAATTTTCCAAAAATCTGAAAATCCATCACAAAAAAATGGAGGTTTTGGCTGAGTTCAAATGACTTCAAACAATTAATGTGGATTTAAATCTACATCATTTTTGAATCAGTGAGAATGTTTGTTTTACTTAGGCATCTATAGAAGAGTATGCTAGAATCAATTGTATTCAGAAATTTATGCTCACTGAGAAGACATCCTGTATTATGAAAATATGTAGTCAAAATATAAAATGCAGTAGAATGCTTCATCACTCTATTATATATATATATATATATATATATATATATATATATGTGTGTGTGTGTGTGTGTGTGTGTGTGTGTGTGTGAATAAAAATGTGTTAATACTCTAATACTCAATCAGAATTTTTATATGTTTTATTGAAATTAATTGACAAAAATATATTTCTAATGCTTGTACAACATATTCATGGTTATTTTTAACAGAATAAACATTGGAATAATGAACAAGCATTGAATTTATACTAGACTCAATTAATTTCAATTAAACATATGAAAACTCTATTTTGGCACTTTATAAGCTGAAATAAATATCCAAATACTAAATCATCCCACATGATTAAGAAATTCAGAACAGTCCTCTGTGAAATAAATAAATGATTATTGAAGTGGTAAATCTGTAGTACATATTTAGATTCACTGCCTGGTGACATTACAGACCTTTAAAGTAGGTTTGAACCGGTTTATATATGTTTATTTGGTCATCCAGGAATGTTAGGCACACACATACATGTATAACTTCCACCCTATTTATTTACAACAGTTATGTTTAACAAGTTGTGTTATTATTTTAACTTAAGTATATTTTATTTCTAAGCTTGTAAATTCCTTTCACTTAGGTAATTGTGTATGTGCATATAAGTATTACAGATACAAAAATTAATATGATTAATGTAAAGCTAAAGCAATGCCAGAAAGTTTTAGAAAGTATTATTACAATTTTAAAATGTTAAAATGTCATTCTTATTTAATTATTTCAACAGTTACAAGTTAACAAAATCATATCCTTCAAATTATTTCCAATTTTAAAAAATACGTTTAAATAATGCTTTCTGGAACATATTTGTTTACATCTTCCAATATTGGCAAATATCAAGTACAGGAGGAGTAAGAGTTTTTGGCAAGTGCAAAATGAGTTCAGGTCACTCATTATCTTGTGTTCTATTAGAGAGTGAAAACAGAATGAATTCTGAGTAAAGCAAAAATTTGCCTTTCATGATCTTAGATTGCCTTGTACTGCCTTTCTGCCATGCCATCACTACTTGAGAACTGTTCTGTGTAAATGTAAAAAAATAATTGGAAGTTACCTACCATTATTTTATTAATATTGTGCCTTGCTGACCATGCTTTCATGTCTAAACTTTGTATACGTTATTCTAAATGGCCACCATAATATCTAAAAGGCAATCCAATTTGCCGAAGAATGAACTCTTTGTATTCCTCATTTCATTCCTAAATTCTAATTATATTTGTAATGTAATCTTTTATTTATCTGGTAACTGACTATAAGCTCAGTTATCATTGTTGTTAAACTTATGATTTTCTCTCTAAAGTTTTAAAATCTCATTCTATAAAACACTAGCACAGAATTATGTATTTTAAATCTATCATTAGTTTTTAAAGTTTCAGACTCTATTTATCTTATTTTCATGTGGCAAAACCTATTTTAAACTATGTATTTTATTGAATTAATTTTAGTATGCTAATGTTTCAATCTAGTAAACATATATCATTTCAGCCATAATTTCAATATTTTGGAATATTTAAATGTAAAATTTCTTATTGAACACAGTTCACTCGATTGAATATTTTAAAATATATGTTTAATGGTGTATTGTTTAAAATGTCATATTATGGGATAAGATAAAATTTTTGTTGTTGACACTATTGATTTAAATGCATTTTATGTTTTCTAAATAAATCTGATTATTAATTTATTTTAATAATTATTCATTGCCTTCACGCCATTGAGTGTTAGCTTGCTTATAATATACTATCATTTAAAAATACTTGGGGCTTATTAAATAGGAAAATAATATTTTCCCTCTTCTATATTTGACATCCTAATTTGCCAAGGTTATACTACATCATTGAATCGGTTAATGTTTTGTCATGGCATTACGCATGATATTATTACTTTATTTAAGCTTAAATTAATGCATTAGTCATTTAAAACTTAAGCCATAATTGCATTGCTTACTTATGATAGCATTTTCAAGAATTCGTATTTTGCTTTATCATACTTATTCCTCTGGACGTCCCATATTTTCTTCACATAACTTGTCTAAGAATGAGGTTTGGTAGCACCAACCTCAGGACAAATGTTAGGTTATTGAGGCTCTGCATGTGAAATGTCGGCAAGTCCAAATCATGGAAACCTTACCAACCATCTCTTCAAGTACCACCTTGTTATAAATACAAGTGGACTTTTATATATGATAAAGCCTTTCAGTCCAAAGATGGAAATGTATTCCATTTCTAATGCTATCATTGTAGTCAGCACTGCGAGTTCTCTTTCTTATGTGCAGTTCCCATATTATCTATAAGATGTGACACAGTGATGTTTGTAAACCATTCACTTAATAATTAATAAAATATCTTTAGGATTGTCACAGTAAAGTTTATTTAAGTTAACCCCTTTCTCATTTGTACAAGCCCAAATGTGTTCATGAATGATAAGTTCTTTAACTGTCATATTGAGAGTAAACTTCACTTTGGAGGTGAATTTATAGATGTCTTTTATCATTACTTTAAGGTAATGATCATAGCATTGATAACATTAATTTGTTGTCATTTGTGACTCGCACTAGCATGCTAAGTCAGTTGCCTATATGCAAATTATTAACCGCATGAAATATGTGCTATGTTTCTGATGTAAATTAAAATTGTTTATGTTCATTAAAATATTGTGTTGATAATTACTCATACGTTTGTATCTTATTGAACCTCACTCATTGAATCTCACTTGTTCTTTATAAAAATACTAATATTTAGAAGTTATAACTGATTATTTTAAATGAACATTTATCCCTGGGTTGTTCTGTTCTTGTTCATTCTGGATGGATAGTATATTATAATTTATATTTCTTTCGCAATGCTAGCTGTTTGCAATTCATTTAAATTTGTAGATATTTCTTACATTTAAGATATCTGACTGAGCCAAGATTTGATATTCTTTATTTATATTAATTACTCTGTAGATCTCATGTTTCTCTGCTGTGTCTGCAGGACTGGAATGAATAAAATTTCTCTGTTATCATCAGAAGTATTGTTCATAATGTTATAGCTTTAGAGAAGGGCAAATAGGGCAGAATCCATGATTGCTCCTGACCTGTGTATCTCATGGAAGATTGGATTTAGTGTACTTTTGCTTAGATTCTAAACCTTGTTAAATGAGCATACAATTCGGACCAGTACATTATATATTGGACGCCATATTTCAAAATAACCAAAATATTATATCTATATTACCAGTTGAAACAGTCTGCTCACACAACATGACTCAAATCCAAGCAGAAGTACCTCGAATCTGATCATGTTCAAGATATGCAGGTCTGGAGCAATCCTGAATTCTAATCTATTTGCCTATTCTTCGAATCTCTGACTCTATGAACAACAATGTCAATGATACTGCACAATTATTTTAATTCCAGGCTGGAAACACAGCGGTAGAGCATAAGATCAGACTGATGATGATGATCAAGACAAGTGTAGCCCAGGAATTACATTTATTACAGTTATTTTATTAATTATAATTATTAATTAAAAAATAATAATAATTCATAAACCAGGATTTACATAGTATATAAATTTAATAAAATATTTCATATATATATATATTACACACAGAAATTTCACGCTTGGTACAACATTTACTATTTACAAAATTTCGGGAATTGTTTTATATAATCCCCTTTACATTAATTATTCAATTGACATGATTTTTACTGAATGAATTGTAACTCGTGCGGAGTTGAATATGCCAATTTACAAATATTTAGAAACATAATGTTGTGGATGCATCAAACACTCTACAAGATCAGAACAGATTCAGATTACAGAAAGATCCTTGATAATTTAGCATTAACCTTTTAACCGCTAATTTTATTATTGATTGTATCAGATAAAAATCAAATCTTTTAATTGGCCAACTCACAAACTGAAGACAAAGCCTATTGTTAAAACATATTCGCCTATAATATTAAATTCAACTCAGATACGTTTATAAAAAGTATATTATTAATTTTTCAGGTTATGAAGAGAACGAAAGTTCTTTCAAAAATAAATTGCTATTTATTTATTCTAAAATATTCAATATCGGCAACATAAAAGCTATAATATAAACAAAAAGATCGACTTTTACGTTATAGAAAAGTAAATATTTCTTTTTACTACATCTTCAATATCGAAAATAATTTTGTTTTTTTATTATTCTCTCTGAAAATAATTTTAATTTCTGAAAATATTCTTTTATAATAATTTAGATCGTATTCGAAATAAAAATCTCAGTGTTTTTCTTTATTTTCTTTGATCAGGCAGTTTCTTTGTTCTTTCCAGCCAATCAGAATGTCTTTTTCGGCTGAGAGCATGCTAAGAACCAATCACAAATAATGTTCCTTCTTTGTTTAGGTTTAAATGCGTTTTTTTTATTTTTTACTTGTAAAATAAATCGGAAGATGGCACCATCTTACAGAGCTTTTAAAAACGAATTCAATACGTGTTTAACGAATATTTTCGTATAAAAACTGGCTGAGTTGGAGTGATGTCAGATGTCGATGAGGAGCCTCGTAAGAGGCGGGCAAAGAGTTAATCATTTTGACAAATAAATATAATTATACTGTCTCAGTCATTTATTTAGAATCTTAAAAATCATTATATATGTTTGACAGGCATTGTTTGGAAATCACATCTTTAGAATAAGTATACAAAAAAACAAACAATGTGTTACATTGACAAGGAGAGGTAAGATATATAATCATTAAGGTTTTGCAGAGAATATGTATTGATTAAGTCTATGGGAATCGATTAGTATTTTAAAAAAGGCAGTTTTAAAATCAGCACACTGACTAATTAGCATGTTGGCATTATTTCATGAATAGGTCATTATTTCCAACACTTCATTGCGACTAATAAAAGGTCAAACAGGCATAAATCAATTAAATAATATGATAATGATACTAACATTTCATTAGAGAAATACGGATATTATAGTAGTTTGAATACTTCATCATTTTAACACATTTGAGAATGAATGAAGGTTGGTACATCTGTGCATTTTTGCAGAATAGTACTGAATAAAGAGGTTGGGTTTGAATGCCCAGAATCAGCTGTATAGAACTTTTGTAGCACATTCAAAACCCCATAAACCTCATGTTCCACAGGGAGTGGTGTATACCCCTGATTATGAATGATTTTGAGAAAGTAGGGTGGGAACTTTGGACTTCCGAAGTCCCCAATGGCAAAGCAATAAAGAAAATATGTAAGTAAGTACCATAAGAGAAAGGAAAGGTATGCCAGAAGCATTATACTTGTGCAATAACTTATATATTATATTTTAGAGCCTGAAAATGGTTTGACTTCTGCAGAATCATTAAGCAAATTATAACTGAGAATAACTCTTTTTAACTATTATTGGTAAACTACTAAAATTATTCTTAAATTCAATTCCCACCAACATTTTTAGTAAATGAACTAAGTCAAGATGGGATGATAATAATTTTAAGGTTCATGATCTTTTAATTGACAATTTAGGAATAAATTCAAATAATAAAGTAAAAATATGCATCCACAATAAAATATTTTACATAAGAAAATGTGAATAGAAGAATTAAATATAAAAACCAACCTAGCAAGTGATTTCTGTTAAAATGAGTAAAACTTTACTAATAAATTTAAATGAAGCCCCTGCTTCTTTCTTCATTAAAAAAATAAAATAAATCTTTATTAGACTTGCAAGATTGAATGATATTGGCATATTAATTAAAGAGCATAAATTGTCTACATATATAACATGAATGAGTTAAAAATATCTAATGGAGCTGCACAAAGTTATATACAAGAATTCAAGCATGAAAAGTAAGTTAAAAATTACACTGAAATAGTAGAGATTACAGAGAGAGAGAGTTCAAGAACAAAATTAGCAGGAGTTATATACTAATATATTAATGAAGTCATAGTTTCATTACATATTATACAAATTTAAAGCAGCTCTTCATTAAATAAGGTTACCTCAGGAAAGCACAGCAGAGCAGGCAGCAGTCAGAACCAGCACTCAGAAGGTCATCTTGTGTGAATGGTCAGATGGGTAGAACATGGCAGCGATAGGAAAACTGTCTCTGAGAAAAGAAAGGTGCTGGACTCCCTCTATTCAAAGTTCATAGCATCAAACTGGTGTTAACTTCTTAAAATTTGACAATCTCTTGAATCACTTTCTCTGAAAATTTAGCTATTGTCTCAAATGTGCTGAAAGAATTTATTAACTAACTGACTTCTTTTATTCTATGGGCTCTTTTGTACATTTTTTAATCCCACCAAGAATGTGATTTCCCTTGCCTACAGCTATACCTGTAATTGTAATACTACTCAGGAAAATATTTAATTAGCAAAATTTTAAAACAGATAAGGCTCAAAATACCATTTAGATATTTGTAAAGATTTGCAAATAAACTAACAAAAGAGTTTCTCATGATTTTAATTAGATCATTTCAGCTTATTAAGAATTTCAAAAGTATTTCAAGCTTTCCCATTTTCTTTTTGTTTTTAAAATTCCAACATTTCAATTAAAAGACAAATATATAATTTTCAACAATAAATATTAATAAATCTTTGCTTCGTTCATATATAAGTATGCACCACACAAACTACTGTTTTGTTTTTACTAAATATTTTCATAGATTTTCCTTAATTATTATAATACAGTGAGTGGGTGAAATGACATATATCTTGGCAAAGTCTGAATTGCAGCCCCCACAGGAAGTTAGTATGGAAGATGAAGCATGAAGCTTATTGCGATATATATATATATATTATAATGATACAAAAGAAAGTGAAGATCGAATCTTACCATAATCTGCACTACAAGGGAGCCATCTAGGCATTTGAACCTAGAAAATTTATAAAGTAGGCAGATATGTAAGTAAAAAAAAAATTATATTGGTTGATTCCGGTTGTTAGCCCATTGTCACTAGCTCAGTGGAACAGCAGAGATTTGTGTTTTATAAATTCTTATCTAAGAATATTTTTTTTAAAAAAGAATAAAATAAGCCACAGCCAGAAATTAACACACAAACATTTATTTACGCATATATATATAAAATTTACCGTTATTATTTTAGTATGTTTACATTTTAACAATTTAACTTTACATTTTTAACTTGATTTTAATTTGATTTTAATTTTACATAGTTTATATTTTAATTATAAGTTCGCACAGATGGATTTATGAAAGTTTGTTTTATAATGTTGAGTATAGATCAGTTACATAGATTACACGGTTAAAAACATTTCAAAATAAACATAACCGATCAAAATACAAAGTCATTGATAACGTCAATTGCAGAGGGAATACAAGAAACCCAATGGCATTCATCATAAGATGCTGCATTGACATCAATGACTTATATATTCTAATCAAATATGAAAACCAAAAACATAAGTAACCAATAACGAATCCATGCAACATCCATACCCAACTTAAATTTAATGCATTTTTATTTAGAGTGTTGAGTATGAATAGACTACATAGATTTGCATTTGAAAAGAAAATATTCTATCCTTATTTAACCTTAGGCCAAAAGTTCACAGTTAAACCAACGTCAATCCATCTGATATATCGATGCATTCAATGTAACATGAATATGGCAGCACAAAATAGGTTAAGAGAAGAAATTGCCTCTCATCAGATAGGAATACTACATCTATCTGACAAGAAGAGCAATAAAAAAAAACTCCATAGGAAAGGACTGCGGTCATTTTGCTGACTTACGATCGCATTCCATAGGCAAAAAGGAAGTGTGCAGCGTATAAAGCGATTCTGCCCATAGCGAATCTCATACTACATCTACTAATTACACCAATATATCCAATCCATTGACCCAATTTAACTATGAAACAAATAACCTAAGATTACCCTCCCCTAATATAACTTTACAAATCTATATAGCCATTCATGCCCGACTTAAGTTTAACATTTATATAATTTAATTTAACGAAAAACAGAAATCATAATAAAAACTTAAAAGAACAAAAAAAATAAATGGAAATGATTTTACAAAAGAAATACATCAAATTAAAATTACTTATTAATAAATAAAGTTGGTCAGATAGGATTCTATTGCAATTATTTTAAATACAGAAAGTTTTTAATTTAATGTTCATGAATTATCTAAAGTTCTTACGGTTTTAAAAGGTCCATAATTTGTAGTTGTTTGTAATTTTGAATGGGAATTCCCATGCCATCCTGAAGATATTGGTATCCAGTTAGCCATTGTTTTTTATTTATCCGGAGGTCTTTTACTTTAGCTGGTCCTTAATGTAGAAAATGATCGGTCATTTCTTTTTTTTACAAAACTGAAGGGATTGAAGAGTGCATCTTTTCAATCCCTTCTCCTTCAACTCCGCACTAACACATATCACCACTGCTGTCATACATCTCTCTCTCTAATTTTCTTCACTCACTTTTTATAGTAGCCTTTCAGATCCAGTGGACATTACGTCATGACGATGTGATGGTCTTTTCGCTGAGGTCCGATTCCATTGTTTTTCTCTCCTATCTGACCTTTGCTTATACATTTTAAATGCCCAAGGGCTAGTTTACATTTAACTAATTAAAACAATCATTTCCATTTTCTGATTAATTAATGTGTTTTCCAAACTTAAAGATATATTTTTATCTCTAAATCTTTTTGTTGAAAGATTTAGTTTTTCTATTTTTAATAAAGTTTTATTTTAATAATTTTTTTTTATCTGTGCGATTTTATATATATATGAGTTTAAGATGATTTTTTAATTTTCAATTTTTAATTCTTAAAAAAAAAGTTTTTATTTGCGAACTTTTATTTTTTTCATGTTTAATAATAAAAAAACAATGTAACATATGTATGTGCCCGTTACATATCAGTAAACTTGCTTTAAAAAAAATAAACAAAAAAAAATATTTTACTTAGGGTTAGTAATTATGGTACACGATTAACGAAGACATTTACAAAAACATTCGGTTAGTAATTTTACAAAAAGACTATATACAAAAAAAAAATGTTGACTATCATTTTCCTAAGGACCATCCATGTTTACACCTCCTCCTCCCCCCAAGAATTCTATTTTTTATACATTTTATTTTTACACATGGCATGACAAGCAAATTTTATAAATTATTTATTTAAGAAGGTTGCATTGAGGTAAATATGTTTTAAGAAATAATGGGTTTATACGTGTATATTTGCAGCACAATTATAAATACCACCAACTTATTTATGACTGATTGAAATGCATACATAGGGTTACACTGAAGTAAATTCCCAAAGGTACTCATCGTAAGGTACCACATTTACCATCATAAACTTACGTGGCTGTGCGCGCCTATACACATTAAAGCATAATATATATTAACAAAAAAAAACATATTAATTGCAACCTTTTGACTTTCTTTTTAACAAAATACAATTTAAAATTATTAATACTTTCTCATGTTTAATATATGTGCTATTTCTTTCTGGCAGTGCTTTTATAAGATTTAAAGTATATACGTTTAATGTAAATAGATAAAAATATTTACATTTAGAAAAAATAAATAATTCTCAGGGCACTGATGGTTTATTAAAGATCAGCCCAAGTTGGGAAGCCAATTATAACGATCCGGGAAGAAGGAAGACTTAACGTAATCTGCACTACAAGGGCGCCATCTAGGCATTTGAACCTAGAAAATTTATAAAGTAGGCAGATACGTAAGTCAAAAAATTTTATTTTTATTTTATATATTTTGATTCCGGTCGTTAGCCCATTGTCACTAGCTCAGTGGAATAGCAGAGATTTATATTTTATAATAAATTCTTATCTAAGAATATATTTAAAAAAGAATAAAATAAGCCACTGCCAGTAATTAACACACAAACATTTATTTACGCACATATATATATATTTAATATTATTATTATAGTATAATTTACTGTTATTATTTTAGTATATTTACATTTTAAAATTTAACTTACATTTTTAACTTGGATTTTAGATTTTAATTTACATTTTAATTTTTATAAGTTTGCACAGATGGATTTATGAAAGTTTGTTTTATAATGTTGAGTATAGATCAGTTACATAGATTACATGGTTAAAAACATTTCAAAATAAACATAACCGATCAAAATACAAAGTCATTGATAATGGCAATTGCAGAGGGAATACAAGAAACCCAATGGCATTCATCATAAGATGCCGCATTGACACCGATGACTTACATATTCTAATCGAATATGAAAACCACAAACATAAGTAACCGATAACGAATCCATGCAAGCGTCCATACCCAACTTAAATTTAATGCATTTTTATTTAGAGTGTCGAGTATGAATAGACTACATAGATTTGCATTTGAAAAGAAAATATTCTATCCTTATTTAACCTTAGGCCAAAAGTTCGCAGTTAAACCAACGTCAATCCATCTGATATATCGATGCATTCAATGTAACACGAATACGGCAGCACAAAATAGGTTAAGAGAAGAAATTGCCTCTCATCAGATAGGAATACTACATCTATCTGACAAGAAGAGCAATAAAAAAAACTCCATAGGAAAGGACTGCGGTCATTTTGCCGACTTACGATCACATTCCATAGGCAAAAAGGAAGTGTGCGGCATATAAAGCGATTCTGCCCATAGCGAATCTCATACTACATCTACTAATTACACCAATATATCCAATCCATTGACCCAATTTAACTACGAAACAAATAACCTAAGATTACCCTCCCCTAATATAACTTTACAAATCTATATAGCCATTCACACCCGACTTAAGTTTAACATTTATATAATTTAATTTAACGAAAAACAAAAATCATAATAAGAACTTAAAAGAACAAAAAAAAATAAATGGAAATGATTTTACAAAAGAAATACATCAAATTAAAATTACTTATTAATAAATAAAGTTGGTCAGATAGGATTCTATTGCAATTATTTTAAATACGGAAAGTTTTTAATTTAATGTTCATGAATTATCTAAAGTTCTTACGGTTTTAAAAGGTCCATAATTTGTAGTTGTTTGTAATTTTGAATGGGAATTCCCATGCTGTCCTGAAGATATTGGTATCCAGTTAGCCATTGTTTTTTACTTATCCGGAGGTCTTTTACTTTAGCTGGTCCTTAATGTAGAAAACGATGTCATTTCTCTTTTTTTTTTTTACAAAACTGAAGGGATTGAAGAGTGCGTCTTTTCAATCCCTTCTCCTTCAACTCCGCACTAACACATATCACCACTGCTGTCATACATCTTCTCTCTAATTTTCTTCACTCACTTTTTATAGTAGCCTTTCAGATCCAGTGGACATTACGTCATGACAATGTGATGGTCTTTTCGCTGAGGTCCGATTCCATTGTTTTTCTCTCCTATCTGACCTTTGCTTATACATTTTAAATGCCCAAGGGCTAGTTTACATTTAACTAATTAAAACAATCATTTCCATTTTCTGATTAATTAATGTGTTTTCCAAACTTAAAGATATATTTTTATCTCTAAATCTTTTTGTTGAAAGATTTAGTTTTTCTATTTTTAATAAAGTTTTATTTTAATAATTTTTTTTTATCTGTGCGATTTTATATATATATGAGTTTAGTATAGAATTTTAATTTTCAATTTTTAATTCTTAAAAAAAGAAGTTTTATTTGCGAACTTTTTTTTTTCATGTTTAATAATAAAAAAACAATGTAACGTCATATGTTCCCATTACAATATATATATGTTATATATAGAGCTCACAAATAAGTTCTTAACAAGCTTTGCAGAATATTCCCAAAGCTTGTTAAGAGATTATTTGTGAGCTCTATGTATAACATTTGTAATACAAGCTTGTTAAATTAGGTCATGTGACATATAACTTGATTTCTTTGTAATATATATATATATATATATATATATATATATATATATTGTAACTGTAAAGATTTAGCTTTGTCATGTCCCATGAATTGGGTAAGCCAAATTGTAACTAACCGTTTTGTGAAAAGGAAGTTGCCTGAAGCCTATTTTTTATTGGTAACAATATTGTATTATAAAATCCTACAAATTAGGAAGCAAAAGTGCAATTTTAAATTTTCTACAAACAATTCAATGTGAATCTTACAAAAAGAAAGAGTATCCAAGTAAAGCTCATAAATGGAATGCAAACATCAATACTATGTAGAGTGAAGGATGTTTTTATGACCTTCAAACAATATTTAATTTGACTAAGAATTTCTGAATTCAATTTTAACCAATGACTGTATATTTTCTTATAAAGTGTATATAAATATGTTACACATGCTCATAATTTATCAATAAATTTATATCTTTAATGTAATCATTAACATGTGTCTTTTTAAATATGCTTTTTAAATTACATTTGTGAGTTTTTGAACTGTGCTAACAAAATTCATTTGAACACTATGATTACATTTAATACTCTGTTATAAATAATAACATTTCTTTTTGTTAAATATCTATAATATCTCAGGATTCATGCACATATGATGCTATTAAGCTATTATGCATCAATGAATTATGGATATTAACTTAAAAAATATGAATTCAAATTGAAATAAAAGAATAGTCATTTTATTTCAAACAAAAATAAATAAATAAATATATACAAATATTGTGTTAGATTATATATATATATATATATATATAAAGAGCCTGCTACTAGCTCTAAACAAGCTTTTTTTTTGATAAATGCTACAAGAGTAAATACATGAAGCTTTTATCTATGATGGTCCCCATCCCCAGACCAGTTTCGAGCTATGGCTCTCATCAGTGAGGAGCTAGGACATAAGTTCAAAATATTAATTCAAGCCAAGCATTTATCTAATACTTAAATATTAAAAAAAAGATCCAAATCTTCAGACACCTATATGTCTTCAAACTCAGCTCTTTAACCAAAGAAACTATATGAGCCTGAACTAAATTCAGAGATCCCATATATTAGTAGGCTTAGCGATTTAATATAGCCAAAGCCCTAATAGCAAAATTATAATATGTCATATATCACATGACTTATATAGCTTGTATTACCAATATGTAATATATAAAGAGCCTGCTACTAGCTCTAAACAAGCTTTTTTTTTGATAAATGCTCCTCACTGATGAGAGCCATAGCTCGAAACCGGTCTGGGAATGGGGACCATCATAGATAAAAGCTTCATGTATTTTCTCTTGTAGCATTTATCAAAAAAAAGCTTGTTTAGAGCTAGTAGCAGGCTCTTTATATATTACATATTGGTAATACAAGCTATATAGGTCATGTGATATATGACTGATTTTTACTATTATAATTTTGCTGTTAGTGCTTTGGCTATATTAAATTGCTAAGCCTACTAATATATGGGATCTCTGAATTTAGTTCAGGCTCATATAGTTTCTTTGGTTAAAGAGCTGAGTTTGAAGACATGTAGGTGTCTGAAGATTTGGATCTTTTTCTTAATATGTAAGTATTAGATAAATGCTTGGCTTGAGTTAATATTTTGAATCTTATGTCCTAGCTCCTCACTGATGAGAGCCATAGCTCGAAACCAGTCTGGGGATGGGGACCATCATAGATAAAAGCTTCATGTATTTTCTCTTGTAGCATTTATCAAAAAAAAAGCTTGTTTAGAGCTAGTAGCAGGCTCTTTATATATTACATATTGGTAATACAAGCTATATAGGTCATGTGATATATGACTGATTTTTACTATATATATATTGTAACCTAGTGTTATTGACACTTGGTTTACTTGGCATTATTTCTGCAGGAAAACAATGCTATTCTTTAAAGAAATAAAAAGATAAAATAATAATAGTAATAATTGATTAATAAAGTATGCTATTCACTCACTTTGGCATGTTTTGGGTGAATAACTAATAGATTTAATAACTCAATGTCATTTTTAAAGAGAGAACATGAATAATTTAATTGAGATATTAATAATTAGAGCAAATTAATATGGTATAAAAGCTAAACAGTAATTGATTTTGGATGGGTAGAGGGGAGAGTAGGTGAGTGTCTTATCATAAAGCACAATAACTTCTGGTAATTTCTTTTTGTAAAAAAAAAAAAAAAAAATTAAAAAAAAAGAGAAAAATATATATATATATATATAATGTTTAAAGAATTATACATCACTGATTGTTAATTTAATGTATTTATTATTTTTTTATATTGTCAAATTACTTTGTAATCCAGGTAAATAATACTAAAACTATAAGATTGTAATAGGTTTTTCCTTTCTTTTGTTTATGTTATAATCAAATGATTATTTTCTGGAAAAGGTCACTAAAGTAAAAAAAAAAAACAACAACAAAACGAAACAACCAATTTCATAATCAAGATCATTTTTTTTGGGGGGGAAATATAGTCTGCTTTTAGTTTTCAAGGAAGGAACAGTGCTGAAATTTGGTAACTCAATTTTTTCATTTTATTTTGCAGAAATAAATATAATCAAAGTAAAATTTTAATAATATAATGTGTGGCTAAAATTTTTTGATAAGATATCCTGATTTTCTTTGCCATCTACCTATTTAAAGACCTTTTATACTTGAAAATTTATTGTCTCGCGCTAAAGTTCAAAAATGACAGAATTAACTAAAAGAGTCACGAAAAATTCTATTATATCTAAATTAAGGAAGAAAAATGATTTCCAAGTGAGAATTAATTATTTATTAACTTTATGTCATTTATTGATATTTTCTTGGTATAGAAAGAAAAAAATAATAATAATTGAAAGAAATATTTTGAAACCAAGGAAAACCAACTAGAAACATTTTTGCGCTCTTTCTTAATATTGTCTGCCTTTACAAGTAATGTAGTTACATACGTTAAAATATGTTTTATTCACCAAGAATTGTCTGGAAATAATAATAATGATAAATAAGATTAAATTATGCACCTGTATAAATATATATATATATATATATATATATATATATATATATATATATATATATATATATATATATATATATATATATATATATATATATATATATAAATATATATATAAACTTTCTCAGAGTAAATATAGGAAAAGCCATATAGGGGCATTCTTACGGAGAAGTTACCGTTAAAAAAAAAAAAAAAAGAATTTATAATTCCTAAAGTATGAACAAGACCAAATATCTTAGTGACTTAATGATAAAAATAAATGATATATTATATTATACGTCAGTTGGAATTATTAAAACTTTATGTACACGTAAATTGACTGCAGTTATTATCATAATAATCTCTCGGAAAATTGCGCATTTTCGTCCATAAGTAAGCTAGCTAATAAGTATACGTATCGTCAATAAAAAAAAAAAAAATATTGTGTATGTTTATCGTCTATCGTCAACTATTCGTTATGTTAGAATATGTATATTTTATTTTCTTGGATCCCAAAATTGTAGTAGTTTAATTCAAGTAAGAATTAATCTTCAATTCTGCTATATGTTTCTTTACCTAATTTATTAAATGCACAAAATAAGAGAAAACTTTTATTTAAAGGAAATAATACCATGCGTTTATTGTTTTCAAACTTGCTTCGTGAAATACGACTGGATAAAGCTCTTCACCTGGACCAATTGCTCAACAGAAAAACATTGTCTAATGAGAGAGTATGCACTTGTTAATTAATGATTGTTTAAAACTAAGTTATAAATGATATATATTTTTTTTATATCACATAGATTAAAGTCTGTATGGTCAAGTGATATTTAATAGCCTTGTAATAACAAAGGTATGTTTTAATATAATTATTATAGGTTAAGTTGATATTTAACACGAAAGAAAAAAAAAATCTATAAAATATGTTTTAATTAGTACATACAATTGTATGTAGAAATTTTGTATGTTAGATACGTAAAAGAAAAAAATATTTAGATATTTAAGGGGTAAAATAAATATTGAAAATTATCAGAAGTAACTAAAAAAAAAAAATGCTATAACAAAATATTTCTTGTTAAAGTTGAAACGAATTTATACTGTATTAATTGAGGAATTTATTCCTAATTATTCTTAAATAACACATCCACTTTATTTAGTTTAAGATAGTATGCTACCAACTATTTTTGAATGTTCCTTTATTAAAATTAAAATTATTATACTTTTATTCTATGATGTCCATTGATTTCAGATGTTGATCAAAGTATACCCGGTAACATAAGTTTATTATGATCAGTGTATTTACTTATCCTGACCAGATATAGCATTGGTATATGCTTAATATTCGCATAGGTAATAATTATAATGTATTTATTTTGTGGGATGAAAAATGATCTCCCCAAAAGCTTTGTTTCCATGAGAGGAAGATTTTAAATATAATGTTCGGGTATGTTTATAGCCCAAGTGATCGATTCTCATAGATAGGACGATCAAGAATTTATCTAGCATTTAGTATGCTTCATTCGTTTAAATCCCAGGAGAGGATTGTATTTGGTGTGTGTTCGTTGTATGCCCAAGTAAGAGGCAAGAAACCACCAAAATATTTTAATGTAGTAGATTACTCTACAGACCTTTGTGGTTATTCCATATTCCTCATGTGAAAATAAAGATAGCTCCACCATGGAAGGTGTTGATTATTGTGCTTAATTTTAAAAGTTCGGGCAAGATAAAGGTTATATTGGAGGTGTTAGTTCCTCAAGATTCACTTTAGTATAAATAGTGCGTTAGTAACTAGGGTCGATATCTGTATTGTGCTGCTAAATATTGCTAGTATTTGACAAGTAAATCAATGGAGAAAGTAATTAAAATTGTGTAATTTAAAATGCTTATTTACTGAAGGAATATTCAAATGCAATATTTAATTCTGGTTAGTAATTAAATAATACTCATATTTAAAATTATACGTATGAATAAAATTTGTATCATAACTTAAGTTAGCATTAAGTTCAATGTAAGATGGTAAGTGTAACTTCTGATAACTGGCCTATAATTAGAATAGGTTATCCCATTAAAGACCATAAATAAAGTAAATGTATTAGAAATCAATTTAATATTTTGTGTATTGCATATGATGGGATTAATCATTTAAAAAAAAAAAAAAAAATAGTTAGTCAATAATTTTGAATAAAAGCTTCTACAAGGTTACCAAAATTTAATAAACAATGTATTGGTAATGAAATGTATTTTTAGTTGATCAATCCATATGATTGCATACAGGAGAAGTAGTAATCTCTAGTTCATAACCAAAAGAGTATACAGATTAATGTCAGTTATATTTTATATTTTTGTATTACTATGGGATTATTGAATAAATGTTCATATATATTTTTTTTTTTTGTGATAATAACAAAGTATAGTCTTGTTAAAATTTGTTGTAGATTCATTTTTTTGTTTTTATATGCTAAATATAAGTGTTTGCACAATATTTGCAAAACCTTTTCTTGAGTCCGAAATCATTCCAAATTCTTAAAAACTTAATATACCAGATAAATAAAGTTAAGCAGATCGGAATATGTCATTATATTTTAGTTTAATGATAATTATTTATGGAGTTGAAAACTTAAGACTAAACATTCACCTTTGTGTAAAAAAAAAAAAAAATGAATTTATTCCCAAACCATTAACTTTGGTTGCACATTATTCCATTCCCATTTAGTTAAATTGTCTAAGTAATAAATCTTAGTTATATTATTGTGTTGTCATGGATGATGGAAGGACACAAAAAGCACCCTTGTCTTTTTATTATTCTGACTGAGATTCTGAAAAAAAAAAAGCTGTGTTATTCAAAATTATACGTCATTATTGAATAGAATTATCATCTCTTTAAATAATATAGCAGTGAATATGAGAGATGAAGACACATTGAATTTAAGTAAAATAAATGTTTCCTATTGCCGACCAGAATGCCAGTCATATGCGACAACACAATACTGCCGAGCATTTCCTTACATGAAACAAAGAACCCTGAGATTAATATTATTATAATTATTCTTTAAATTAATAAGTGATCAATTATTGTTATTATTACAATCGTGGCATAGCTTAAGAGAATTGAATGTACAATTGTATTATATGAAAAGTATTTTAGATCATATTGGAAAATTAATGGATATGTTGCTTTTATTTTGGTTGCCTTAACAACAACCAGAAAAATTATTATCACAAGTGCAAATAAACTAATTAATTAAAAATAAAGAGTTAGAAATAAAAGAAATATAAACTAAATAAATATATAAAACTGGGTTAGAAATGAAAGAGATAAACTAAACTAATAAGAATAATAGAAATAAATTTCTAATAGAAATATATAACTAAATCATTGGGTTAGAATATATATATATATATATATATATATATATATATATATATATATATATATATATATATATATATATATATATATATATATATATATATATATATATATATATATATATATATATATATATATATATATATTGAATTATAGATTTTGTTAGAAGAATGTAAAAAAAATGTACCTATGTGCTTATGTGTATTTCAAAGGTGTAATACATATATTTTAATCTTTTAACCTTCTCATTGAGCATACATGTTATATTATTTTTTATACATTAAAATAAATAAATGACTAGATACTCAGTTCACCCTGAAATAATATTAACCAACACAAATGTATTGTATGAATTATATAATAATGTTAAAATATTATATATAACTGTATTATACCATTACCTATTCTGGGAAACTGCATTCTTTTTTTTTACATTAAAAAGAAAAAAAAAGTTTTATATATATAAATAATAAATTAATTAAGCAATGTTATAGCTGGGTTTGAAGCCATTTAAGTGTCTAAAAATTTTAGATTTTTTATTTAATACTTAACTTTTAGATAAATGCTGGCTTTAGCTTGGTATTTTTAGATCATGTCTGAAACTATCCTAGTGCTTCACTGAGGAGTGCAAAAGCATGAAACCATTGGTCTGAGGTTAGAAAGTGGTTTCAAGATAGAGATTTTTAAATGCTTTGTTTAGCTGACATTTATCAATAAAGTTGTTAGAGTAAATTAGAAGAGCTCTTTATTTTTATTTACAAGCTTAAAAATTGAGTCATGTGATATATGACTTGGTTTTTTTTTTACTATTTAAGGGATAAAGTTGTTTATTGTCTGTGAAGATGTTGAATATGGTGATGATATGTGTATAATAGTAAATATATGAGCAAGAGATTAGGGGTAGCTGGATGCTTCCATTCCATAAAAAGATCAGAACAAATGGATCAAAGATAATATATATATACACACATTAATTAGAAGAAACTAATCGTTTTAAAATTAGTACTGCAATTTTCTAATAATGAAATGTATAGAGTTCAACATTTTTTACATTTTCAGTTAAAATAGAGTAAAATTTTATTGTTGTTAAATCAAATAATAGAATGTCACTTATTAAATACAAAGATTTTTTCTATGAGCTGCTATTGATAAAAAATTATTTTATAATCCTATGAGAATGATGATCTAGATAAGTTATTTTTATAGCTAGATTTTTTCTCAGTGAATAATTACTGAGTCTCCTTGGACTTCAACCTATCATAATTCTAACCTTTTATTCTTTGGTTGTTTACAGCACTCAACTTTAGATTACAATTGTTTTGGCAATAGTCTAATTTATTATCCTTTATAAAGAATATAAATTTGTATTTTATTTTTCATGCCAGAAGAAGAAAACACTATTATTTTAAAGATTTAAGAAAATAAATAAAATAACCTATATAAATTTTCTTAAATAAACATATATATTTATTTTTTTTAAAAAATAATAATATATATTTTTTATGTCAACTTTTATCTCTAAACTAAGTTTAAGAATAAAATAATATAATACAGATATTTTTATTAATTTATTGTTACCCGTCAGATTTATATAAACGTACCAATTGAATACTCACACCTCATCCGCAAAAGTCTTGAAAGATATGCATTCTTATGTTAAATCATCACATTAATGTGAATAATTAAAATATTAATGCTTTAGTGAAAATGAAAATGTACGTAGTGTTATATTTTTATTATATAAAGAAAATAATGATTTATAGCAAGTTAATAAAATTAATTTTGAATTAAATATTTGTCGTTTACAATTATCTTATTTTTTTATAACTAAGCAATTTCTTTTATGAATTCAGATTACTAACTTACAGTCATTATAGTAGTGCAACCCAGTGCAAGCAATAATAATCAATGTCTTCTAGAAAGTTTGGGCATAAAATCCCTATCTAGTGCCTACTCCCAATATCCCAAACAAGTTTCTGGCTTGAGGATTTATCAAAGAGAAGCCTTGGATTTGAATGTACTGCATCTAGATCTTTAGATCTAATGCAAACCCATATAAGCCATATTTTACCTATTTAGTTAACTATAGCATTATGGTCACATGATGCTTGTGGTTTAATACAAATTCTTTCCATAGGATGGTAATGATTATTGTTATTAGAAATCCAAGACACCAAAATGTATAGGCACAGAACTGTGTTCAGATCTGTATGACAATACAAGTAAGTTAGTTTGGATTGAAAATGTTATTGTGTTTTAATTTTGGGCTCATAGTTTTATAGTTAATTAAATAGATAAAAGATGGCTTTTGGAGGGTTGCATTAGATACAAAGATTTAGAAGTAGTGTTTTTAAATCCAGGGCTCTTCATTAATGAATGTCACAAGCTAGATTCTTGACTGGGGATATTGGATGAATAGGCATTATATGAAAAGTTTATGCACAAATCTAAAATTCATTGATTACTATAACTTGCACTAGGTGACACTACTATATTATGAGTTTTCTGAGAGATTCCTGATTCCATTTAAGGAGAAGTCACAGTACATCACATCACATTACTGTGTAAGTTTGTTAACAGGTTTCTCTAAACATTGTTGCTGATAGATTCCTGACTCCATATAACAAAAAGTCACAGTGCATCACATCACATCATCACATTACTGTCTTAACCACTGGTGTAAGCATAGCAAATGGTAATCATGTGATGTTTTAGTGATTTAATAACAATCTGTCTTAAATTATTTATATCATTATTCTATTTCAAACCATTTATTTCTGATGTATTGAGTGCTACATCATGGAAATGTATAAATCAGATAATATATAATTAGAATTACATTATCAAACAAAACAGTTATAATTTTTGAAATTCTAGAAGCTTTATGTATTATGATAACAAAAGAAGTTTATTTTCTTGTGCATCTAAAACAAGATGAGATGTCTGTTATAATTGATGTAGATACATAAATTAAACTGCTTGGAGATTATATTTATGTCGTAGTGAAAACGTTTTCTGATAATACTGCACATTCAAACATAATAGTGCTCAATCAAATATTGATTTGTGTATTATAAAAGCATACATATTTTTAATAATATTCTATCTCTGTGGGACATATTTGGATAAATATTTTTCATAAATGTTTTAGAGAAATAGAGATTTTTCTTTATAATACATTTCTTTAGATATTTTTTAAAAGCTATATAATTATATTTGAGATAAGCTGTTCTTTAATCAAATGGTGTTTCTATACATTCTAGTAATGCAAAAGCTGATTAAAGTTTTACATAGCCTTAAAATTGTGGTATTGTAATAACTTATCTTTTCTCCAATAACTTATCTTAAGAGAGTGGCAAATAATGATAGATTTTCTTCAGGTAATAATTAAGTATTTTCATTTAGACATATTTCCTTGTGACTTGGTCTAAAATCTAATATGTATGTGCATGTGTGTGCGCGCCCGCGTACGTGTGTATTCAATACTATCTCGAGAATTCAAATGTTGAAAAAAAAAACAGTTTAACGCTTTTAATATTAATATTAATATTAATAAGAGTAAAATAAATATTAAATGTTGAAAAGTTATATATTCAATGTATTTTATATCTAAATATTTACTACTGCATAATTTTATAAAGATATTCCAGGCACAGCACTGTAATTACTTTTTTTCCATAAAATAAATTATAAAACATTTTCATCATGTTTTGTCCTCTAACTGTGATTTCTTTGAATTGTCAAAGTTAAAAATGGGTCTCAGATGGTAGTAATAATAATTTCATTTTTTTATTTCTTTTTTTTTAATATGAAATGGATTTGAGACATTTTAAGTCACAGAAGTGAGGAGTCTGCATTATTTCAAAGACTTTCTTTAGAAATCACAAGTTGAAAAATACAAGAACAAACTTTCTTTTATTGATTCTTATATATGAATAGGAAAATTGATGTTCACTTTCTCAACCCAATAGTGATTGATTTATGATCTCACACTTTGAGTATAACAGCTCTTCTGTTCATTTAAAATATTTTGAATAGAAATTCCACTTGATTAGCCAAAAGTCCATTAAATTGATACCAATTCCTATTACTTGGAGCAAACCATTGATACTAGAAATTGAGATGTCTGGAAAACTTTGGAAGAAAAAAGAAATTACGTATCATTTTTTAACACTGTCGTTAATATGTCAAAACTTTATCATAAAAGTTAAATCTGAAATAACTGATAAAATAGTATAAAGATTATACAATTGATTATGTGATAACTTATTCATCACACCCAAAATTGTTTGTATATATATATATATAATTTATTAGCTAAAAAAAAGCATTCTATTTTTTGCTACCAATAATATACTCATTGATTGACTTAATGAACATCACATAGCAATGTCGAATAATACAGATGTAAGTCATTAATAATTAATTTTTAAAATGGTTTACGTTTTATAGATGTAAAAGAATAAAGATATTTTTATAAAGAAAAAAAAATTATAGTCCCATGAATTTTGTATTTGAAGCCTAAAACAAAAAGCTAGAATAGTTTTGCTTAAATTTGTAATATAGTGTTTAAGTAATAGTTATATGGTGAGCAGAATAATTTGGGAAATTGTAATAATAGACATTGTTTATTTTTATGTTTATTAATAATAGACATTGTTATATTTAAAAATGAGACTTTGAATTGGCCAGGTTTCATGGAACTTGTTTAGTTTAACTTCAAAAATAAATAAATGCACCTTAGATGATCAATTTTGGTTAGCAAATGAGCTTATTCAATGTGAACTAGAATGGAGTTATTTTTAATGAAGATAATTAAAAGGCATTGTAAAATGTTTAAAAGGTTACAATATATGCAGTAAAGTAGATTACTGAAATCAATTAAATTATGTAAACAGAACAATAAACACAGTAGCAATAAAAAAAATTACAATTTGTAAAATTAGTAGATAAAGAATTTACTTTTATATACTTTAAAAATAGAAAGTAAAATAAATGTGTAAATATTTTTCCAGTTTGCAACTATAAAAAAAATGACAAAAAAAAAGGAGATAAGTTAATCAAGATAAAAAAAAATATGGAAAATGAATAGGAATAAAAAATATGGTTTAGGATTATAAAAAAACAAAAAATATTTAAAGTATATAGTATGAAATAACTTGTATGATAAAATCAAAAAATATTACTTAGGCAAAATCAGAAGCCCTGGTTATTAAAAAAAGAAAGTAAAAGTGGGATATGAATGCAATATGAATTTGGATTGTAGAAATGGTTTAAGTAATTCAACTATAAATAATTTTGTTCTTATCTGAGTTAATATAATACACAACTGTTTTAAAAGCATCCACAGAAAAGGCAATTTTTTAAAAGAATAACCAGCTTTATTACTGCTTAGCACGTTTTCAATATAGCGTATATCATCTCCATTGCTTATAATAATATGGCATGTTATATTGAAAGCATGCTAGGCATTAATAAAGCTTAATATTGTTTTAAAAACTATCTTTTTATGGTTATTTTCATTAATAGTCATGCATTATATGGTTTAAGTGGACATAAAAGAAAAAATATATAATATCTATGTTTTAAATGTAGACTGCTGAAAAAGGGACAAAATAAATTACATGTAAAAACAAGAGCCAGAAAGATGATAGGAGGACAAGAGATAGATATTTGTTTTTGTTCAGATCTTTATAAAAATTGCAGAGTATAATAAAATTATTTTAAAACAGGCAAAACTCACTATACGTATTGTCACACACAGCAAGCTAGAGTAATCAATGGTTGCCAGAAGGCTTGTGCATAAAATTCCCATCTAGTGCCTACTCATCCAATATCCCCAGACTAGTTTCTGGCTTGTGGCCTTTATCAGTGAGGAGCCTTGGATCTGAGAGCACTGTACCTAGATCTTAGGATCTAATGCAACCCTCCAGCAGCCACCTTTTGGTGGTCATGTGATTTATAATAAAATTATATGAAAGCTAATTTTATTAATTATTTTAAAATAAGATAGAAAAACAAAGAAAATAATTGATGATGATTTTATAAGTATACATCCAAGCTAATAAATTTAAAATTTCACCATCCTAAAATTTTAAACTCAAATCCAACTAAGTTTCAGGAACTGTACCATCATAATGTGAAATGTAAACTAACTGCATACAGTTTTGAATTCTTGGCAGAAAAATCTAAATAGTTCACTTAACTAAATATCACATGACTTCAGAACATTTATGATGATGGCATTCTATTTGTAGTTATATGTTGACTATTTCCATTATCTAAGTTGAATTTTTAAATATCTATGGAAATATTCAAACTTTATTTAATTTTTGAAATATATTTATTTGTTAATAATACTAATATGTCTGCTGCCATTAACAGTTGGATGTATATGAGAAATTTAAATGAATTTTAAATTTCTCTAAAGACATCCAACCAAATTTAATTCTATTATTAACTTCATCCATTATGTTTCCATCTCTATTAATAATCTGACCAAGGTGTTTGTATCTGTTAACTTCTTTTAACTCATCATAATCATTTTTTTTTTCATATTTAAAAAAAATCCATTAAAGATTACTTTAGTCTTTTTAACATTTATCTTTAGTCCTGCTAACCTACTTTCATCTGATAACTCCTGCAACATTTTCTGCAGCTCTAAAGCATTATTTGCAAAAACAACTACATCATTTGCAAAATATAAATGACTTAAATAATCATTTACTTTCACTTCTCTAGCTTCTCATTTTAATCAACAAAATACTTTTTGCAACACTGCTGTAAAAAGTTTTGGATATATGGAATCGCCCTGTCTTACAGCATACTCAATGTTGATTTTTTTAGTATCATTATGTACTCTAATTGTTGCTGTTGCACTTTTATATTCTTTAAAATATGACAATGTCCTGGATCTATAACTTGATGATCCAATGCTTTAAACACTGAAGAAATGTTTATAGAATCAAATGCCTTTTTTATAATCTACACATCCAAAGCATAATGGCAACTCATATTCATTTGTCCTTTCTATAACTTCTCTCAATACCTGGATATGATCTTCTGTACTAAAACCACTTTTAAATCCAGCTTGCTCTCTTGGTTGGTTCTCTGTAGTGACTTGTAATTATCTTGTGTAACGATTCAGAGAAAGGACTTAATGTAATCTGCACTACAAGGGCGCCATCTAGGCATTTGAACCTAGAAAAAATTATAAAGTAGGCAGATATGTAAGTTCAAAAAAAATTATTTATTTTATATTGGTTGATTTCGATCATTAGCCCATTGTCACTAGCTCAGTGGAACAGCAGAGAATTATATTTTATAAATTCTTATCTAAGAATAATTTTTATAAAAGAATAAAATAAGCCACTGCCAGTAATTATACACACAAACATTTATTTATGCACATATATATAATATTTAAAATTGTTTTAGTATCAGTTTACATTTTAAAATTTAACTTACATTTTTTTTTACTTTGATTTTAATTTACATTTTAATTTTTATAAATTTACATTTTAATTTTATAAGTTTGACAGATGGGTTTATAAAAGTTTGTTTTAAAATGTTGAGTATAGATCGGTTACATAGATTACACGGTCAAAAACATTTAAAAATAAATATAAATGATCAAAATACAAAGTCATTGATACCGTCAATTGCATAGGTAATACAAGAAACCCAATGGTATTCATCATAAAATACCGCATTGACATCAATAACTTAAAAGACATCCGAATAAATACATTTTAGATACTCACCATAAGGTATCATTATTTACCGAATGTCTATATATTTTGATCAAATATGAAAACCAAAAACATAATTAACCGATAACGAATCCATGTAACGTCCATACCCAACTTAAATTTAATGCATTTTTATTTAGAGTGTCGAGTATGAATAGATGACATAGATTGCATTTGAAAAGAAAATATTTTATCCCTTATTTAACTTTAGGCCAAAGGTTCACAGCTAAACCGGCATCAATCCATCTGATATATCGTTGTGTTCAATGTAATATGAAATATGACAGCACAATTAGATTAAGAGAAGAAATTGCTTCTCATCAGATAGGAATACTACATCTATCTGATGATAAGAGCAAGAAAAAACTCCATAGGAAGGAACTGCGGTAGGCAAAACAAGTGTGTGTGGCGTATAACATGATTCTGCCCATAGCGAACCTCATACTACATCTACTAATTACACCAATATATCCAATCCATTGACCTAATTCAACTACAAAACAAATAACCTAAGATTACTTTCCCCTAATATAACTTTACAAATCTATATAGCCATTCACGCCCGACTTAAGTTTAACATTTATATAATTTAATTTATCGCAAAACAAAAATCATAGATAAAACTTAAAGAACAAAAAAAAAAATGGAAATGATTTTACAAAAAAGAAATACATCAAATAAAATTATAACTAATTAATAAATAATTTAGTTTGGTCAGATAGGAATCTATTTCTATTTTTTTTTAAATACAGAGAAAGTTTATATTTTAAAGTTCTTAATGTTTTCAAATGTTCATTAATTATATATATATATCTTACTGTTTTGAAAAATGTCCATAGTCTCTGATTTTTTGTAATGGAAGATGTTAATTCCCATGAAGTCATAAGGAGGTCAGTGTGCAGTTAACCATTGGTCCGTTATTGTTGATGGTATTCTTCTGGGCCTTGATGTCCTGTGGTCTGCAATATTGGAAAACGATGTTTCATTTTTTTGAACAACTGAAGGAAGTGAAAGTGCGTCTTTCAATCCCTTAGCCTCCAACCCTCTCCAACTTAACACATATCTGTCATCTTGTAATAACTAACTAATAATTTCCAAACTTTTCCTTTTATATTAATTTTAAGGATTCAATTGACATTACGTCAACGATGTGATGGTCCTTTTGCTGAGGTCCGATTCCATTGTTTTTCTCTCCTATCTGACCATTACTTATACATTTAAATGCCCAAGGCTAGTTTACATTGACTAATTAAAATAATCATTTTCATTTTTCAATAACATCAATTAATTTGTTTTCCAAACTTAAAGATATATTTTTATCTCTAAATCTTTTTAAGTTTTTGCTTTTAAAATACCTTTTCTATTTTTAATAACATTTTATTTTAATAATTTTTTTCATCTGTGCGATTTTATATGGATACAAGTTTAGTATAGAATTTTAATTTTCAATTTTGAATTCTTAAAAAAAGAAGTTTTATTTAGGAACTTTTTTTTTTTTTCATGTTTACTAATAAAAAACAATGTAACGACATCTGTGCCTGTTACATATCAGTAAACTTGCTTTAAAAAAATGAACAAAACAAATATATATTTTACTTAGGGTTAGTAATTTCGGTACACGATTAACGAAAACATTTACAAAAACATTTGGTTAGTAATTTTTACAAAGATTATATACACACAAAAAAAAATGTTGACTATTGTTTTCCTCAAAACCATTTATGTTTATGCCTCTTCCCCCCCAACCATTCTATCTTTCTATACATTTTATTTTTACACATGGCATGACAAGCAAGTTATTTATTTAGGAAGGTTGCATTGAACTAAATAGGTTTTGAAAGATAATGGGTTTATACGTGTATATTTGCAGCACAATTATAAATACCACCAACTTATTTATGACCGACTGAAATGCTTACATAGGATTACACTGAAGTAAATTCCCAAACAGTACTCATGATAAGATACCACATTTATGATCATAAACTTACGTGGCTGTGTGCGCGTATACACGTTAAATCATAATATATATTAACAAAAAAAACATATTAATTGCATCCTTTTGACTTTCTTTTTGACAAAATACCATTAAAAATTATTTATACTTTCTCATGTTTAATATATGTGCAATTTCTTTCTGGCAGTGCTTTTATAAGATTTAAAGTGTATACGGCTTTATGTAAATCGATAAGAATATTTCATTTTGAAAAAATTTGCTCAGGGTACTGGTGGTTTATTAATATCGGCCCAAGTTGGGTCACCAGTTGTAACTATCCATAGAAAGGACTTAACATAATCTGCACTACAAGGGCGCCATCTAGGCATTTGAACCTAGAAAAATTTATAAAGTAGGCAAGTTCAAAAAAAATTTATTTATTTTATATTGGTTGATTCCGGTCATTAGCCCATTGTCACTAGCTCAGTGGAACAGCAGAGATTTATATTTTATAAATTCTTATCTAAGAATAATTTTTACAAAAGAATAAAATAAGCCACTGCCAGTAATTATACACACAAACATTTATTTACGCACATATATATATATATATAATATTTAAAATTGTTTTAGTATCAGTTTACATTTTAAAATTTAACTTACATTTTTTTTACTTTGATTTTAATTTACATTTTAATTTTTATAAATTTACATTTTAATTTTATAAGTTCGCACAGATGGGTTTATAAAAGTTTGTTTTAAAATGTTGAGTATAGATCGGTTACATAGATTACATGGTCAAAAACATTTCAAAATAAACATAACTGATCAAAATACAAAGTCATTGATAAAGTCAATTGCAGAAAGAAATTTATAAGAACCCAATAGCATTAATCATAAGATACCGCATTGACACCAATAACTTAAAAGACATCTGAATAAATACATTTTAGATACTCACCGTAAGGTATCGTTATTTACCGAATGTCTATATATTTTGATCAAATATGAAAACCAAAAACGTAATTAACCGATAATGATTCCATGCAAGGTCCATACCCAACTTAAATTTAATGTATTTTTATTTAGATATTTAGTGTGTCGAGTATGAATAGACTACATAGATTTCATTTGAAAAGAAAATATTTTCTCCCTTACTTAACCTTAGGCCAAAGGTTCGCAGCTAAACCGGCATCAATTCATCTGATATATCGATGTGTTCAATGTAATACGAAATACAACAGCACAATTAGGTTAAGAGAAGAAATTGCTTCTTGTCAGATAGGAATACTACATCTATCTAATGATAAGAGCAAGAAAAAAAACTCCATAGGAAGGAACCGCGGTCTCCATCTTATAATTCCTCTCATAGGCAAAATGAGTGTGTGCAGTGTATAAAGCAATTCTGCCCATAGCAAACCTCATACTACATCTACTAATTACACCAATATATCCAATCCATTGACCTAATTCAACTATGAAACAAATAACCTAAGATTACCCTCCCCTAATATAACTTTACAAATCTATATAGCCATTCATGCCCGACTTAAGCTTAACATTTATATAATTTAATTTATCGCAAAACAAAAATCATAAATAAAACTTAAAGAACAAAAAAAAAAAATAAATGGAAATGATTTTACAAAAAAGAAATACATCAAATAAAATTATAACTAATTAATAAATAATTTAGTTTGATCAGATAGGAATCTATTTCTATTTTGTTTTAAAATACAGAGAAAGTTTATATTTTAAAGTTCTTAATGTTTTCAAATGTTCATTAATTATATATATCTTACTGTTTTGAAAAATGTCTGTAGTCTCTGATTTTTTGTAATGGAAGGTGTTAATTCCCATGAAGTCATAAGGAAATCGGTGTGCAGTTAACCATTGGTCCGTTATTGTTGATGGTATTCTTCCTGGCCTTGATGTCCTGTGGTCTGCAATATTGGAAAACGATGTTTTATTTTTTTGAACAACTGAAGGAATTGAAAGTGCATCTTTCAATCCCTTCTCCTCCAACCCTCTCCAACTTAACACATATCTGTCATATTGTAATAACTAACTAATAATTTCCAAACTTTTCCTTTTATATTCATTTTAAGGATTCAAATGACATTACATCATCGATGTGATGATCCTTTCGCTGAGGTCTGATTCCATTGTTTTTCTCTCCTATCTGACCATTGCTTATACATTTAAATGCCCAAGGCTAGTTTACATTGACTAATTAAAATAATCATTTCCATTTTTCAATAACATCAATTAATTTGTTTTCCAAACTTAAAGATATATTTTTATCTCTAAATCTTTTTAAGTTTTTGCTTTTAAAATACCTTTTCTATTTTTAATAAAGTTTTATTTTAATAATTTTTTTCATCTGTGCGATTTTATATAGATACGAGTTTAGTATAGAATTTTAATTTTTAATTTTTAATTCTTAAAAAAAAAGAAGTTTTATTTGCAAACTTTTATTTTTTTTTCATGTTTACTAATAAAAAACAATGTAACGATGTCTGTACCCGTTACACTTGGTAAAAATTTTGTATAAAACTGATAAAAGGCTGATAGGTCTGTAATTTCTAATATCTTTTTCACTTTTTTAAATATTAATATTAACAGTGCATTCTTCTTATCATCTGGTATAACTTTATCATTTAGACATTTGGTATATAACTTTGCTAAAAAAAATTATATTTCTTCACCTGCTTCTTTTAATATATCAATTATAATTCCATCATTACCTGGAGCCTTTTCTTTCTTCATAAATTTAATTGCATGTCTCACTTCTTCATTTAAAATTATGGGTAATTTGGAAGATATAATAGATATGAGAGATACTTGTTCTTTATTACTATATAATTCTTGATAGAAGACTTTTATCCATTTCATGATGTCATCTCTCTTTTTACTAATATTTCCAATATTTTATAGTATTGCAGATATAAATTTCTTAACCAATACCAAAATGTTGTTTTACACTCTTGAGACTTTTATTCTCTTCTACAGCTTTCCTTGATAGTTCATATTTATACTTTCTTATATCATTTTCAAGACTTTTCTGCACCATTTTACAGAATTCAATGCATTCAATCTTTTTAATGCCTCATTTTTGTATACCTTCATATTCCTTTTTTTCCCCATAAATTCTCTAGTCTTAGTAGAAATTTTATTGGTTAATTGCTGATTTTTTCTACCAGCTAAATTTGTTGCAGTTTTTAAAAGTGTAACAGTTATTTTCATATTGATTTCTTTCAAATCTGAATCATGTTCAAAATCTACTAATTCTTGAAACCACTTTGTAAGTTCTAATTTGAATTCATTAAAATGTTTCTGAAAATTAGGCATATCAACTGTAAATATTGTTTTTCTTAATAATTTTTATCTCTATAGTATTGCATTAACACTTTTTTACATCTTACTAATTGATGATCACTATCTGTGTTAAATTTTTAAGAACATTACAATCTTGAAATAAATATTTTGTTAGTCAAAATATAATCCAATTCTGCTGTACCTTCATTTGGATGTGTTCATGTCCATTTCCTTTTAACATTTTTCTCAAAAAAAAAATTCATAATATAAAGTTTTTTTTTTCTGCAAACTCCATAAGTCTATGTCCTCTCTCATTTCTATTACCATAACCAAAATTACCCACAGCACTTTCAATCTTTTATTTGTTTACCAATTCTAGCATTAAAGTCTCCCATAACAATTTTAAAAGGTTGTTTACTCTGATCAAAAGCCTTTTGTACATCCATATAAAAATCTTCTACTGATTCATCACAATGAGAACTTGTTAGGGCATAAACCTGAATTATCTGCATTTGGTATCTGCTATTAAGTTGGATAACTAATCTTACCATTCTATCCAATACACCATCAATCTTTATAATGTTGTTTTTTCACTTTTTATTTATAATGAATCCTACTCCACTTATATTTTCAATACTTGTGCCTTTATAATACAGTACATGTCAACTTTTTAAATCAATCGTCTCTTCACCTTGTCTTCTAACTTCACAAGGCCCAATAAAGTCCCATTTAATGTGACAGTTTGTCATCTAATTTTTGGAATCTTCATTTACTTGAAAGTACCTAAATCAAAAGTTATCATCAAATGGCAGCCTGGGTCCACAAGCAGGGGATTCTTAGCACTCTCCATCTTCAGCCACCAATCACTGCCTTGGTTGTTGACTTTACAGTCTCCTCAGAATAAGGACCATGATTTATTTTTGTCTGTCATGATTTTATATATCTATTGTGAAAAATATTTATCATTTATACATACATTCATTCTGCCTTATCAGGCAACTGAGAAGAAAGACCACGGTGTTTCTTGATCTTAAACTCAGAGATAAAAAGCCAATAAACTCACCATGCTGGCTAATGCTTCTTGGTAAGCAGTCCATCCATGTTCATATACTATATGAATAATCACATAGTAATAACAGCTCTGATGATAAGAACCTATGGAGTGGATATTAGTAATTTGCCCTGCTTAGCTCCTTTAAGGCCTCCAAGAGGAATCAAAGGGTCTTTTTTCAGTTAATAGCAAACTCCTTTCTGCAGCCGTTTTACATATATATATATATATATATATATATATATATATATATATATATATATATATATATATATATATATATATATATATATATATATATATATATATATCACCAAATTGTATTCTCTCTTTCATCTTCATCAATTTTATTCAGTATTTATCTATAAAAAATTACTCTATTCCGTTTTCAATGGTTATGCAGTCACTCGTTTGACAATAGCAGTATTTTAGGTAAATATAATAATGATAATTATTAATCATTTATTAGACTAGAGATTATTATATTCTTTTTTAGAAGTGACATACACAACTACTAATATATACAGTATTTATAGTTTTTATTATAGTAATTAATGCTTTTGCAATATTTCTCTTCTGTAAGATAACTGCAATAGTTTGAAAATGTTCTTGTTCATTAGTTCTTATTAGCATCATTATTACTAAATAAAAATTTGTTAGTATGTGTGCTGGTAAATTTGAAAATTATTTGATACAATGCTTACTCGATAATTTTGATAAATCTTATAATGAGTATTTTATTTCTAAAAAAAATAATAGAACTCATCTACAAGTCATCAGTTATAAATAAACATTTTAAAATCTTTTGTTGATTTACATAAAAGACTTCAGCAAAAATATTAAAATAATATGCATTTTATAAAAAAAAAAAATTATTTTAATCATTTTTTGTATGTCAAGTTTATGGTTATAGAATTTTCAAAATATATATAAAGAATTTATAATGTGTGTTTTAACCAGAATAGATTTCATCTGTTAGCCTAAGCTATTTCAGTTTTAGAATAAATGGAAAACGGTCTTTGAATAGTCCATAGTTATAACTGCATTATCATTGTTTCAATTTGAAGATACTTTATATTATATTGAACCTTTGATTAATTTGACAATAAATTACGTAATAATATAGCAAATGTATAATTATATCTAACTATAGTGTGAATGATGACTATATTAGATTCACAGAAATAGTTTTCATAATGATAAGGATTCACTTAGTATTGATAATCATTTACCTTCTCAAGTGCCAGTCATACCTTCTGCTTAGAGATATTCACTTAAAAATTTTGCAGAATTATTCAAATTAAACATTAATTATCTACAAAATAGTAGTTCAGCACAAAATTGAGTAATTTTACTAAAGCATAGTCATAACTCATTTAATAATGTGAATTTTCTTAAAATCTCTAGTTTTGAATTGTTTTTCTTTCCTGAATGATGCTACACATGATTCATCTATTAATTCATTAAACATGGTTCAAATAATTACCATCCAATAATATTTATGTATGCAATGTTTACAAACCTTCCAATATAGTCTTAATGCTACTGTCTTTTTCCAAGTTTTGTAAAATTTTTACATTCATAAAAGATTTCAATCCTAGTCTTTATAATATGCAACTGAGTCTAAAGCATCCAGTTTTATTTAGAATATATGTATTAACAATTTAAAAACAATTTATGATGCCCAAAAAAGACTTTTTTTCTGGTAGGTAGAAATTAGAGCCAAATTATGTTTAGTTTATATTAAAAATGATTCACATTACCAGCTTATATATTAATAGTGTAATATTTCTCTTGTAACAATATAGATCAATTTTAATAATCTTGAAATTTACTTTTTCATAAATAAAAATCAACTTATTCCTATTCATAATTTAACCAAGAAAAGACATAAACTTATAACAACAATTTACACAGGTTCATTCTTTAAAAAAATCAAAGCAATTTGTTTTATATTGAAACAAACTATTTTTTTTTATAATCATATAAATATTTCAAAGAAGTTGTTGATAAACTTTACACAAAATTTTAATAATGCTATAAAAAAATGAGAGGGAAAACTCTATAAAAACAAAAAATTATCTTAACATAAAATGCCTCTTCTATGAAAATTTAGTGGCCATAGAAATATTTTTAAAAAAATTCATTGCTGTTGAAAATGATATTGCCAGCCTTATATATTAAACTTCTAATCCAAAAGTGACAAAACTAGAAAAGTTATCATTAGAATAGACTTACAATTTTTTAAAAACATTTCTCTAATTTAAATCTAATAAAATCAGTAGAAACTCGATATCACTTTTAATGTTTTTTTTGGTCCAGTAAAAATATTGATTTATATAATACAAATTATGCTAAATGCCTTTTCCAAGTTATATTTAGATATTTACAGCATCTGTTGCTGATTTTTTTTTTGTATAATGCAATAGTAATAAAATAAACTATAGACTTGAGATCTTAATGAAGTTAGATTGTTGTGATTAATTTTAAATACTCTTTTTTGTTTAGTAAAATATAATATTTTTATTTCTAATATATTGATTTTTTTAATGCTTTCAAATTTTAGATTTAATAGAATATTCTTCTTCCTTCAAATAATTTGTTTATTATATTTTCAGTAAGATGTTATGTTTTTTTCAATTCCCAGAAAATAGATAAGGATGAAAAAGAATGAATATCTATTAAGATCTGATATTAAAATATGATCATCTGTGAATCATGTTATAAATACTGCAAGATTTAAATTTAAGATTTTATAAATTCATAGTTTATTACTTCTGATAAAACAATCAATTTTTTTTTTTATCCCATTTTTTGCTAATGCCTAAAACTGTCTAATTTTCAATTTTTTTTGTTCTCTGCAATAAGTTAATTGAATTTAAATAATATATCATTCCTACTATATGACTACTGTTGTTTTAAATTTTGCATTTGATAAATTATAAAAAGGTAGTGTATTTTTAAGTCACTGGATAATATTTAACTGTATTCTACTTTCTTCTAGATTATCAATATTCAACATACACTTTTCACTTTTAAAATTATTTTTAATTTATAAAATTCATTTTATTTTGATTGCAAAATCTGATTGGTTAATATGTTAAAGGCATTTAAAACCTATAGGACATACATATTTACTATAGATTAAAACACATAAATATATGTATATATGTTAATAATAAATAACTCAGATTATATGTAATTGGCCAGGAAGTAACTGAAGCTTCCAATGAGTTATATATGTAAATATACTCTTCAAAAAACAGATGATACCTAAACAATAAGAATCACTATTTATATATTCAGAGGATCCAAGTTGACCTTTAGTATAAACAACCTCCAAACATGAAATGAACATTCTGATTTAATATATGTACATAATAAATAGCTCAGATTAAAAGTAATTGAGCAGCAAGTAACTGAAGGTTCTGATGATTTATAGACTTGAAAAGTTTGTTTACATATATAACTCATTGTAAGCTTCAGTTACATTCTGTTCTATTACATATAATCTGAGTTATGTATTATTTACATATATTAAAACTGATTTTTTCTTACATATTTGGAGATTGTTTAAACCAAAGCTCTGCTTTGATTCTCTGAATATATAAATGGTGATTCTTATCATTTGTTCTTGGCATTACCTGTCTTTTAAAAGAGTTTCAGTTACTTCTTATTCAAAGATCTAAGTTATTTATTATTTATAAATATATTAAAATCTTTTTGGTCATACCATGTATTGTTCATTACAGCCTTTCTCTTGACAAAAATTAATTCAATTTAATTTCAACATTGATAGTCTATGCAAAAAACTAATACATAGTATGGCTCAAAAAAGATTTCTATTTTTATATATACAGATAGATAGATAAAATGTTTGTATTTCAATCATAATTAAATAGACATTTTTGGCATTATATTTAATGTATATGTCTCAAAACTGTACACCACAAGATATTTGCAATAATAGATTACAAAACGTTTTTCGTTTGATTTTTTTGTAAAAATTTGTAATCTGTTATTGCAAATATTGTAGTGTAAAGTTCTGAGACATACATAATAAAAAAGTGTTGTATCTAATTATCAATTAGATATAAACATTCAAATAGGTTTTTATTTTAATAATAGGTATATAACATATATAATAATACAGTTATAAATAATAGATTATAAAAGTCTTTTTTTATATCTTTTATAAAGTTAAAATTATATACCACTTCTTATACTGGGTTAAATTGGAAAACCCATATTAAGGTTTTTTTTAACTTTAAGTAACAAGAAAACTTCCAAAACTAGCATTTATAAATTAAACTTATAATAGATGCTATATAGCTAATCCATGAAAAAAAGGAAGCAGAACATAAAATGAGTAAATTATGAGTAATGTATATATAAATCTAGGGCCTTACTGAAATTCATGATGTAGCTCAAAAATTGAAATTATAAAAACAAATTCGGTTAGAAAGATAGAAAGCAATAACAATGGTAATAATTTTTTGTTATTACTTGCACCAGAATATCTTAGCAATTTGCTATTCTCCTTTCTTGAATATTACAAGTAATATGATCAACATTACTTGTCATAAATAACAGAGGTTGACTCAAGTCGAAAATCTTTCTTTCATTCATTTTCTTTGATTTGGCAAATAAAAAAAATGATATACTTCATGGTCGCATTTTCATATATTATCTCTTTTGCATTTTTAAAGTAATAAAATATTTAAAATCAATTAGAAAAGTTCTTACATATTTTCTTAACAATTAATTATTCCATCTGAGAATTAATAATATTTGTTGCTTCTGATATAAATATTGATTCATTCCTGTTTTTGTAACCTTTAAGATTTTTATCTTTAATTTCAGTTATTTGTAAAGCGTTCCTATTACATTTATATTTCTTTATTCATTTTGCAGTATTTATTAATAATTTAATCTTATAATTTTCAAGAAACTTTTTATTTCAAATTAACTTAGTAATTTGTGAAAATAATCTAATTTTTTTTTTCTTTTGCTACATTATTTCAAAGTTTTCCTATTGATTTTTTACGTTTTTCAATTTTATACTTTAAAAGATTACTTATTTTTTAAAAGCTATTTTTTCTTGATCGTTGTTATTTTTAGAAGCGATTTATAAATGAGTATGGATATTCCAAATTCAGAAAAAGAGGAAAAAATGCAAAAAAAAGTTCAAAATGAATTTTGAAAATATTATACAAACAAATCTATCAATCGAAAACGATACAGTAAAATGTTATTTAAATATTCTACTGCTAAGCAATGCCCTATCCCACACTCTTCATAGAAAAACAATGAAAAAGAAAGCATTCACCATATGTACCATTTCTGGGTGAAAATAATGGTTTGAGTGTCTTTGTTATTGTATATTCTTCTCTGTAAGATATTTAAGCAATCATTTACTAATATTGGATAGTTAGAGAAGTTTTTTGACTTTATTTTTGTATTTTTGAATTTCGATTTGAATTTTTTTTCCAAATTTGTTTTCCCCATAAAATATAATTGGAAATACAGATATTTTTCAACATAGAAAATATTCTGATATTTTTTATAATTTTATTACATTTCAGATATGATATTCAAATTCTGTAGATTTTGGTAATTTTCAAATATTCTAATATAAAGTCTAATACTAGTGTCATAATCATTTTTCTTCAAATTTTTTTTTATAAATTAAATTTTGAAATCATAAATTGATTCACTAAAAATAAAATGCCAGCTTATTTTTTTAAAAATACCAATTATTTAAACTCCTAAATTCAATTCAATTACAAAGACAATTTTCCAAAATAAGGTATAATTATATTATTTCACATGGATATTCAACAATTTTAACATAAAATATTTGTGGAAGAACTGTTTTTGTCTGTCATACGAAAATAAAATTAATTGATCTAATTTACTATAATATTCATATTTATTACTATTATTTTTGTAGACTATTGTTTTATCTCTAAAATTTTAATTTTGTTTTTATATTTTTATATTTCTGGTGATTTCATCTTTCATTTTAAAAACAAGTAATCACTATAATTGTCTATAAAATATTCAAAAATGATTTGATATTACAGCTGTTTTTTAATTTCAGGTTAAAGAGAAAAAAGGGGCTTGGGATACATAAGTGTATTAGTTACATATTTGAATCCTAATCCTTTAGTGATAAAAACAAAATTCAAAAACTTGGTCCCATTATGGAAGTATAGTAGCATTATAGTATAAGATGTTTATTGATTACTTAAGCTTACATTAAAATGGGCTCTAAAATATATTAAAAAGAATTACTCTTGGATTCATCTCTGAACAGTCTATAGAAATGTAACAGTGATTCTAATTTAATTTTTGTATAAAAGTGATAGCATCTTAATATTTCACTGATATATATTTTACAATTATCTATCCCATTTATCATACTGTGATGTAGCCTTCATAACCTTTGTTCAATTGACATGATCATATATTAATATAAATCTTGCATTATATTTTTTTAGACTTGTGTTGCAAGGAATTTTTTTTTGATTTATTAATTTTAATATAACAAAATTGTTTATTATATTATTTTCTGTTTTAAAAATATTTATTATATGTAGCATATGAATTTTTTAAGCAGTTTTAACTTTTAACAAAATATCATAAAGCAATTTGTAAATATTTCTGCTTGATGATACATTCACTACTGATTTTATTAAGGCTTTAATTCTGCTAATACAATCACAGATTTAACAGTTTGAGTTTATCTATGTATATTAGTGCCTGTTAAATTATGCTTATGAAGCAGATGAACACAACCATCATGCATTATTCTAAATCTGTTAATGAGACTTTATACTTGTTAAGGAAGCATGTCTACTAGCTTAACTGTTGGATCTAAAAAAAATTTATTGGAAACCTAATAATATCCATTTTATGCCATAATTTCTTTGTAGATTCTTAGTTTACCATTCACAAAAAGGACCTCAATTTGAAATAAATGCATTGAATTTATAACTTTAATTATTGACAATTTCAGTTTACTTCACCTTTAATGATTACAACTGGTATGTGAGACCACTATAAATTTTCAAATGCCTTGATTTTATATTTTTTAAATTAAAAAACTGACTCTCTCAATATATTTTTACTTATATTTTTATTTTACCAAAATCAAATTATTTTGAATTTGCCTGATATAGTATAGATGGTTGTGTCACTTACATCATACCAGTTGTGATATCAACTTTAAGCTTAAAAAAATTATATTCTCCATGTTTTTTTTTTTTGATTTCCAATTTATAATTTGTATACTAATTTTTATATGTAGTGGTTACACTAATAAAAATTAACTTTATTTTATTATAATACTTGTTTAAAAATGCAATCAACCAAACTCAACAATAATGTCTATAAAATTTTTGTGCAGTGTTGTTTTTTGCGTGGCATTGTTGCATATATATATATATATATATATATATATATATGTGTGTGTGTGTGTGTGTATGTGTGTGTGTTTATTATAAAATTTCAAAGCTGCTATTATAAAAGAAAATGTTAACTTGTTATAATTTTTATAGAAAATGCATCCAAATAATTCTGGTTTTGAAGAATAATATATATGACTGTTAAATAATAAAATAAGAATGATTCTGAGACTACGGAATATAATAACCATTATGTTAATGTGGAAATGTAGAATGAACATAATCCTAAAACTAAAATATTTGAATCTTTAATGCTGTAGGTTTTCATAGCAAAACATATAGTAATTGTTTTATTTCAAAACAAAATCATTTTAAAATTATTTTTAGTTTGTTTCTTGAATATTATGTCCATTTCCCTTAATTATATGATCAATTAATACTTTTTTATTAGAAGTAGCCATTGCAGGTTAATAGCTTTTAATATATTTTCTGTGAGAAAACTTCTCTTTTGATATCTTCTAGAGGATATGTAAAATAACAGATATTATCTTAAAGAAATACATTTGATTTTACCAATGGCATTTCACATGATAATATTTAATTGATTATCCAGAAGTTTAGTGTAACCAATTTTATCAAACCTAAGTCAAAGTATTCATTACTAAAAGCTACAGAGAGGTTTCCTAGATTATTATTACTTTAGATTGAAAGGCTGCAACCTCTCACACTTATTCTTAACTGACAGCCAATCAGATGTTATAATGGCTGTCTGAATAATGATCAAACCATAAACACAAGATTGACTGCTCTTTATAAAATAAATATTATTACTTTAGATCTAATTTTAAGTGGATGAATGAGCAAAATAAATTAGGCTATGATCCAAGATTATTCCTAAATAGCATGGGATAAGAGTGTGTTTCTGTCCATTGTTGCAATAATCTTCAGATTATGATATATTTTCTTGTTATCAAAATAAAAAGTTGTTTCTTCTGTCTTTGTTGTATTACAAATATGATGCCAGTGATTGAAGAATATTTCCAAACTTTTCCATATTGTTATTAAAAAAAATTATTATTTCTGAGAGAATAAATTTTGTAAAGTCAAAATTAAATTCTCAAGATAGATAAAGTTCCTTTATTCTGTATTTTAAAAATTATATATTAAATAAAGTGGGGAAAACTTTAATCATGGTAGACTATTTTATAATGTGTTGTGTCTAAAGTTACTACCATTTAGTGTCTCTTGAATTTTTTCTGTTGGATAGCATTTAATTAAATAAATAATGGTTTCCTAAAATTTATGAATTTTAGAAAGTTTTAGAAGACTACTTTCCAAACAGAATCATAATCTGAGGTTAGATAAATAAAAGTAGCAGCTTCTTTTTGGATTTTAGCCAGCTGTCTCTAGATATGTGAAAAATTCTTGTTAATATGATTCTGTAAATAACTTGAAGGCAACTAATTATAATGATATTGGCCAATATTTATTTTATCAGTGAAGGGTTACCCTATTAAATGATAATATTTGTCAATAAAGTCTGCAAAGTCTACAATCTTTAGTAATACTACATAAAAGTTGCACACTTATAGATTAATCTGTGATAAAAAAATGTAACATTATAATATTAACAATTCCTTCATATATTTTATCTTTCACTTCAGTAAGTGTGACTAATGTAACTGTAAATTTATTACTAAGTATTCATGTAAATCATTGTTAACGTTGATATTATGAATCAATTGATTTGCAAAATTGTGATAATGTATAGTGTATGTAAATATATAGAAAGATTTAAAGTAATGCCTGTAGAAATCTAGGTCTATAGATAAATAAATCTTTATATTAAAAATAAAAATATATTGTCACTTCGTTTAATCGTTTAAATAATGTGTACTTTAAAAAAAAATTATTTAAAAAGAAAAATTAAAGCATAAAGAAAAATATCATTTTATTTGTCAAAATAAAATTGTGTAATTAAAAAAAAAAGTTCTTTGAATTTTTTTAAAAAATAGAATAATACAGACACACAGAAATAAAAAATTCTAAAAAATTTAATTTGATTAAGTTTTTAAAAATAACTACAATAAAATGTTTTTTTTATTTATTAATCTAAAATTCTATATATAATTAGATATATAATAATTATAGATTAATATATTTTATGTAAAGAGCTGTAGCACTAGATAAACAGATTCGTGCTTAGGGTATCAATTGATTGTGTGATGATGATGCAAAATATATTCGAATATCCAGTGTGCTTGAAAGTATATATATATATTATAATATACACATGTCATCTATTGTTTCCTTGTAATGTATAAATAATTAAATAAAGAAAACCATTAATGGACATCTATTTAATAAATAAAAAAATTATTGTTTTGAATAAATTTAGAATAAGCGAACCATTTATTTATTAAATATAAAAATGAAATATTTTACTAAGTTTTGTAAAATGATAACACTGTCTCATTAAAATTAGAAAAAAAATGACATAGTCAGGAGTCAGTGTTTTAAAAAAAAGACTGTGGTTTGTATTACTATAGCTACAGAAACAAATTTAGTAAGGAAAACACACATACATTTTTTTCATGTGTCAAAGCATCAGCTGGGCAGCGAACCCGTGAACCTGAGACAACTGCTTGTAAGGCAGTTGTGCTGACCACTCGACCACCATCGCTTATTTTGCTTAAAATTTTGTACTTTATTTCACTTTATTGTTTTCAAATTGATTCTTCACTTATAATAAGGACATATTCCAAAAATTTGAGCTGAGTCAAGCCATTATGAAAAGGTAATTTAAACCATATATATATATATATATACACACACACACATTCTAACTTAATAGCACTGAGTTAACTTTTGATACTTCTAGTCAGAATCACATTGTAAAATTAATTAACTAAATACTTTTTAAGGATAAATATTTTTATGGAAATCTACATTTGTATTTTGTTATCATCAATATGCCAAGAAAAATGTTGTGTGACAATGGAATCTAGGCTGAAATTATATATAAGCTAAGCTCGGTAATAGACACTAAAAAAAAAAATATCTTAAATTATCTACATTAAATAAATTTCATTTATTAATAATAGTTAAGGATATGATAGTAGCTTAATGATAAAATATTTATCAGACTTTTTTTTATTAATAATCTTAATTATAAGATAATTTTATCTTTTCATTCAATATAAGCTTAAATAATAGATTCATGTAATTGAAACTTAAATCAATTGTTAACACATTATTTTTTTTCTATGAGAAAGAATGTGTAATTTAACTCTTTTTAACTGTATGCTTAATAATTTTAATCACAGACCACTTCTATTAATTCCAAACTGTCAAGGATAAGTTATAAAGATATATGATATTAGATTGCAGTTGGTAAAATTAGAACTTTGTTCTTGATCTTACTTCCTCAATGAGTTAATGTTTACTTCAATAAATATTATAATTATTAACTTAAGTACTTTGATTTTTCTATTGCATAATCATTATAAAATTATTTTATTAAACAACTTATTTACAATTAAAATATTTAAGTATAGATGCCATACTATAGTTTATTAGCAAGTAAAATATTATTTATTGAAATTTATCTTCTCAGCCAAGCAGATGTGCTTATTGTGGACCATTGTCTCCCTACAAATTCATGAGTTTATTGCAGATGTAAGTACAAAATATTATAGAGTCAATTCCTTCACTTCTTTTTATCACTGAAGTCACCCTTAGGCTACTGTAAACCTAGAAAATGTAATTTACATTGATCAAAAAGTTGATAGTGATAAATGCTACCAGCTAGACTCCTAGAGAAAAAGAAATCTTTAACATTGTTCAGACAATTGAGGAAAAGATATAAAAACAAATGTCAGCCAAATGCAATTATAATTATTAATAAATTTATTAAATTCAAAAATAAATATTAGTCAAACAAAATATAAAAGTTTGACTCTAATTCCTCCACCTGGTTTATCAGAGAGTGTATGAGAGTATTGATGTCAAACACTTTGGCAGAAAAGTTCATTTTCTCACCTAAGACTGAAAAAGAATTTATAATGTCTTCCTTCCAGTAATTTATCTAAACAAATTCCACTTTTTTTATTTAGAGATTCAAAGAAAATGATCTTGCAATAAACTCAATGAACAGTGGAGGCGAGCTTTCATGGATTAGTATGTCATATGCCTGCAATCACTCATAAGAAGCCATTTTTAAGACCATTAAGATTGATTCTGACAAGAGAAAGGAAATTATGATATTACCTAATCTGAAATGTAGGAAAACCAAATCTCTACAGTTTAAGAAAAACAGAACAATATAACCAATAAATTGCTCACCAAAAGATTTATGGGGGATGTACAATCTGCACAAAATCCAAACGCAGAATAAATAAATTAAATACAACAAAAATAAGGAACAGGTAAGTTAAAAAGAAAACTAATAGTATCTGCTCAAGCTTTTAAGGAATAATTAATTATATAAGAAAAAAACTAAGTATAAAATATAAACTCACAATACACTCTCAAACAAATAAATTCAAAATATGAAATCTTAAAACTAAGACTCTAATACATATAATAATAAGAAAATGTAATAAAATAATTAATGTCATTTAAATGATTATACATAAGTTATTATAGATGCAGGTTTCATTTTAGATTAAGCTGATACTTTAACATAGAGATTTAAACAAGATATTTGTGCTGTGATATGAAAATGTTAGTTTACCTTTGAGGCATAATGTTCTGTCCAGTGGATTTATTCCCAGGAAATGTGTACAGTTTATTTCTACCTAGAGTTCATTATGAAAGTTTTTGATTTTCATTTATTTAGTAGGAATATGAAGGAATTTTGGGATCAGTTCTGGACTTGGCTTTTAGGTTATGTTCATGAGGGGTTCATCTTTGGATTGATTTAGCATTGCATACTTTTAGGAAGGTTCCTCATGAAGTGTAGTTTTGCATGGTGAGTGGATGATCATTATTAGCACAGCAAATAGTAGTCAGTAATTTTCCATTTCCAAAAAATATATCAACAGTTGTAATATAAGACACGATCAGCAACTTTCCAAGATATGACATATGCTGTTCATGTTTAACAAATAAGAAAATATCTAATAATACAATCCAAACAAACAGAGCTTTTATATAAAATGGTTATCTCTTGCCTAATCTTGATGAAAATGTTTTGACCAGGGTAAATCTCTATCTCTTGCTTAATCTTAATTAAAAACAAAATCCAACCAGGGCTCTTATCTATTTCCATACATTAATTAAAATTAAGTAAATCAGAAAATAAGTCTCAGCTTTCAAAATAGATTAAAATCAACAAAATAAAAAAACTGATTGCAATCAAAACCTTTTTAAATTAAAATGTTTTTATAATTTTTATCTATAATTGATTATATGTGTTATGGCACATAATCTTAATTAATAAAAGAAATAAAGTACAAAATTTTTAAATATGATTTTTTATTTTCTTTTACAATCTTTAAAAATACATTTTAGTTTTGATTTTTAGATGTTTGCTTTGGAAGCAGATAGAGCATCTGGTTCAATTATTTATTGAACTTTATCTTCTCAGTGAAGCAGATGTGCTTATTATAGACCATTGGCACCTTAAAAATTCATGAGTTTATTGCAGATGTAAATCCAAACTATTATAGAGTCAATATATGGAATAATTCATTTATTTATGTAGTATGTTTTACATTGCCCAAACATTTAGTGCATAATTGAAAAAAACACTTGGTTCATGATTTTATTTATTATATGTGGTAGCCCAAATCTATGAGATATTTTCAGGCCATTTATCCCTGCTCAGTTATAATAGTTTCTATTATATTTATGATTACTCAAATCAGCAAATTATAAAGTGAGCAGCACTTATTGTACCATTACAATTTGGCAGTCTTTATTAGTTTTTATTTTCATTTTGACTCATCCAACAAGGAAATATTGATATTTGATATGATGTTGCTTCATTAGCTTTGTTCTTATATGGTTAAGAATATATCTTTCACAGTATATATATATATAAAATATTTCAAACAAATATATTTAACACAGTATTCAAAATTAAATAATATATTCTTTACTAGAAGTACTTTCAATTGTTTCACTGACAATCTTTATCAACTGTTAATACAAACATACAAAAAATAAAAACTTGCATTACCCATCATTCAATCTAGTCAAATTTCCCACAATTCTGTTGTCTTTATATTAGCTGATTGTTTATTCATTAAACTACCTCTATTCCTAGATATCATCATTGCCTCTTTAATTTTCCATTTTTCACTACACCTTTCAATTTTAATAATTTTTATATTTCTATTATTAAATTTAAAACCATAATTACATGTTTTATTATGATCAAATATAATTCATGGAGTATTCATATTTACTGAAGATATATTTTCTTTCTGTACACGTTAATATAATGTCTTATGATCATTATATCATTTTTGTAATGTACATTTGGATTCCCCTATATATTTTATTCCACAACCACATTCCAACATATATATATAACAGAACTTAATTCAAACTTAGAAATCTTGGCTTTGGAGTTATTTATCATATCATTTATATTATTTGAAGAGAAAAAAGAAATTCTACACAAACCACTATAAAGTTTATTAATTAATTTAGCTTGTTGATTAGATATAAAAGAAATAGAAATCCATTTATCACTTTTTAATTTACTTAATATTTTCTTATTATTACTTTTATTTTGATTATATTTTGTAATTGTATGATAAATAATATTCCTTCCATAATCAACATTCAACATATCAGTAATATATACATTAATATTTTCAATTTTATCACTAATAAATTTGAACAAATAATCATTTCTAAACAAAAATGACTTCAAACCAGCTAATTTATGACTAATATGAACTTTAGAATTATATGGAATATAACCCCTAATTTCCACAGGCTTTAAAATCATATTATAATCAAACACATTATTATTTCTTTTAATAAATATATCTAAAAACTTTATAGAATCTTCCTTCTCTTCATTTAACACCCATTTTACATTATTAATCATATTTAACTCACTAAACAAATTAACTATTATTTCATTATATGCACATATAAATACATCATCAACATATCTACAATATATTTTAATTCCTTTATATTTTATCTGAGACAATATCTTAACCTCATAACTAGAAATAAAAAAATTACAAATCTGTGATACCACCGGAAGATCCATTGGCCAACCAAAATTCATTTTATAAAAGCAATCATTAAACCTAACATATATATTATCATTTACAAATCTTAATATTTTAATAATAAAATTCTTAATATTATTATCTATAGATTTTAAAAACAAAGCTCTTTCAATAATCTCTATTGATTCCATACGATTAATTGAACCATACATTTCAGATATGTCAAGTGTACACATAACATCATTATTATCAATTTTTATATTTTTAAACCTATTAATAAAATCAAATGATGATAAAATCGTATAATCTCCAAATTCAAGCACATCTTGCATTATTTTTTCAATATATCTACAAGCATTATAATAAAAAACACCCCCAAAATCAACAATTACTCTTAATGGATAACAATTTTTATGCAATTTTATATTTGCAAAGATTCTTGGAAACACTGCAGACGACGGATATAAACTGTAATATGTCTTTGCATCAATAACTTTTTTCTTTTTAGCAGTCATTAAAATGTCATTAATAAATTTTATTCTATACGTATCAATATTATTTAATTCACTTTTTTCAAAACAAAGCTTCTTCATCTGATCCATAATTTTCATATTATATTCATCCTGTTTCATTAGGCACATCTGTAACCCCTTGTCCTCTTTCAAACAAATTAATTTATTACTTTTTAAAAAAAATTTAAATTCATAAATTTTTTTTAACATAAAAATTAAAGAGGCAATGATGATATCTAGGAATAGAGGTAGTTTAATGAATAAACAATCGGCTAATATAAAGACAACAGAATTGTGGGAAATTTGAATAGATTGAATGATGGGTAATGCAAGTTTTTATTTTTTGTACATTTGTATTAACAGTTGATAAAGATTGTCAGTGAAACAATTGAAAGTACTTCTAGTAAAGAATATATTATTTAATTTTGAATACTGTGTTAAATATATTTGTTTGAATTATTATTATATGATTTAAAAATACAGACATTTAATGGTTGTAGTTATATATATATATATATATATATATATATATATATATATATATATATATATATATATATACCTCTTCCTTAAAGAAACTCTACTGAACAAAAGAATCTGGCTAACTAGGATATAAACCATTAAACATCACATGATCACTATCTCATACTAGCACATAATGATATTAAACAATTCAAAACAAAGCAAAATAAAACAATATTTTTCAATAATTAAATTTATAAGAAAACTTATTGAATTAAAATATCATAACACTTAGGTTCATAATAAATTTAACATATTATTAACTCAAGCTTATAAATAACATATGATTCTATAAAAATAACAAATATAATTATTAAACTCTTTGAGATATTCAATAAGGTACTCTGGCTTAAACATTGAGGATATGTCTGTAAAATACATTCTCAATGGCATAAGAATATTACTCTGTCAAATTCACCTAATAAACTACTATGTTATATTTTCATGTCTCTAAACACATACAACTAATAATTCTAAAATATAATTTATAAATTTATTACAGAAATAAACAAATTACTTAATATTCCTTTAATAAAAACACTAACTGGACATTTAACATTAATAATTTCTTGCTTATCATCTTTCAATACAACAATTTACAATTCTCCATAATAATAATACTAATAATCTCAGGTTCATTTCTAACAAACTAATAACAAAATCAATTAATTAATTAACATCTTGTATAAATATGATGAAGGATTTTACATGATATCTAACTACTCTTTCAAAATAATAACAATAAGCAACTCTTAATTGACTCTCAACAATAAATCTATTTAATAATTAAAATTTAACAATAAAACGTAAATAATATAATAAGATTTAAAATAAATATTGGACAATCTTTTTTTGTTTAATGTGGCATAGTTAAAAATATAATGTATTTAAATATTGTGACAATATCAAGTATACCTCTCAATGGTGTTGCATCACTTTAAAAATAATTACCAATGATCGTATCTTGTATGATAGTAATAATAATATACATTGTTACTTAATCAAATATATAATTTAATACACTGTAAAGACTTACACAGACCTACACATGCAATGTAATATATAATCAATTTGAACTCAGAATTTCACAAAACCCTTAACTCTCCATGCCATCTCATATTGCTGACCCACCTGATCACACACAAGTTGAAAAATAGATGTATTTCATCTTTTCAACAGGTGCGTGATCAGGTGGGTCAGTAATATGAGAGAGTTGAGGGTCATGTGAAAGTCTAAGTTCAAATTCCTTATATATTAATCTAATATAATAAAAATAAAATCTAAGTAATCTTTAAGGATCATGTGCCAAATAAGTAATATTTTTAATTATTAATTTCTGTGAATCATGCATGTAGAATAAAAAATCAAGTAAGCTAACATGCAGCCAAATCACAATTCATCTAAATATAAGTTTCAAAAAAAAAGTTAACAAATTTATTTATAAATTAAGCAATATCATACTATTAGAATATAATAAAAAATATTTACAAAAGTAAAATAATAATTAATATTATTTAACATAATATATATATATAAAATATGATGTACCAGTCGAAAAACACACATCGATCCAACAAACCCTCGAATACAGGTAAAGTACCTCGAGTCTGACCACATACAAGATATATAAATCAGGTACATCGTGGATTCTGCCTATTTACCTATATCCTCAGGTCAAAGATCTAATCAATAGCCTATCTCGATGATACGATCGAATTCCTTTACTTTCACTGTGCCGGCAGCTGGGTCTTAAAGCATGAGATTCAATTTTTATTATATTTAAATGAGAACTTGGGTGATTGATTAATAGATATATTTAAAAATCAAAAATTATTTAAAATAAAAATAAATAAAATGATTCGAAGAGCATTAGAAGTTTGGTTTTAGTTATATACTAACTCAAGCTCTTTAAAAAAAAAAAAATTACAATCTTTAACTTAACTTTTATAAATCATATAAGTTAATGAAGGATTTATAATTAGCTGTTATCTTTTACATTGTTTAGTTTATATGTTTTTACTTTTGATTATAGTTATTTTCCTTTAAAATAAGACAAAAATAATTTTATAATTAAATGATCAGGGATTTTAAAATTCCCCGTGCACATTTAGTACAAGCTTGTAATATAGTGGCAGGTTTAAACATCTGCCTAACGCACATATATAAGAATGACTATTTTCATGAATTCTTTATACAAAATTTAAAAAAAAAAACATTTCTATTGAAAAAGACATTAATTAAATAGACGATTGCAATAAGACTAATTTGACGTCTTACTCCACTAACATATAAAAGAAAAAAATGATTGTATTTCTCTTTATAAAAATAATAATTCAGATTTCAAATGACTAATGTTTGATGGCATTAGTGGACCTTGCTGGAATAGCTTATAACAAACTTTACAGTGATTAAAACTGTAATCTGTTACAACAAAAAAAAATAGATCAGTTAATTATCAAGCAAATAAGCCACTTTAGTTGGACTTACAGCTAAAATCATACCTATAATAAAATATAACGTGAATTAGCCAAAATCAAATGATTTTAACTAATTATGAAAACAAACAAAAGAGTTGATTACTCAGATCGAAGATCCTTAAGTAGAATCATTTCCCTATGGCTTACATATTAGATAGGCAAAAGAAAAACAAACAATGTCGGGTTAATAGATATCTGAATGCAAAGGAGAGAAGAAAACATATGTGCCGTATTATGTACACTATGCCTATTCCAACAAAGAATAAAAAGGAAAATCGATATGTCCACATTTTGTGTCCATATACCAATAGGATATAGGATTTACAGAGAGTCAATATGCCTGCCTCTGCATGTATCATCCAGGCTAACCCACTCTATCTCAGCCACACTATCTGATTCACAGAATATGTGAAAATGAAAGCTAACTCTGAATCACCAAATCAATGACCATTTTAGGTCTGTCCATGGTACTCCAAGCATGCTCTATTAACCCGAGATATTATAATCATTAAATATGAACAAACTATAATTAAATAGCCTTAAAATGATCTAATACTGCATAGAGACCAACCTGCGTAACCGACTACGATATATAAATATTTAACATACAAAAAAAAACATACATATAGAAATAAAGAAATTTATTTCTCAAATAAATCCCCTCTTCCCTCTTTCCTAACTTAAAAAAAAGGCATGATAATTAACTGACGCTATCCAGTGGTGCTGTTACTAGGTCAAAATATATAGCATATTATTTTGTTTTAAATTGCAGAAATAAAATAATAGAATCCCATTCTGGGAAATCTATAATAAAAACTATTTAAAGAAATATGGGGTGTTTATTTTGACATATATATATATATATATATATATATATATTCGACATAACTTCACTTGCGAAATAAAATAGATCAAATTTACTTTATTTAAAATTTAAATCGTTCTTTGTTAATATTCCCGTCTAGTAAAACATAATTTGCTCTCTTAGCAAATTACTCTGACCCCCTGCAAGTGAAGTTTGTTAAAATAATAAAAAAAAAAATCAATGCATGAAATCGCATGCTAAAATTACTATAAAACAAATAAATAAATTCATATTTAAATAATTAAATATATTAAAATTTGAAAATTATGGGGTGCTTGAGCTAACGAAAGATTATTATAATTTTAAAAAAAAGGTTCAAGAATCAGTTAAAAGCTTTACAAAATTACATTTATACTCTTACAATAATAGTTTCAAAGATCTTGATGGAAGTATTCAAGCTCTTTGGCATTTTCCTTGGAGTTCCCCAGGATGAGTTCTGTGGGCGAACGTTGGTGGCAGATGACTTCCTTGAAGGCAGCTAGACAGCAGCATAATGGAAGATTTTCATGTCTCAGAAAGAAAGGGGCAGTGATTTACCCTTTTTACTACTCAATCACCATGGCATGAAGACTTCTACAAGTTTCTTTCTGTCTGTTCTCTGTCTGGTCTTTTTTCTCCCTAAAAAGGGCCCCTGTTTATAACTTCTTACTCGTATTCGATTTCTGCTGCCTCAGGTGATTTTCAATTTTAAAACAATAGCAATCATTCTTTTATTCTAATTTTAGAAAGTTTGTACCTTGATAAGGATCAATATATTTCAATATAATTTTATGTTAGTTTTTAATTAGAGATAACGATGTAGAATCTCTACTAATTAATTAATAGAGATTCCACAGTAAAATGGATTTTGGTAATTTCTAAGTGTTTTTAATTTAAACATTTATTTTAAACTTCTTATCGAGGTACAAATCTTTTAGAAAAGGCCATCTTGGATTCTTATACTGAAAAAAAATTAGATATTTTAAACACACATATATATATAAAATATATAAATATGTAAATAAATCTTTTTTTTATAGCGCGATGTTTGTAAACTGTAATATTTAACACAACATTACGCTGTTGCACATGCGCTTTGATTTGAATTTTTTTCTTTTAATAATAAAAATGGAATAACAGTGTTAGTACAATTATATATATATATATGATCCAAAATAAATTTTGGGATTTATTTAGGATAGTTAAAAAAAAAGGTTAAAATATTTTTTTAGAATAATAAAAAAAGCAAACGTTAGTAAAATAAATAATTAGTTGGGTCAGACTGTGAAATGGCAAATCTGAATCAGATTTACCATTTCAATATATATATATATAATTATTCAAAACAATACAATAATTAATACAGTAAAACAATATTTAAAAAAAAACAAATATATACCAATTTGATAGAAGTACTTTCAACTATCTATGTAGTCGTTATCAACTAGGTTCAAATTGTATTAGAAAAAACCGTTACAAATGTAAACAAAAAGTAATACGTCATACATCAATTTTCCCACAATTCATTAATTTTTATATTGGTGGCCTGTCTGTTTATCAACTGTTGCTTTTCACTTTTTATTAACATAGCTTCTTTAATTTTGCGTTTATTATTATTTCTTTCAATACACAAAATCTTAACTTTATTAAAATCAAAATCAAAACCATAATTACATGTTACATTATGATCAAAAAATACTGATGGTGATACATTATCATTTCTAACATTCTCTTGTCTTGATTTTTGCACTCGTTTATATAACAACAAATGCTCCTTTGATCTTTTCTCCAATGTACATCGAGATTTCCCAATATAGCGTCGTGTATCTATCTCGATGTACATTGGAGAAAAGATCAAAGGAGCATTTGTTGTTATATAAACGAGTGCAAAAATCAAGACAAGAGAATGTTAGAAATGATGATGTATCACCATCAGTATTTTTGATCATAATGTAACATGTAATTATGGTTTTGATTTTGATTTTAATAAAGTTAAGATTTTGTGTATTGAAAGAAATAATAATAAACGCAAAATTAAAGAAGCTATGTTAATAAAAAGTGAAAAGCAACAGTTGATAAACAGACAGGCTGCCAATATAAAAATTAATGAATTGTGGGAAAATTGATGTATGATGTATTACTTTTTGTTTACATTTGTAACGGTTTTTTCTAATACAATTTGAATCTAGTTGACAATGACTACATAGATAGTTGAAAGTACTTCTATTAAATTGGTATATATTTGTTTTTTTTTAAATATTGTTTTACTGTATTAATTATTTAAAATTAAGAGTGTGCTAATAGCTCTAAACAAGTTTTTTTTTTATTTATGATAAATGCTACTACATATTTGTGAGTGCAAGCTATATATAAGTCATGTGACATCTGACTTGTTATTATTACTGTATTAATTATTGTATTGTTTTGAATAATTATATATATTTTATTATAATTGGAATACAGACATTGATTAATAATTTATATATATATATATATATATATATATATATATATATATATATATATATATATATATATATATATATATATATATATATATATACACTCCATATCTCCAAAACGTTTTAAAGCAGTGCTGCAAGAAGTATTATGTGGATTAAAATGGAAAGCTAAAGGAGTGAAAGTAAATGAAGATTATTTGAGCCATTTTGCAGATGATGTAGTTGTTTTTGCAAAAAATGCTTTAGAGTTAAAGGAAATGTTGCAGCAGTTATCAGATGAAAGTAGGACTAAAGATAAATATTAAAAAAAAACTAAAGTAATGTTTAATGGATTTTCTCAAAATATGAAAATAAAGATTGATTATGATGAGTTAGAAGAAGTTAACAGTTACAAATACCTTGGTCAGATTATTAATACAGTTGGAAACATAATGGATGAAATTAATCATAGAATTAAACTTGGTTGGAGTGCTTTTGGTAAAAATAACTTGATACTAAAAGGAAATATGACTATGTGTTTGAAAAGGAAGGTTTTTAATAAATGTGTTTTACCAGTTCTTACTTATGGATCTGAGACTTGGACACTTAATAAAAGAGCAATACAGAGACTTCAAACCACTCAAAAAAGTATGGAGAGATGCATGTTGGGAGTAACAAGAAGAGTGAAAATGCAATATATGGGTAATAGAACAAACAAGTGTTACTGACCTCATTGAAAAAATTAAAAGACTGAAGTGGAGTTGGGCTGGACATATTGCTAGAAGAAATGATAATAGATGGACAATTGAAATTTTTAACTGGATTCCAAGAGATTGTAAAAGACCCAGAAAGAGATCCCATGTGAGATGGATGGATGAAATTAAAAAGTGTGCAGGGCTGATGTGGAAAAGAGAAGCTAAATATAGGAAAAGATGGTGTGAACTTGGAGAGACCTTTATCCTGCAGTGGATTGATAATGGATGATATATATATATATATATATATATATATATATATATATATATGGAAAGTTAAGTTAAAGATAAGACGGTTGTAAACACATCAATATACATTTATATTTTAAAATACACTTCTTAAACTCCAACAAATAAAATATTTTAAAAAAAATTATTAAAGAGTTTCCTTGCAGTTTAGCAAAATATCATCCTGATATTTGAATATCAGAAAATTTAAAGCAAAAATATAAATACTTTCCGCTATATAAAAAAATTAACTATTAGGCAAAAATATTTAAGAGATAATTTCATAAATGTTTGTAACTTAAACAGTTTTGAATTATTTATTATAAAATTTAAAGAACTATAATAAATTATATTGCTTGACATTTGCATTTCTTTTGTTTTTATACCCTTACATTCATCATATCTTTCAAAATCATTTTCACTATTCTCACTTTTATTCCAATTAAATTTGCATCTATTTAAGCTACATGATCTCTAATATCTGTGTGAGTATAAATTATTTCTCTCTTATGTTATATACCATTACAATCATCAAACATCTCAACATCATTTGTGAAAGAAATTTCTATATGCTTCATCTGGCCCTCTTATAAATTATCAATTTCAAATGGTTTTGTCACTTCTTTATCAAGTTATAAGCAATCCTCTACAGTGATTCCTGTGATTATAGATAGTGATTAGAATGTAGAATGTGGAATATTAACCAGAATAACTCAATGGAGTAAAATAATATCATCGTGAATATAGTACATATCATAATAATAGGTCCATATTCATTGGCACCTAAGATTATTACAGCACTTATTGATGATAAGCAAAGGCAACTCTCTTTGGACAATAATATCTAGTTCTATGTTATCTGAATATTTTAATGACATTAAAGTATGAAAATATACTTCATAACAGATTTCAACATATCCCTCACACAAAGGATTTCATATAAATATTATTCTCCTGATCACCATCTTATATCTTCCACACCACATCATAAACATCATAAAATATACAAACTGCATTTTAAAATAATTTTCAAAACAACAATATTAAGGAAATAATAAGATCTAAATTCATTTCAAGATGGTTTTTTAAAAGTTTTCATACACAAATAATCTTGATAAAACATACATCAGTACTATGCATTTATTTATTTGTTATTATAAAATTTAGAGATTAGTATTAGGTTTTTCTCTGTATTTCATCAGACAACATTCACAAAAATAAAACATAAATTAAAGATGTTATCTAATGTATGCATATTCAAGCATTTACATTAAATAAATATTTTTAAATATCCTTGTATTTTAAAAAAAAAAAAAAAACATTTATACACATTTATCAATTCTTTTATAAAAAAAAATACACATGATGATAATGTCTATCAATGGCTCATTGCACTGTTTAATATTAAAGTCAAGTAATATGAAATATTAATTTAAATACTAATTAGGATATATTATTTTATTTTTAAAAAAAATCATTAACAAAATGTAATCTAAATAATAAAAATGAATTTCCAATGATTTCAACCATCATTGCATTCAGAAAAATCAATTACAATTGTAATTTACTTTGTTCAGAAAACTACTTTTCTGAATACCCATTTTTTATTTAACATAACAATAAAATTAATCTATCTTAAGATTAAATTCAAAATATAATAACAAAAAGTTAGTTTTAAAAAAATAAAAATAAAAATATTTTAAATATTAATGTTATACTTAACATAAAATTGATACAATTTTAAAATTACAATAATTATTTTTTCTCTTTTCCTGCTCCTAAGTTGAATTGCTTATCAGGAATTTGCTCATCAGCAATCTTGCAAAATTGCCTAGTTATAGTTGGACAGTTTTGTGCACAAATCATACTCTTGTCTTGGCACAATTAAACAAAAATATAGAAGTAATAATATAAAATTCATTAAAATCTAAGAAGGGTATTAATCATCCCTTATGATAAAATGTTTATTTCAGTCCTATCTGAAAATTTTATCCAGGCATTTAATATTTTCATAGAATAATAATTCAAAATCCATTTTATATTAAATATTTTCTTATGCACATTTTGACCATTGTGTATAACAGATATATTGAAGTACATATTATATAAGTAATATTCACATTTTCCATTGATCAAAACATTAGTAGCAGACATTATATAATATAAATTATTTATTTAATACATTGATCAGCAGATATGAAGTTTATGAATTTAAATAAATACTTTTTTAAAAAGATTTATAATTTTTATGTTTTTAGCCATATATTTTTTCACTAAATATTTTTCTTTTCTAGGTAAATAAACAGCTATATCATTCAAAGCATATATTAATTGATATAATTTGAATCTTTTAAAAAGACATATCAAAGTTCATTATTTCCAGATAAAATTATTTTTTAAAGTATATAATTTTATTTATTCATTTAATCAATAGCAAGTTCTTTTAAAAGCATAAAAGACATTCAAAAGTCATCCTCAATTTGTATTTAAATACATCATTTTTAAAATGTAAATCCATTTTGACTACTTTAAAGATAAATTAAATATGAATTATTACTATCAAATATATAATAAACAGACATTTATCATATTATAAAACATTTTAAATTCAGTTTTAAACTTAGATGCAGTCTTAATTTCCTTTTCTTTAACATTATGATAAAGATTTTTAATAAATATTGATTCCTCTTAATTGACTTTAATAAACTATTTTCATTGTAATATCATAAAGTTATTGCAAAAAAATGTTCACTCACTCCAGACATACTATTTATAAAAACTTCAAAGTCCTTACATAAATACTCTCCATTTTTGTTGAGGTATATTCCTTGAGTTTTTAGACTTCATTATCTTAATATTTATGTAGCTACTATCATGTATCATAGAATTATTGATGTCCTCTATTTAAGTAGCTACTATCACATTCCATAGAGTTATTGGTGTTGTAAACTAAGTTCAAGTCAGAATAGACTGTCAGGGAAATTTGGTGTTTAGTGAATCATTATTTAAATAGTTATTCCAATTATATTTTTTAAAAATGCTTTTAAGTAAAATGATAATTTAAAAGAAATTACTACTGTCACAATATAAAAAATATAGTTATAAATTTCAAACTAATCCAAATCTCTAAATTACTGAAATCACAAAAATCATTGTCTAGACTGGCTTCAACCTTTCCTTTTATACTGGCCTTAATTCAATGATTACATTGGTCAATACTGCTTCTACAAATTTGCTAATTTACATAACTACATCTATATCATATTTAAAATTAAGTTTAAAACTATGAATGATCAATTATTAAATATTTTCAAATTATTTAATACCTTAAATATTTAATATTTTTATCTAAAAAATTAAATATCCTTATTAAAACCATTTTTAAAATTTAAATAACCTGAAATTGATCTAAAATAAAATATTACATTTAAATAAAATGATAATAATTATATTCATCACTTTTCTAATATTATGTCTAGACTTAATATTTGTTACACTTTATTATGTATCAAATTTTTGTTAACAAACTAAAATTAAAGTTTTAGCTTCCTTAACTTTTTGTAAGCCTACATATTCATACAATCACCTCTAATCATGTGATACTTTCAGAATATTTCAAACTAATATTAAATTTGCTATCATTTAAATAATATTTTAAACAAAATAATTACTTTAAATCTATAATATAAAATATTTATTGCTATAATTAAGCTATTTTTCCATTATAGTATCCTTTAAATATAATAAATAAAAATTAATATTATCTTTTAAACAACTTATTGTATCATTTTAATATGTAATTCATCTCCAAATGAGTTCAAACTATCTAATATATCTTTATAAGCTCCTATTTATAGAGTTTGAACCCATACTACCTATAATATCAAAATTATATACTAAAAATAACCTAAATTTAATTTTTTTCTAAATATAGATGTTTTCCAATCCTACCTATCTGTACCTATTATAAAGGACACAATATATATATATATATATATATATATATATATATATATATATATATATATATATATATATATATATATATATATATATATATATATATATATATATATATATTACAGCTAGTTACATTTATGTAAGTGCAGTGCATCTTTTACAATAGTTCAAACCTATCATAACCATCTATCAGCCACAAAGATAGACCAATCTCTTTCACTCACTTGATGCAATTTTTGAAACATCCAGTTCCCTTCTTTTTGTTTTCTGCTCTCTCTCTTACTCCTCCCAAAAATAAGACATATATAGCTTGTAGTAATAAAAATAAAGCAAGTCATATTTTGGATGACTTTGCTTTTTAATCTTATATTACAAATATGTACTCTATGAAGCTTACCAATAGCTCTAATGAGTTTTTACTGATATGTGACAAAAAAGCATTTAACATCATTATCTAGAATATTCTTATCCCCAGACCAATTAGTTTCAAGCTTATTGCTCACATCAATGAGGTATTAGAACATTCAGGCACTAGATCTAAAATACCAACTCAAAAACCAGTACTTATCTAATATGTAACTATTAAATAGAAAATCTTAAATTTTTAGATATGTAAATATCTTTAAGTCAGATATCTGGATTTGAAGACATTTATGTATTTGGAAAATTCAGATATTCTACTTAATAGTAATGTATTAGATAAGTGCTGATTTTTGAATTGGTGTTTTAGATTTAGTGTCTGAATGTTCTATTTTCTCACTGAGTTGGTATGGGAATGGGGATATTCTAGAGAGAGATTCTAAATGCTTTCTTTTTGGCTCTTATCAGTAAAAGCTTGTTAGAACTATTGGTATGCTCTCTATAGTATATAGTTTGTAGTATATTTTTTTTAATTTCATATAGACTATATACTTTTTAGATTTACTTAACTTCATATATATATATATATATATATATTGTACTGTTAAGTTAATACAATGTGTATTTAGTATTCCGTGAAGAAAGGGGAAATTGCTGAAAGAAAATATTTATTTTAGAAAGTATAAAAATAAATTGAGTTTCATTATTAAGCAAGAAAGTTATTTATCTGATCACTCAGAGTAAGAAAATGTATATGAAGATTCAAAAGTGATAAGAAAAAAATATGGAGAAACCATGGTGTTATAAATATTTTCTCACTAATTAAAAATGGCCAATTGGAATGTCCATCAACAACAAACGTAATTAGGAATTTAATCAGTAAAAAGTTAAAAGTATACTGTAAATAAATTGTATGTATTGAACATAGTTTTTTTTTGCAAAGTATTCATTTCATGTATATTATTTTTGCAACCAGACATGAGTACTAGAATTAAAAAATAAGAAAATTATATATTTCAATGATAATTAATTTTGAAATAAATTATAAGAAAATAAGCATGGCAGCGAATTAAATTTCTGAAAAAAGAAGAAAAAAAACTGTGACAATATAGATGCATGGAAGATAGGCTATACTGTATAAAAGGCAACCTGGAAAATTTATCTAAAAATTTTTATAAAATGATTAATAGTTTTTCTTGTGAAGAATGGTTGTCTTTTTTATCAGATGGCAAATCATATTGAAAAAGACATAGAGAATGGTATAGAATGATTTACTGTTTGCCAAGCCACAAACCAAATGCATTGCTAAGCCTCCAGATGCAATCATCAATGCCTTCTTCCTGTTCTGCTGTAAAGATGATGCCTCTATTTGAGCTACATTGCCTTTATCATACCAGTAACCTTAAGAAGTCAACAAAGCAGAAGATGCTACACCCTAAAATCATGGATCAAAATATTGCATAAGAACTTAAAATTCATGACCATGGTCTATATATGTCACATGTACCTATATTAAAAGAAATATTACTGATAAAATAAATGAGGGTGCTTTATATCCATTTAACTTTTGATTGACATGTATAAATTTTTCATAGATTGACTAAGTTGTTTAATAATTATGATTATTATAACTATTCATGTTCAAGATTAATTTTGTTGTTTGTAATCTTCTATTCATATTTATTCTTAATAATGTATATGTTAGTAATGTTTGGTAATTGTGTGTAAGAATGAATAATTTGTATTTTGATAAGTGTTATTTATTGTTTATTAAAAATATTTTAAAATTAAAATTTAGCCATCTCCTCTATTTAATTGTGTCAATAAAAATGATTTAGCTATATAGGAAGAATTTCCTAACAAAAAGAAAAATAATCTTGAATTAATTAACTTTGGGACTGTGTGTGCAGTTACATGGTCCTCAGAACACTGGCCCCTTTAAAAGAAATAAAAGCTATTGGAAAGTTGTTGTGTTTTTTAGATCTACAATTGCTATTGTAGAAAAATAGAATATAAAATATTATCCAGAGTTTGTATGTCCAGGAAAAATAATCATATTTTCCAGAAACTTCACTGTTGATTTATTTGTAAAGGAGATGTGACTTGGTCATACAAAAAAAATCATTAATCAGTTATACCTGTATGTAACATTCAATAAATAGAATAAAATTATATAGATGCATGAGTGTGTGACATATTTGCATATTACAGTAAATTGTATTAAAATGCCAAGGCAACCAGTTATTTTATAAACTATGTAATATTTACTAAGGCTGTAACCTCAAGAATTTGCATGTAAAAATATGATAGTAGGGACTTCTACAGGTCTTAACCACAAGCTTACATTTATGGTTAAGACATGTAGAGGTTCCTACTATCACATTTTTATGCACACATTCTTGAGGTTACAGCCTTAGTAAATATTACCTACATAATAAATGTGTGTTTAAATAAATTTATAAACTATGGTAAACGAATACAATATGGTGCAATTGTGCCCAATGTGGGCCATGAAAATGGGAAATTAATAACCTGAGATAAGAATCAGTTTAACAGGAAAAAAGTTGTAATTATTTTTTAAAAACGAAAACGATGTGAAACTTTTTTTGTTAGTTTTGGTGAATGTTTTATTGATTTTTTTTTTTTTGCATTTTCTGGGGATATAGATGTAAATAGGCAGAGTTTGATATAAACAGATAAATAGAAAAATTAAATAATCAAGGAGTAAATGGGTAGTAGAGGGACAGGAAGTCAATGAACATAATACTAATTGATAAATTTTAATTAAAAAGATATATAGTTGAACATTTGTGTAATAGTAAATATAATTAAAAATAAAATGTATTATTAGAAGTAAAAAAAAAATAAAAGAAATATAATATGTATATGAAATTATGAAGTAGCAAAATAGTTCAGGAAAGTATGTCAGATGTTAGAAGAATGGAAACTGCCCAGTAGATGTAAGATTGATCACGAAATTGTGAGAAAATTCAAGACTTAAGTGTTAGACAAATAAAAAGAGATAATCAATGAAAGTAGTGAAACAGCTAGAAAAATAATGAAATTCGAGAGGATTTTGAGAAGAGAATAGAAAAGATGGTCACTGAAGTAGCCAAGTGGTAGATAAGAGAATCAGTAATCTCAATGAAAAAATGGGACAGATGAAATCAGAGATTAATGACAAGAGAGAAAATAAGGAAACAATCCATGTATGGAAAACAAACATATGAGGATATGGATTTAATAATACATTATGAAC